>CM053789.1:361390747-361990747 GCA_028749045.1 Cupressus sempervirens
TGTGTGTGTGTGTGTGTGTGTGTAGAGAGAGAGATGCTTATTATGTGATTTTTTTCCCAAATGAATAAGCCATGTATTAATTCTTCCACAAGGGAAATAATATTGGTCCATCAAGAAGATTACCTCAAAAAAATCTTGGAACTCTCGAGACTTCACCTTGAATGGTTCTATGTTAAATTATAGGAGAGCACTACAAACCTTGATCAGATATTTGGCCAAAAAGAGGAGATATATTACACTCATACACCTCTCACAATATTTTAGATGTAAAAAGTCAAAAAATTCTACCTTATATCTAAAAATTCACCAAAATTGCAAAGAGTGGCTAATAATTAATAATTTCAAGAACAAAACTTAATGTATAGGGTGCCTAGGGTTCTACATTTTGGGATAGGATTCCTAGTCACCCTATAGCATTCACTATGTAATTAAAATATAATGAAGAGTCCTAAACAAGTAGTACATACAAAAATTTGAGGTACATGTGACTTTATGATTAAGAGATCTATTAAAGGATACAATTGGTTACATAGGGCCAACGAAGGTACATAAGTGATTCAAGAGAAGAAAGGACAATGGACAATGATTATAAATAGGGTCCCACAATATGTTTTGATGAATTTCAATTAATAGAGGACCCATATTTTAATTTAGTTACTTATTAAGTATTGATTTGTACAATAAACAATACCATCAAGTTGTACGCACCTATAGAGTGATTATATTTTATTATGGTAAGAATAAAAATTTAAAAAGATTCTTCAACATGCACTTTATAACTATGGTTTTTGTTCGCTTCATTCTTCCTTGCCCTCAATTTTACTTCAACTTAATCATTCAGTATCTCTAATTGTGAAATTATTATACATGATAGTAAAACTATTTATAATGTTTCATCTAATTTTAAGCCTATAAATATAAACTCATCAAAAATTGAAACACAACAAAAATAAATTGACCTCTTGAAGGATGAGTGCATATAGGCTTCTAATCCCAAATTAATTCACTACCTAGTAATTGGCACTAACAAATCTTTTTTCCAAAGACTACAAAGAGGCATGATTAGTGAGAATACAAAATTTACAATCCTAATTTTTAGCTACATATTATTAATGTTTGTTCAATGTATATGACTAAATGATGTACTAGAAATATATATAGTTGATGTTGGAATTACAAATGGGAAATATATACTTTTGGTGGGGTGGCGGGCGAGGGTGAATCAAAAGTTTAAACTTCATCTATTAAAACTTGCACCATTCATTAGATGCATGTAATATATGAGCTAAAAATAGCATGAAAAGTAAATACATATAAAACATGTAAGAAATTGAACATACACACTTAACACCAGATATGATTACCCAAAAACCCTCTAAAGAGAAGGTAAAACTTGGGTGGGGATGACACCCACAAATCTTCACTACCGCATCAATAAAGTGTAGCCAATTAAGGTTACAATGGTTTGACCATGAAACATGATCTACCTTATGAAAGGCCTACCCTATTAAAGGCTTACAAGAATTATTGAGTCCCACCTTGCTAGAGGATTTCAACACCCTATTAGAAGTCTGCCTGGCTAAAGGACTTTGGAAAATCCACTTGGAATGTCACCCTATTAAAGGATTTACAATAGTCTATTAGGAATACTCCGCCTAGGAGATTTAACTAAAATCACCTGTTAGGATGTTTCAGCATAGATCTTGTGATTCGATCTGATTGCCTGATTAAAGATCAAATCCATACAGATTCCTTCTTGATCCTTTTTTATCTAATTCGACAATGTTGTATTCTTATGTTCTATGTTCTCCTCCAACTTATTCTACAATTCACTCTCACTACTAAGTCACCTTGAATGCTCTTTGAAGAAATTCAATCATTCACCTCTTGTTACTTCCTATAACATGATCTCTTTCATACTCTCTCAATTCCCTGTAATTGTTGGGGCTTTGTCTTCCTTATAGAGACTTTGGTGGCTTAGGGTTAGGTATGAATCTATGGTTGAGATTCATTCTTTTTGCTGGTTAATCCTTCCTATTTTATGATTGTTTGCATGTAAACGCATAGGGATTATGCAAATAGATTCATCCTTATCTTTAAAGAATCAAAATCTAACCTTATATTGGCTTGAAAATGGTTTATATATTTGTTTGTACAATGACAAACAAATATGTCCAATCTGTGTTACTCAACACTTGGAGTTACTACTACTTAGCACATACTGTAATTCTATTTCTAACTCAACATTTGAATTGCTTGGCATCTACTATTTTCTTGACACTTGAATCACTCGACATGGTCTATCTATTTAACACTTGAGTGACTTGGCACTCATTGCAACTCGACATAGTCTTGTATTTACATATCATACTCGACATGCATTACTATTTCAGTATAAACTAAGTAAATGTTTTAAGTGTGTTGACACTCAATTGTCAAAACCAATATGAGATCAACAATCTCCCCCTTTGACATGAGTGTCAAAAACACTTAACTGTACATAATCAATCTAATCTTCTCAAGTATAATATATTCACAACTTGGATTATATAGAAAACTTCAAAATTTCAAAATTTTGTAATAACCTATATAACTCAAAATTTATAACTCCCCTTGAGTTAATGTGCTTGATCTATATCAAAAACATGTTCTCCATTCTAAGTAGATTTGTCTCTTGTTGATACTCTTTGTCTTCAATTTATTTTCAACTAATCCTCTGTCATCTAATATGCTCTACTTCTATTCTATTCTAATCTTTCTTTCTCCTTTTATTTTATTTTTTTTGCTCCCCCTTTCATTGCTCTCTTCTTTCTTTATCTACTACTTTTCTTATTTCTTCTCTTGTACTCTCCCCCTTTAGTTTATCTCCCTCTTTTTCTTTTATCTTTTATCTCCCCCTTTTGACACTTATGTCAAAGGGTCTATACATTTAGAGTGTATGTGTCCAAAAAGGATTTGTGGACCTCCATAATTATCTTTAGAGCTACATCTCAGTTGTCACATGCAACATCCAGTGACTTGAGTATGATTGCCAGCTCAGCTGCTAGGTGAACTAGTCCATTTGATGTAGAAAGATGAGGATCTTCCTTTAAGAAAGTTTCTACATATCCTAGCTCTTTATCGAGTATTTTCATATGTGGGATGAGGGAGGCTTGAATTTGTGTCAACTTGGCCATTATATTAGCCTCTTTTGTTGTTAACATAGCTAGTTGAATTTTTGATTGAAGCAATATGTGAAAATGCTTCTCACTCTGAGCTAGGTTTTGTGGTAGTTGCATACCTGATACATTGAGATTTCTCTCTAGACTCAGAATTATATGTCTTGTTTATTGAATGAAGAGTCCTAGGTCACACAATTTAGTGTATAATGAGAAAATATTCTCTAGTACTTTCTTCACATATTCAACCTTTGTCATTAGTGCAACTTGAGTGAGTGCAATCTCCCAGATATTTTCTCATTTACTTTATTCTAGAATTTCTTCTGTGACCACTTAAGAAGTTTTTCTCTTGTGTCAATATCTTCATTATTGACCTTCTCAACAATATCTGACAAGTGTTCCAATAGAGGCTTTGTTTCTTCAGGTCTAGGCATCTTGAATGCATCTAAGAAGATTTCCTTGATGTCTTGTAATCCTTGCCTTTGCCTGAATTCCTTTCTAAGTATTTCTTGATGTTTCTTCTTTTCCAAAGGTTTTTGTTACATGTTTATTGTTCTAGTGCATTGTTGCATAATCAAACTAAGGTATCACTATTTCGTCATCTAAAGTTACATCACCATAGTAAGTTACCTTGTCAATTTTTGTAGAGCTTGAGCTTGGTGCTGAAATTTGTAGTGGTATTGCCTTTGTGCTTGGCATCTAAAGGATTTTTCTAGGAGTGATTGATTTTGGTAATGTCACCAATGCTTGAATAGCTTCTTGCTCCTTCTCCTTTGGTATATCCTTGCTTTCTTTAGATTTTCTTCCATCAATCACAATGATTTGAGTTGCACCTAGTGGTTGTTTTGCAAGTACAAATGTGTCTATCAGTCCTATTTGATCTATTTTTGTTGCTTCCTTTTCCTCTTCTTTGGCAGTTTGTCCCTACTCAATTGTGTCTTCTTTCATTCTTGTGTCAACCTTGATAGATGTATCTTCAGTTGTTTGAATCAAGGGTTGATCATTAGTAGTTGAAGGGATGGTATTAGGTGGTTATTGTGTGTTCACCTTATCCCTTGTGATGTTAGCTACTTCCTTAAGAATTTTATCAACACTAATCGATACTAGATTTTCACATAATCTTGCTTGTCGTGTGGATTGGTCAAGAATCTTCTTTAGATCTTCTGCAGTTAAGGGATTAATGTTTTGAGCTGAGCTATCAGGAACATCCTTACCAGTTATGATTTCTATAGGTATATTGGTGTAATAAGGAGGGCTCATATGTAATGACCCTTTCCAATAGGCCACTAAACAAAACCCTAAATTTAATACATTGCTAAAGTATATTGCTGAAATAAGGAAATAATAGTGCCAATGTATTCATTTAATGAAAGCCAAATCTTTTTACAAATGATATGGTAATTTTCAGCACTAAAACATCATGACATGGCACATTACAAACAAACCCTAACTAGCTATATACAATTGAGAACTTATTACAACTACAAACTGAAATGAAGAACCTGGATTGATTAGATATAAGAGACTGACTGCTGAAGATGATATGGTGAAAGTGCTTCTCCACTTTGAACTCCAAACCAGAAATTAAGCACAAGTGAAAGAACTGAAATATCCTTCCCATAGCTGCAATAATTCAGGTGATCTTTCACACCCTCAAAATTGCATACCAATTAAGAGTTTTCATTCTCAATGGCCAATTATGACTACTTGCAGAAACCCTAGGCTCCACAACGCACATCTGCAAAAATCAATAATAAGTCTCCATGATAGGTAATGAACCCTTAATGCCTATTTATTCTTTTTTCCTTGATAGGTAGACCTCTTTTTTTAATTATTTCTCTGCTCCTTAAAACAACCTCTAGAACATTATTTTATTTAATGAATTTATAAGATATATCACTTAATTAAATATAAAGTTACCTTGTAATATATTTTTTTATTGATAACTTTATAAATAATTAACTCCTCCAAAACAAGGACATTACAGGTCCGCCCCCCCTAAAATTGCTTGGCCTCAAGCAATCTTAATGCTGGATGCTGCAAAATCACTTCTCCCTCCCAAGTAGCATTTTCAACAGGTAAATCTTTCCACTTAACTAGATACTCTCTGATTACTCTCCTATGAAGTTGCTTCTCTCTACTATCCAGAGTGGATTCTGGCACTAAGATAAATTTTACCTCATCATCCAAGGGAGGTAATACTGCAAAAGGCATCACATTCTGACCCAACGCTTTTGTGGAGCATGATACATGAAACACATTGTGCACTCTTCTATCTACAGGAAGCTCCAACTCATAAGCCACCTCACCAACTCACCTGATGATCCTGAATGGTCCATAATAGCATGGCTTGAGTTCCTCTACACCACTCTTCTTCAGAGTGGACTGCTTATATGGCTGCAACATGAGGTAAACCATATCATTTACCTCAAAGCTATTCTTAGTCCTCTTCTTGTCTGCATACTACTTTTGCTGGTTTTGAGCTCCAGCAATTTTGTCTCTGAGAGAAGCAATTATATCCTTACTTTCTTGTAATAGTTCACCTACACGGGGTACCTGACTGTCTCCCAACAATAAATCTAAGAAACTAGGTGGCTCATAACTATAAAATGCCATGCAAGGTGTCATTTGTACAGTCATATGGTATGTAGTATTATATAAATACTCACAGAGATATATCTATCAGACCCAAGCTCGCTATTGATCTGCCACATAATTCCTCAAATACTCTTCCACCCATTTGTTTACAATCTTTTTTTGACCATCAGTCTGTGGGTGATAACTAGTGCTAGCTATAAGATTAGTACCACACAACCGAAATACCTCCTACCAAAAGTGACTCATGAAGCGGCTATCCCTGTCACTCACAATGCTTTGAGGAAAACCATGTAATCTGAGAACCTCCTTGAAGAAGATCTTTGCCACCTGAGCTACTGATTATGTAGTAGCAATAGGGAAGAAGTGAGCATATTTTGTCAGCCTATGCACCACCACATAGATACAATTGTGCCCCTGGGCCCTGGGCAAGCCCGTAATAAAATCCATAGAGATGCACTCCCACTTCCTATTAGGAATAGGAAGTGGCTGTAGGAGCCCTGCTAGATAAGTGTGTTCTTGCTTGTTCTACTAGCAAACATGACACTCACACACATATTACAAAAAATTAGCCTTAAGTACCTTCCAAGTGAACCATTCTCGTACTAACTTGTAAGTCTTGAAATACCCAAGATGGCTTGCTATAGGTGAATTATGGAATGCACTCAAAATAAACTACTTCACTTTCGATCCTAGGACTAAGTAAATCCTATTCTTTTAAATGATCAAATCATCTATGAGAGTGTATCTGGTGTTGATTGTTGTTCCCTCCACTATAGCAGAAGCCCACATGTCTTTGGCATAGTCTGCTACAATCAAGTGTCACCAATCCTTTGATATTTGAATCATAGAAGTGAGGTATGGCCTATGGGATAAAGCATCTGCAACAATATTCTATGTCTCCTTAACATATGTGATATCAAAATCATATGCCTATAACTTACTCACCCACTTCTGTTGATGATCATTAAAGTCCCGCTGTCCCAAAAAGTGCCTCAAACTATTATGATTAGTTTTAATAAAAAATTTGCTACCCACAAGATACTATCTGAATTTGGCCAAGGCATGTATGATGGCCAACATCTCCTTATCATATATGTTGAATGATCTTTCAGGCCCTTTGAGTTTCCTACTCTCATAAGCTATAGGATGCTTCTCATGCATGAGTACAACACCAACTCCCTCTCCAGAAGCATCACATTGAAGCTCAAATGGCTTCATGAAATTAGGCAATGCTAATACTGGGCATGTAGCCATTATTTCCTTGAATTGCATAAAAGACTCTTGTGCCTCTTGAGTCGACACAAATGCCCCTTTCTTCAAAAAATCTGTAATGGATGTTGCATGTTGTGAGTAGCCACTAACAAACCTATGATAGAATCCACATAGTCCAAGGAACCCTTTTAACTGTGTAAGGTTCTCTGGTGGTGGCCAATCAACAATAGCACAAATCTTTTCAAGATCCATTTGCACTCCTTCCACACTAATGATGTGTCCAAGATACAACAATTTTATCATCCCAAAATCACATTTGGACTTCTTGGCATACAAGGATTCCCTCTGTAAAATGCTCAATACTGTCTCCAAGTGCTCTAAATATTCCTGCCATGTCCTACTATAGATTAAAATATCATCAAAGAACACCAAAAAAAATTTCCTCAACTAATGGTGGAAGACCTTGTTCATAGTGGACTAAAAAGTGGTAGGTACATTAGTCAAACCAAAAGGCATGACTGCGAAATCAAAGTGCCCACAATGACACCTGAAAGCAATTTCCTCAATATCCTGCTCTTGAACTCTAATCTAGTGATAGCTTGATCTCAAATAAATTTTTGTGAAATAAAAAGCCCCATGAAATTCATCTATCAACTCATCGATGCATGGGATGGGATACCTATTCTATATAGTTCTCTTATTCAACACCCTGTAATCAATACACATTCATAGAGTGCCATCCTTCTTTTTTACCAAAACAACAGAAGATGCAAAAGGTGACTTACTTGGTCTGATGTGTCCCATTACAAGCAACTCCTTGATGGTCCTCTCAATCTCATCTTTGAGTCATTTTGGATGCTGGTATGGTGTTATAATTATAGGCTTAGCACCTTCCTCCAACTCAATAATGTGCTCAATGTGTTTGTCTGGTGGCCTACTTGGTGGAATCTCGCTAAAAACCTTCCCATACTTGATTCTCAATTTCTGAATATCTAGATGATATTCAGTCTTATGCTACTCTTCCTAGGTAGGCATCAAGGTACATATTGTCACCCACTCTATATTATTATGTATTATTATGCCTGGCTAATATCTCCATCTGTCTATGTGAAATAGTCTTGACATCACCATTACGAATAGCCTTTAGCACATGAGTCCTGCAATCCACCCCAAACCGTATCTCCATATCCTCTAGTCTTAGAGTAACCTCCTTCAAAGAATGTAGCCACTACATCCCAAGTACTATGTCCATGTCACCCATGTTGACCACATGATAGTCCACCTTGAACTCATAGTTGTTTAGGTGCAAAGGTAGATCTCGCACCATCCTGTCACAGCGAAGAGTATATCAATTAGCTACCTTGACTCTCAATCCTTTGAACTCCTCAATAATGAGTCCATGTGTCTCCACAAATTTTGCATCAACAAAATTATGTATGGCACCTATATCAAAAAGAGTAATAACCTTCTACCCTACCAAGACTCCCCGAAATCTAAAAATCCCTCTCTTTGAATACTAGATAGATGTGACTCATGTAAATGTAGCTCTGGAGCCTCTTTTTTCTTAGCACTATCTATCTCCTATTCACCTTCTGCCCCATTAGGATCCTCATCATGGTGCTTTGAGCTGTCTAAATTCAAACCCTCATAATAAGCCCACATCACCCAGTTAGCCTTCCCCTTAGGCCTCATAGGACAATCATGACCAAACTCATAGGGACCTTTGCAAAAGAAGCATAGCTTCTTCCTACATAGGTCATTAAGTGTTTCCTTATCCAAGGGTATAGCTGACTTGCCTTTTGAGTCACTAACCTTCTCTTTACCCATGCTGAATTCCCCTTTGTTATCTTTAAATGATGAAGAACCCTTCGAACTAGACCAGTTTTTTGAAGCAACAAGTTCCATACTACGGGCTTTCTTCATGGCTTCTTGTAATGTAGGAGTATCAAAAGCCTTTACCCACCCCTTGAGGGGTTCAATTAATCCCTCTATGAATAAAATGACTAGCCTCCATTTTGAAATGTCAGGCACCATCACTACAGGTTTTTGGAAGTCATTGATAAATTGTTCTAAGCTTCATGACTATCTCAATTGGGCTAACTCTCAAAAATAAACTTTAGGAATTTTTTTTATCAAACCTTTCTATCAATCTATCCATGAATTCCTGATAAGTGGTTAACTAATTGTGTTGCAATGTGATCATGCCATGTGTCCACCAATCATGTGCTACCCCATCTAAGTGTAAAGTGGCATACTTGAGCGCTTCAAATTCTGTCATAGTCTTCAGAGATAGGAAAGTATCAACCTTATGAATCCAAGCACAAGTAGTCATTTTCTCACTTCCATCAAATGTGGTCAATACCAACTTGTTAGTGACCTATTTCAACTCACTATGTTTATCTACCTACTTCTGCCTGGTAGCTTTGTAGTTTAGGTACCTATCAAATGTCCACCCATCTTGTACATATGTTGGTAATGAATCCCACTCATTCCTTGCTTGTCAAAGTTCATCTACAATATATGTTACCATAGCATCAGGTGTGCATATTGGAGTTTCTTCCCTGAATGTAGGACATGTGGGTCTGTCAGCTATTCTAGACCATGTCCTATGTTGTGATCTTGCTATGCTCCTGTCATCCTGGTTAGCATCATGATTATTTCTCCTATTTTCCCCAATCAAATGTTGCATCATAACCATCATTGCCTGTGTACTTACCTGTATTGAATGTAGAAGCCTCTCCTAATGTTGTAAAGTCTCATCATCTCACACACTTCTAGATAGGCTTTGAGAATGTCTCTTAGCCATATTCTTAGTTATGCCGGTTCCATGTGTAAATTGGCTAGATAAACCCCATTAGGCTGGTAGGAAACCTACTCTGATACCACTGTAATGACCCTTTCCAATAAGCCACTAAACAAAAGCCTAAATTTAATACACTGCTAAAGTATATTGCTTAAATAAGGAAATAATAGAGCCAATGTATTCATTCAATGAAAATCAAATCTTTTTACAAATGATATGGAAATTTTCACCACTGAAACATTATGACATGGCACATTACAGACAAACCCTAACTGGCTATATATAATTAAGAACTTGTTACAACTACAAACTAAAATGAAGAACCTGGATTGATTAGACATAGGATACTGATTGCTGAAGATGATATGATGAAAGTGCAACTCCACTTGAAACTCCAAACTAGCAATTAAGCATAAGTGAAAGGATTGAAATATCCTTCCTACAGTTGCAATAATTTAGGTGATCTCTCACACCCTCAAAATTATGTACCAATGGAGAGTTTTCATTCTCAATGGCCAATTGTGACTACTTGCAGACACCCTAGGCTCCACAATGCACATCAGCAAAAATCAATAATAAATCTCCATGATAGGAAATGAGCCCTCAATGCCTATTTATTCTTTTTTCCTCGATAGGTCGGCCTCTTTTTTAAATTATTTCTCTACTCCTTCCAGCAACCTCTAAAACATTATTTTATTTAATGAATTTATAAGATATATCACTTAATTAAATATAAAGTTTCCTTGTAATATATA
This sequence comes from Cupressus sempervirens, assembly GCA_028749045.1. Taxonomy (NCBI): domain Eukaryota; kingdom Viridiplantae; phylum Streptophyta; class Pinopsida; order Cupressales; family Cupressaceae; genus Cupressus; species Cupressus sempervirens. Next base: position 361,401,274 of record CM053789.1, read on the forward strand.
TTTTTATCGATAACTTTATAAATAATTAACTCCTCCAAAATGAGGACATCACATCATAGTGGCATTTGTGTGTCTTGCACACTCTGTTCTTCCTACTGCTCTTTAGCTGTAGCCATGTCTTCATCTTTCTTTTGTGTCTCCTCCTCAATAGTATCCTTTTCTATATCTTTTTCCTCCTTATCATTGTTACCATCACTATTATTTCTTCCCTCAAAGGGATCTTCTTCTCCTTGTTTGACAGTTGTCAAGCCATAAATCAATTTCCACATTCGAGTGGATTTCTTCACAACATCTTCAATATTTTTCTGACGAATGTTGAATGTTCTATATTTTGGTGCAAACCTTCCACCATACTTCTTATTGGCATTGATAGTTTTCTCTTTAGTCAATTTTGGTATTAGCTGAGCTAGTGTGGATTCTCTAATTTGTTTCTCCATGTTTAAACAATAATGCCACTTATTTTCAACAACAGTATACAATTCTTTTGGCATAGCGTTATCTAATTCAAGTGGGGTGTTATTGAACTTATACATAATTTCATAAATTGATTCTTCCATCAAGTTTTGCTCTTCTCGACCAAGTTTCTCACAATCAATACTTTTCAAACCAAATAAATCTGCATTGTTTCTAATATTTTCATAGAGATTCTCAAGATCAGATTTTGGTGGATGAGTTACCACTCTAAATTAGCTTGTATTCTCTAATTATGTCCTCTCATCATCAATTTCTAGCTATGCAGTGTATTTCCTTCTTTGCTTCTTCTTCTTTGGCCCTTATTGTTTTATATCCTTGGCCTTTTCTTTGGCTTTTTCTTTGGCCTTTTTTGTGGTGGCCCATGTGCTTTCCCTAGTTTATGGTTTTGTAGGCTTGGCTTGGCTTGGCTTAGCAATCTTCTTAGCCTTTGTCTTTTCCATAGGTTTTGATTTGGCCTTTCTCTTCTTTGGCTCTGCCTGTACTGGTGCTTCCTCTACTTCCTTGACACCTTCTACTTCTTCTTCATCATTATCTTCTCCCAATCCTTGAGCTAGTGTTAGAGGTTCTTGAGTTTGTTCCTATTCTTCCTCTTCATCCTCTTCATCATATTCTTCTTCACCTATGCCTTCACCAAATTTTTCCTTTAATTTCTTCACCAATTTGTCTTTCTTATTTAATGTGGAGGTTTTTCTCAACTCCATCTCAACTTTGGATTTCATGACATCATAGTTTCAAAATATTTTAGCTGATTTATCAACTTCTTCAGTTAGAAGTGTAGTGATAGCAACTATGAATTCATCAACATTAATTTCATATCCTAGGGGTCTTAGCCATCTTACCCTAGATATGGTAGCTTGTACATATGTATAGTCAATATCAACAAGAAAACATATGTCATTATAATACTGTTCAACTAGGGAAACCAATATTCTCATCCTCTATTTAATAGACTTCTTGAAATCTTCAAAATAACTTGTCATGATAGTCTCAAAGTTATCTCCCATTTTCTCAATATACTCATTAACTTGAACTTCTACTGATCTATTTCTCTTCCAACTCACCTTGCCAAAGGATGTGAATGTGTTTTGAACATAGAAAAATATGCAAATTAGGATTGCTCCAAACCTACACTGTGCACTCTTGGTTTCTCTAATGGCACCTAAGTTTTCCATTATTTTTTGCAATTGTAATTATGGTAGATCATAGCTATGATCCTTCTTCACAATTTTATAGCTCACATCTTCTACAATGTAGGGTACACTATTTAACCTACTTGAGTAATAAAACTTGTGAGAAATTACCCTTATGGAAAAGTCCAATAAAGGATCTATGATAGTATCAATAGTCACTCAACGTTTGTTCCATTTTGCTCCTATGTTTTTCTCAATAACTTCCTTTGAGTCAGTTCCTAGGGTTTTTAGTCAATCTAGGGTTGGAAAACTAGTTACCCTAAGAACCGTTTTCTTTGGAATTTTAATAGGACCATATTCCATCCATAAGCATCCATCATGTATTATGCTTAGCGCTATCTTGATCCATTCTGTTTTAAATATCGTAGGGAAATGTAGGGCACATGTCAAACCCTTTCTTTCAAAAATATTGAATTCTTCTTTTAGAATGCCATTTTCACAAAATTTGTCATATTCTTGCCTTATTTCCATGTCTCCTATTCCACCTATCTTGCAGTTATAGCATTTTTTGACATCTTGGACCATTATGACCTTTGGAGCAATCATGGAAAGCGCGCCTGACACCTCTTGTTTATATGCAACATCTAGAATTTCTCTAAAGTTTGGTTGCTTTACTTCATTGCTAACTAATTGAACATTCAAAACTTCTTGGTCCTTACATTCCTTGAATTGGATGCCATTTGACAAGCTAGGGTTTAACAAATTTTAAATAGCATGACATAGCTTATGAAGAATACCTTGGAAATTTGATGAGCTAGTGTTGGATCATTGTTGGAATCAAGGAAATCACTTTGAACATGGTTTTTGACTCACCTTCTACTCTCCTTGTAATTTCTTGAGTTTTAAATGATGAATAATGAATGAAAATTGACCTTATACCCTCCAAAACTCTGTATTTAATGCTTAATTCTTGTACAATTGTAAACTTGGCATCAACACGATTTCAATTTCACTCGGCATTCATAAAGAGCTTTTCATGCTTGGCAACAACATGAAAAATTTTAGATTTAACTTTCAATTTTCTACAACTCCTTCAATCTTTATTCATGTTAATATAATCTTTTTAGTGCTAATTTCTTTTGGAACTGATGCATGATATAATACTTTTGGATATTAGTCCCACATACCTCCTATTGTGTAGTTTGATGAAGTGTGACCACTTGGCCTATTAGGTGAAGTGATCCCTTCTTCATTTGATGTATTGCCTTTCCATGCTTATTCATCTCATTCCTGATGTGTTCAACATCTGCCTTGCCTTTACCTTTATCAAATTCACAACTTGGTGCCTTGGACCTAGTTGGACAATGTTTACTGATATGACCAGTCTTCAAGCAACTGAAACATGTAGTTTGACTCAACAACCTCTTGTAATTACCACTAAAGTGAGTCCTAATGCAATTTTGAAGTACATGTCCATATTCCTAACAATAGTGACAACTATATCTTGTGTTTTAATTCCAATCATAAGAGTTTCTATAGCTTCTTACCTTTTTTGACTTGCTTGATGACCATGTGGACTTGTATCTACATTCAAGGGCTCTATGTCCATACTTCTAACAGTTGTAGCAATACCCTTCAAATTTTGGTGCATGCATGGTTCTAGTTTTGCATTCATGTGCCTGATGACCTTGTTTATTACACTTGTGATAGTAGGTCATGTCCTTAGGCTTAGCATTCTAATTTGTATTCTTTCTCTTGCACACATTAGAGGTATGCCCTTTCTTTCCACAATAATGATAAGTGGGTTTGCAGCTCTTACATTTGTTGTTCCTTTCCTCAGCAACTTTGGATGACTCTCCTTCTTTAGTGCTTGTGTAGCCCAACCCTAATGTATCTTTATTGGATCTAGGGGATTTTACTAGTTGTTCCAAGTATTTCATGGCTTCATTTGTCTTGTTGAAAATTTCAGCAAAGTCCTTTTCTCTTTTTAGGTCATTCTACAATTGTTCATTTTCTCACTTAAATGTAGTTACCTCAATGTCCTTGACATTCAACTCATGATCAACATTCATCATTTGGCTTAAGGTATCCAATTGCATGTTTGATATTCTAGATAGCTCTATTGACTTTTCTTCCAATATGTTTGCCAAAATTATTTTGTCTTCTTCAATCATGGCCTTGACTTCTATAACTTTCTTCTTCTGTTCAATCACTTCACACAAAAATATAGCTTGCGATTCTTTCTCTAACTTAAAATTTTTTATTTCTTTAGCTTTTACTTTATTCTTTTCCATTAGCTTTGCAATTGTTGCATCAAATTCAGTAGAGTTACCATCTACAGATAGTTTTGTGGTGTCAATCTTTTTGTACTATGTGTCATTTTATCCTATAGCAATATCTTTCCTTCTTTTCAAGGAACTCTTCAAAGCATCTCTGGCTTCATTTAGTATGACATGTATCTCAATCTCCTAGTTCTCAATGGTCTTTCTAAATTTGTAGACTTGCATTTCAAGATCTTTCCTCTAAGCTGCAAAGCTTCTTCTTCTAAGAACTCATCTCTGATACCAATTGTTGGAATTACAAATGGGAAACATATACTTCTAAGGAGGGGGGGAGGGGGGTGGTGAATCAACTATTAAATTTTTTAGCATTCATTATATGCATAATAAATGAACTAAAAATAGCATGAAAAGTAAATATATCTAAAACATGTAAGCAATTGAACATACACACTTAACACCAGATATGATTACCTAGAAAACCTCCAAAGAGAAAGTAAAATTGGGTTGGTGATGACACCCACAAATCTTCACTACTGCCAAAATAAAGTGTAGCCAATTAAGGTTACAATGGTTTGACCATGAAACATGATATGCCCTATGAAAGGCCTGTCATGTTAAAAGCTTACAAGGACTATTAATTCCCACCTTGTTAGAAGATTTCAACACCCTGTTAGAAGTGTGCCCGGCTAAAGGACTTTAGAGCATCCACTTGGAATGTCACCCTATTAAAGGATTTATAAAATTCTATTAGGACTACTCTACCTAACAGATTTAACTAACATCACTTGTTAGGATGTTTCAGCATAGATCTTGTGATTGTATTTGATTGCTTGATTAAAGATTAAATCCATACAGAGTCCTTCTTGATCCTTTTTTATCTAATTTTACAATGTCATATCCTTCTATTCTTTGTTCTCCTCCAACTGACTATGCAATTCACCCTCACTGCTAGGTCATCTTGAATGCTCTTTCAACAAATTCAATCATTCACCTCCTGTTACCTCTTGTAACATGATCTCTTTCATACTCTCTTAATTCCCTCTAATTTTTGTGGCTTCATTTTCCTTCTAAAGACTTTGGTGGCTTAGGGTTAGGTATGAATCTATGGTTGAGATTCATTCTTTTTTCCTAGTAATCCTTCCAATTTTCTAATTGGTTGCATTTAAAAACATAGGGATTATGCAAATAGATTCATCCTTATCTTTAAAGAACCAAAATCTAACCTTATGTCAGCTTGAAATTGGTTTACATAGTTGTTTAAGCAATCACAAACAAATATGTCCAATCTTTGTTACTCGATAGTTGAGGTTACTGATGCTCAGCACATATTGTAATTCTATTTTTGAATTGGCACCTGAACTACTCAACATCTAATATTTGCTCGACACTTGAATCACTTGGCATGGTCTATCTACTCAGGACTTGAGTGACTCGACACTCATTGTAACTCAACATAGTCTTGTATTTACATATCTTACTTGACATGCATTACTAGTTTGGCATAAACTAAGTAAATTTTTTAAGTGTGTTGACACTCAATTGTCAAAACTAATCGAAGATCTACATTTGAAACGTATTATATACTCTTTTATGAGACATTGAAAAGGATTTCCTTAGGACAACTCAAGGAAAATAGGAAAAAAATTCATGGATATGAGAGGAATTTTCATACATGTATTTGAAGCCAAATTTCTTTCCCTATTACATTGTAAATTCATAAGGAGAATAAGGATATTCAAAATTTAATATCTCTTTATGGAGACAAATATGGAGATTATGTCCTTAATTTTATGCCTTAGCAAGAAAAGAGTGGTTAATTTGGTACTTTAAATTTCAAAATTAAAAGGAATTTATACTTATAGGAATTAATATTTGACTATTAGTTTCTATCATTAATATTTTATGTGGCAGGAGAAAGAATTGAAAAAATTCATTTCTACCTTATGAAGTATTTTGAATTTTCATCCTCATAATTTTATAAGAGGGAAAGAGGAGACAATATATAATTTAATTTACACAAAGAGATAATAGAAAATAAGTTTATTTAATAGTCCATAAGATTATATTGGGTCTATATAGAGACATTGTAAATATTACCCATGCAGAACCAATGTGATATTAGCAATCTTCGTAAAATGCGCAAGTCAAGGTCATTTGAATATTGACTTGTCAACATTAGTTGATTAACTATCGTTAACTTTTAAAAAAATTATACATATAGGTAAAAGTACAAAGTTGTGTCACCTTTTAGACTAACTTGTCAGAATAACTAAATTTGAGTATTTCTATCTAGAAATCAATTTTGTTCAAACATGTGAACTAGATAAATTTATTCTAGCTAAGTTATATATGGTCTCACACTTTTCCAATTGAAAATGTCTATTAAATGCATGTTTTGTACTAGTTTGCATCCACTAAAGAAATACAAATATTTCAAAAAAGTGGCATTTCAATTACTCTTAGTATTTTTTATGATATTTCTTTAATAACATATAAACACCATTTTGTAGAGCTTAGGGTCAAGAACATTCTCATATAGAGTTTATACTATTTTAATTAGTTATAGTATATTATAATTTAAAAATTCTATAACCACATATTTTAATCTTTAAAAAGATGTCAAATTTGAGAAAGAAAATAAATATCAAATCATTTTAAATAAAATCTAAAAATTATATGACATTCTAGAGGAGAGAGTCCTCTTCTAGAATGTATAATTTTTCTCCCAATTAGAATAGATTTGTTTTAAAAAATGTGGTATGAGATGAAAACAATCGATTTTAGGTGAGTTAAAATTTGAATCATTATAAAAGAGAAAATATATGTCAAAAGTCAATTTTTAAATTTTTTTTTTCTAGCTATATATGTTATTTATAACATAGTCTGAGATCAAAGGGAAATAAGTTTATTTCCATATAGTTTTGTGGTGGGAACTAGACCCCTAATTTTTAATGTTTTTCAACAACTAAAATATTATCTATAAAAACTAAGGAAAATATATCAATTCTTATTCAAAATAATTATTAAAATTTACAATCCTAAACTTCATCCATTTCTACATATTTCTTTAGTTAACTTCATTTACAAATTCAAAATAATAATACCAATTTTATATCATTGAAGGTTAATAATTATACTTTTGATAGCCTTTTCCTTTACAAAAGGGTGACATAGGTTTGTGTTTTTACACACACACACACACACACACACACACACACACACACACATATATGCTCGAATACAAAGAAACCATAATTTCATTGCAAAAATAACTATATGTACCAATTATGTTGACCATGTTGATAGAAGCTCAAGAACCTATCTAAGAACACAAAGGTGAGAATATTGTAGGAGTGCTTTACTACCCTATAACAAAGTTGTTAAGATTCCCCAAAACCTTTCCTAACATCAAAGATACCTAGCCTAACAACGAAAAAGAGTAAACATGTAAAACTAAAAGAGGTAATGGAACTGTGTGATTAAAAGAAACATGTCCACCTTGTAAAGAAAACATAAGAAACATACATTGATAATCAAATTTACCACCATATTTTCAAAAAAGTGCAAGGTCTATCCATCATTATTACTTCTCTTTGAGAAACTCCTACATATAGTAAGTCATTATAGAACATAAAAACCACAATAGCTTCTGTGATTATATCCCCAGCTCAAAAAAAGTGCCATTTCTAACACTAGAAGAGAAGGTAAAACACTATTCTTCATTCGACACCCATCCCTTTAGTATTCATCACTCATGCTATAAGAAATTATTAAAGACAATATGTTAAGAATTTAAATAAATAATTTTTTGTGCTCTCTGAGTACATAGGCATATAATAAACCACATGAACATTTTAAATTATTTGATATGTAATGCATTCAAGGCTATATTCATTTATTGAATACAAGCCTACCCATAGGCATAAGATAATTATTGCTTACTACGAAAAGAACAATTTGTTCTATATCATAAGGTATTGTACTCATAACATGTAATCAATATAATTTGTTTTGTAATACAACACATTAAGAAGGTGCATGATGAAGCTTGATAATCAGTATAACCTAAGATAAGGAAATTAAAGTCAATTGATATTCATGATAGAGGAGGAAAAGTAAAATATTAGTAATGGAGCTACATATGCACTATCATTCACGATTGATAATAGTTTTATTTTTTTCACCTCTTCATAGAATAAGCACAAACACATAGAATGCATATAGCATTTCTAACCATCCATGCAATCTTAGAAAGTTACACCTCCTCCCATTTCCATAACCATTTAGAATTTGAATTATAGTATTGCACCCTACTGTGTTTTAGATGCAATCCACTATGTTTTATATTCACTCTATTTTATATCATCTCTAAGTTATTATAGTTCTAAAATACTCTACTATATTTACAGATGTTAGCATTTTATACTCAAACCTAGGATGACACTTGGTCTACAAGATCAATTCTAATAGGTGTAGTAGTAGGATTAGAACGTCTCAACATTAGTCTATTTTAAGTATTTGGAAACAAATTTCTATCTAAATATTGTATTTAAAGATGAGTGAAAGAGAGAAGTTGCGAATGAATCTAAACTACAGATGCACATGACTTCCATTTATACATAAATTTAAAAAACTTAGCCTCATTTTGAATGATAAAAAAAAGATATATTTAGAAGTCACTGATCCCACTTCAAACTAAAAATAAATAAGTTAAATAAAATAAATTTACTTATATAATAAACGAAACAAAATGATAAATGAATGCAACCATTTCTATTTTGAGGCACAATAGTTGATTCCACATTCTCAACATTGTATAATCAACTTTTGAATTAGTATTTCATTCATTTCTTCCATGATAGTTTTTCTATAAGATCAATTCCTAGAAATACGGTAATTAATTCAATACCCTTAATGAAATCAAGACTCTGACATCACATCACATATAGATTTGTTTTTGTTAAACCGTAGTTATAGGTATTATAAAACTCCTACTGATAAAAAGATGGCCAATGGATTCCATCAATGTTACGAATTTGACGAAACAAAGAGCATTTTTCCCGTCAATGTGATGAATTGGAGTGATTCACTTCCAAACAAAATTTTAAAAATGACAAATAAATGCACACAAAAGTATTAAATGTATGTGGATTTTATTCTTCTGGGAGTATAACACATGCTAATCAATGGGAATGACAAGAATGTCCACAAAATGAAGATCGATGGAGAAAATTATATGATTGCAACCACAATATACATCCCCCATTATCGATTCCAATTGATATTTCACTATCACATCAAACTCATTAAGTTTTGTGGCCTTCTAATCAAACACGCAAGATAATATTAGCTTACTTGTCTGTAAAACACAACCAAGAACCTACAGTTTTGTACGGAATTCAGGGTTTTAGGATGCAACACTTATGCTCTTTAACGCCCAAAGAGAGGGTTGAAACAAAAGATTCTCATAACCATTTCATAGTAATTTAGAGATTTAAAACACTCTAACAATATCCATCAATCAAGAAAAAAAGAAACAAAGAATCTATTATTACTTGCAGTTGTAATTGCCTTCTTGCTATGCCGCTTTCAAAGAACTTCCTCCAACCCTTGTTCTCCAGTCATCGGCCTACTTCAGGATATCCATTTTGTATGTGATTCTCCCCCTTTTTCCTTTCCCAAAAGTTCATTACCATCAAGATTCAATATCATAGAAAGATACGCATTCCTTTCCCATCATAGCATCTCATGTCGACAGATCTTTCCTGTAGATGGTCTACACTCAATTTCCAATTTTTTGAACCATACTCTAGTGCAAGATTCTCCATCCCCTTTTTCTCTTCCACTGCATGCCTTAATAAATGTGAATATGTGCCGATTGTAATGGTTTTGGAGTTATTCTTAAAAACAAACTTTTAACAAAATTAGTAACTGTTTTGTTTAAAACTCTTGTCATCGGTTGTAATGAATATGTTATTAATTTTTGTTTGATTCTAATTCAAGAAATTAATTTGTTTTCTTTTGTTCAGGTAGTATTCCAATACTGAGTTATTCAGTATGTGATGGAGTGGGTTGTGACAGACATACACAATGTCAAGAATAGAAGCACATTAAAAAAAATTAATTTCTAAGAGTATGAAATGAATGAAAAACAATTAATTAACAAATATTTAATCTATGATCTTACATATAATTCTTACTGAATTGATTGGATTAAATGTCTAACAAATGAAAATGATTATGTAATATAGTCATTAAAAATGAATATGAAATGAAATAATCAAAAATTATTTTTTATCAACCAAAAATACATACAAGATGTACAAAATTATTATAATTAGTATTAATTTTATTGAAAATAAATTTAATTTAAATGTTATATAGCAATGTGGCCCATATTTCAAAGAAATGTGTGAAGTAAAATTAGAATAAAAAAATGTTCCATTTCTTTTACAATTTGAAAATGTTCATTTTAAATAGAAAATAGGGTGCAAAGAAATTTTAAATACCTAAAAAAATGTTGACAATGTGAGTTTTTACATTAAATATCTATTAGTTTAAAGTAAATGTCCATAGAGAGAGGATTCAAAAATATAGGCACTAGGTATGAATTGTGGATTTTTACAAGTGCAGGAAATGAGAGGAGTAGTAACATGATTCAATGGACTTGACTAAGTAATAGGGGTGGTTGTTGAATTTCATAGATGATGAGTGTGTAGGAAAGGGGGTTGAAGGGTAGATGGGTAGTATTAGGTATAAATTATGGATCCATATAATGGAAAGAAAAATGGAGCTAAAAGTGGGTGGGCATGGAGTATACATAATCAGAGTGGATATCATAGATAATAGACAATGTAATGATAAATGGATAGAGGTGACACTACAAAGAAAAGGTATGCATGTATATTGAATCTAAGATGGACTAATAGGTGCAAGAGAGTAGGAATGGATTTAAATTCAAGGTGGGGCATGGTTCAATGGAGTACTATGGGTTACGATAAAGGAGGGTTAAGTGGTGGTAAGAGAAAAGTATGCATGGAAGTAGAGAACATGGAAGGAGTTTATGATGGGTATAATAATGGATAGCATACTAAAATTTCTAGTAAAAGTCATAAAGGTTATAGAAATGGACTGGACTAAGATCTTAATTAACTTTTTTGAAGACATTAAAAAAACTTACATGTACTGATTTGAGAGATCTATAAGATAGTATATGATTGATAGAAGTATAAGGTGGAGCTTATTTAAATTTGAACTAAAATTTGAAATTAAAGTGTTTGACAAAAATTTCCATGTGTCTAAAATAGATAATTTGGATATTATCAGAATACTTACTTTCATGCATAGGATTAAAAAGTAGCTTTACTTTACATTGATTTTATCTATTTATTTTATTTTAATATTATTTACCTGAGATGATTACTTCTATTGATTTATAACTCTACTATAATTGGTGATTTCAATTAGTTAATTAAATTATTAGATTATTTAATCAATTAATTTAAATTCATGTAGAATTTTAGTTTGAACAAAAATATATATTTTGACTTATATATCCAAATGATGAAGGAAATATGAATAAAACTTAATGATAAATAAGAGTGAAATGGCCATTTTATTAATTTCATAAATATGTAAAATTTTATAGGACCCCATTCAAGTGCACGCACTAGGGGGTAAAGAATGACGTGAAGAAAACCCCCGTATTGCTCAGAACCAAAGTTTGGATTGCATAGAGTTGCACAAATTAGGACATGAAGAGGGATTACCCTCTTTTATAAAGATAAATAAAAGGACATAACTCCTATTACAGTAATTTTAAGTTCATTAATAGAAATTGATAACTATACAAAATAGATTGTAAGCAAGAGTAAAGTGGAATCCTTTAATGAAGTCTGGAGAAGGATAGCCCTAGATCATAATGCAATGAAATGTCAATTTACAAAATGCAAACAGTCAAACAGATAGATTAATCCTTTCATCAAACTATTACCATGAAATTATATAACTCTAAGATAACCATTACATAGGAGGATAGAGATGGACGTGTTGAAATCCACCCTACTGAATTCAAATTGGAAAAGATACAGAAGAATTGGACCAGTGAGTTGGTTCCTAGATATATCTATGGATTGAGCCATTACAATTTTACTCATTTCCAAGTAGAGAATTACATGACATGTTTACGTAGAATTGCAAGTTTTTACGGCTGGCAATGACTTCCCTCGATATCATTCTGCCTAGTTTATTGTGAGATAAGTCAAGGTCCTCCAACTTCTGAAATCCCTCCAAACTAACAGGGTTTCCCCTGATAGATTGTTGTGGTCTAGATAAAGATGTCTTCGCTATTGGGAGTTACAAAGAGATTTTGGTATTTTTCTAGATCACCGGTTGTGGGAAAGACTTAAGAGCCACAGAAGCTGCATTTGGCCGATCTTGCCAGGAATGCTTGCCTCTAATTGATTCCCACCCAAGAACAACCATTCCAACTGACGAAACCTTTTAAGTCCAGATGGAATAGTGCCGCTAAAATGATTAAAGCCTAAATCTAATAAAGTTAAGTTTGTCAAATTGGCCATTTGTTGTGGAATGTTGTCGCTTAGCATGTTGTCTAATAAACTCAAGCGATAAAGATTGGAAGATAGTTTCCCTATGGATGGGGGCAATACACCAATTAAATGATTAATTCCAATTTGTATTTCTTGCAAGTGGGATAAATTGGTGAGAGCAGCAAGAACAACCAATGTGTTGCTATTGTCGCAAACAAGTCGATTGGTCTGTAGGCAGCGCCGAGTTAGAAGGTTCAACTTATCCAATTCCACTGGAACCATCCACCGAGATGGTTGTCTTCTAAGTAAAGTTCCATCAGACAACAACAATTTCCCAAGGAGTTTGGTATGTTTCCACTAAGCTCATTTTTCAATATGCTGAGATATTCTAGTGCAATGAGAATGCTTAATTCAAGAGGGATGGTGCCCAATAATTCATAAGGGTGATTATACTAACAATCTCATGGAAGCTCAGGCTATTTTATATGCTATGGAACAGTGTTGCTTGCGGGGATGGAGTAAGATTATCTGTGAGTCTGATTCCCAGGTGGTGGTGAACATCCTTTCTTCGCAAGACCTTGAGGATGTTAGTTGGCAGCTGGCCACTGTTGTTAAGCAGATAATTTTCTTCTCTTCCTCTTTTCAGTTCATTAGGTTCACGTATATTCCTCGTGAATGGAATAGAACTACTGATTGTTTAGCCAAATGGGCTTCTAGTCATGATCCGGGTTGGAATATTAGGGATAGGAGGCAACTGTCCTTTGAGATGGTGCAAGAATTTGACGATCTTCTTGCTCAGGATCGAGCTCCTTGTTGAGCTCTCCTTGTTGTATTCCTTTTTGTCTTAATAAATTTTTACCCCTCTTTTTGCAATGAACTCATTTTAGGCCAATTCCAATTCCACTAGGGTGGAGAGATTTTTGAAAGAGGGTGGAATGGTACTCGTGAGATTGTTAGTGCCTATGTGGAGGTGCTTCAAACTTGTGAGAAGACTAAGATTAGGTGGAATGTTGTCATGCAGTTGGTTGAAGGAGAGTGCCAAAATATAGAGAGTGCGACAAGCGAAGAGAGAGGGGGGAATGGTTCCTCATAATTGATTTTGTTCAAGCAAGATTATTTGTAGATATGGTAATTATCTAAGTTGGGGAGGAATGGAACCAGTGAGGTGATTTTGTGAGAGATTTAGGGAGTGAAGAGAGGAGAGATTACTAAAATTGGGACTTGAAGAGGGCTTGCCCTCTTTTATAAAGATAAATTAAGGAGCATATCCTCTATTTACAGTAATTTTAAGTTCATTAGTAGGAATTGATGACTATACAAAATAGATTGATGGCAAGAGTAAAGTGGAATTCCTTTATGATGTTTGGAGAAGGATAGCCCTAGATCATAATGCAATGAAATACCAATTTACAAAATGCAAATGGTCCAATAGATAGATTAATCCTTTCATCAATATGTTACCTTAAAATTATATAACCCTTAGATAATCATTATTTAAGATGATAAAGATAGACGTGTTGAAATCCATATTACTAAGTTCAAATGGGAAAGATATAGAAGAATTGGCATAGGAGACTTTGAGAGCCCTTTTGCCAATATATACCCAAAAATATCCTTTGAATTATCTAGCTAGAAACTAGGGTAGGGGCCCGAGCTTGGAAGGGGTCTAATAAAATGTTTTAAAATGCTCTATTAGATAACAACTTACTTATTTCTAGGAGTAGATCAGTTAGCTTCATTTCATTCTATTAATATTAATTAGATAGAGCACTAATGATGAAAATTATTCATGAATGAGCTAAACATGATTGTTTAAAATCTCTTATGAAACTTAGTAGCAAACAGAAACTAGAGCTTGAAGGGGGCTTGAAAAGAAATTAACCATAAAAAATCTAAGCTATTGTACCCCACACTAGACAACTTCTTGTTGGGATTAAAAATTAGAATATTTGGTTAAAAAATTCCAAAATATAGATTAAAAATAATCGTTTCCAAATCCATGAAATTTGTAAAGGTCATGGACAACCAGGATTCAACCAGGACATTGTTATAGTCCATATTTAAATTATGCAAATTTTAGACTTCCACTTGTGGTAGCATCATGTTTTAAGAATACCACATAATGATTGAAATAAATTCTTACCTTTTATTCAAGAAATATTATAAGAGATGAAGATGAAATCATTAAGTGACATTCAATCTACAATGTATACATAGCACCTAAATTATTCAAAATATAAATAGCACTCTAAACCATAAATAATAAATAGAATGGAAGTTTGTAAAATTATGCAGAGTTGACAATCTCAGCTAGACTATGGGTTGGAGCTTAGAAAACTACACTCAGATAATAATCAAGCCACTAGAAACTTGTATATACTATTTATAAATGTAGGCTCTATTCCAAATTTATATTTTTGACTAGTCCATCAAAAAAAATTAAAAAAAGAGTGAAAGACTTATACTTTAAATAAAGCCTGACATCGATAAAATTTGTAAGCATTTACATAAGGTTCCTTTTGATGATCATTCTAAAACAAGGAAAGAACAAAAAGAATAATTTAAGAACTCATTACCTAAAAAATTCTCAAAGGTCTTCTATGGAAACTCTTAGGGCTCACTCATGTAGAATCCCTTCTGCTTCTAACTAGTTCTCCACCTAGTCTAAATCAAGGGGTCCAAGATGGTGAAAAGTAGAGGAGAAACCTAATGCTTCTAAGATAGAGTTCCATGTAAGCTCTATTCCAAATTTATACTACTTAAAAATCCATCAAAAAAAAAATTAAAATGAGAGTCAAAGACTTATACTTTAAATAAATCTCGACATCGGTAAAATTTGCAAGCTTTCCCATAAGGTTCCTTTCGAGGATCATTTTGAAACTAGGATAGAATGAAAAAAATAATTTAAGGACTCATTCCCTGAAACATTCCTAAAGGTCTTCTATGAAAACTTTTATGGATCACTCATGTAGAATCCATTTTTCTTCTAACTAGCTCTCCACCTAGTCTAGATCAATAGGGTCCAAGATGGTGAAAAATAGAGGAGAAACCTAATATTTCTAAGATAGAGTTCCCTATCTTCTTAGAAGCTTGTCATTTCCTTAGTAAATATAATCGAGTAAGTAAGAACATGTTCTACCCTAATATGAAGGAGATTAAAGCCACCCACAAGAGAAATTGTGAGGTCTCCTATAATGATATTAAAGACAATGTCAAGATATTTGAGAAAATGGTGTTCAAATAATTCACGATAGACACTAGCTATAAGTTTATAATCAACATAAAAATAATGGACTACTATGGTGAAAATGGAAATAATTTCTATGTTAGAGTGAAACCTATTAGGAAAAATAATATATTGGGTTCCTAAGCATTGTAGAACAACTCTCCAAATTACATTATTCCTAAGAATAAAAATTGTTTGACTCTCTCAATCTCTATGGACTTGTTGAAAGCCATGAACCTAGCAAGAGAGATAAGAATAATTTAAGTATCCATAATTATACCATTGAAACAAAGTGACAAAAATTTTCTTAATAAATAGCTACAGAAAAAGGTTGCCTAGCTTAACACTTATCTTGGATGAATAAGTACATTTAAGACCTTCACAAGGAGCGAAGTGATGCATGCATGGAAGGTGCTTTCCACCTTGTTTAATTTTTAATGATCCTTCACTAGAAGTACATACAAGCTTAACATTATGATAAAAATACTAAGATAATAAAAGAGAAGTTAAAAAGATGGATCCCAAAATAACCTTAATTAAAAGCTATTGAAAATACCTAAAGTCTCAAACAGAAAAGATGTGAAGTCATTATATAAATTCTTTTGATTGTAAGGTTCCACAAAATAAAATCATTAAGTGAGGAAGAAAATAAGACAAAAAGTGCTAGAAAATTATACTTATTGAAAATATTAGAAAGGAAATAAATGTATCTAGGATGGAGAGGAAGCATGGTGAAAGAAAACACATAAGAACTACAATTGAGGTACCTATCTTTAATGATGTAGCCCAAACCCTCCAAAACAATAACTAAGAAAATTACGCAACACAAAAGTTTTAGAATGCCAGATTACTCATTAAAATTTTCCAACTCTACCCCACTTATCCAATAAAAGAAAAACAACTACTTATTACAATTACAAAAATTACCATATTTGGCAGATTTTTGGGAAAATAATTTTTTTTCCAATTTTCTTAATTTTTCAAAACCTATCCTACGAATCCTAATTTTTCTCAAAAAAATCCCCCCAAAGAAGGAAAGATTAATTTTTTAGCTAATCTAAGAATTCAAGAATATGATTTCATATTTATTACAAAAATAACTTTCTAAAAAACTAGAAAAATTCACTAAAATTTAATTTTGTAGGCCACGATGATATTTTGGGCTCCCAAAAAATTGTCAAAATGGCCATCAATGGAGTATAGATAGATTGACAATACAAATAGCTCCTCCTCATACAACCACCTATAGAATATCAGCCAAAACCCACATCTGTGTCAAAAGTTATGACTCCTGAAAGTTGATATATCATTCTCCCCTACATGAAAGAAACATAGCTCCTGCAAGTGACTGTCTATGAATTTATGCAATTTTATTGGATCTAACTAGATTACTACCCACTTAGATAACCATGCACTCTCTATTTTAGTTAACCTGTCCCACAATATTAGACCTATCTGTAATGTTGGCAATGCCTTGTGGATGTAGTTTGCTCATCAAAAAATTTTGAAAGGTGATATTGTGAATTGACTCCATGGATTTAATCTACACTTGGAACATCTCCATGGAATGTGTATAAATTAGAAACATTAAAAATACGGGAGATATCAAGATTTTCCAGTAAGCTAACCTCATAAGTGTTATCACTAATCTTTTTATACTTCAATTTATGATATGTGCCCCTAGAAAACTATTCACACCTCATGTAAACCATCAACCATTTACCTAAAAAAAATTTATTTTATCTATGAGTAGCATCGACATCAATCTTGTAACTCATATTACTATCCTATAATTTTTTTCTGAGATCTTGTTGGAGTTGGTGAAGGTGTTTAGAAAATGCAACTCTATCATCACTAATTCTATCTCCCAAGGAAAGTGACACAAGATCTAGAACACCTTGAGGGTTTTGACCATAGAAAAATTGAAATGGATATTTTCAGGTGGATCTATTAATAGAACTATTATAGGAAAAAAATTTGTGCGGCAATGCCAAGTCCCACTATTTAGGATTATGACCCATAATGTAGCAAAATAGATTTCCCAAACTTTGATTGACTGCCTCTATTTTTCCATTAGTTTGAGGATGATAGGCACTACTAAACTATAACTTTATTCATAATTTCCTCTAGAGATCCCTCAAAAAATGTCTTCAGAACTTAGTGTTTCCATTAGTGGTAATGGTCTTTGGAAGGCCATGTAAATGAACAACTTCTCAGAAGGATAGTTCTGCTATTCTAGTTACATTGTTGGTCTTTTTACAAGAAATAAAGTTGAACATTTTAAAAAATTGATCAACAACCAAAAAAATAGATTGATTTCATCACTAAGTATGTGAAAGACCCAATACAAAATCCATACTCAAGTCAGTCCATGGTTCGGTGGGTATTGGTAAAGGCATGTATAATCATGTATTTTGTTAATGTTCTTTAGTCACTTGGCAGATTCTTCACCTTGTCAAATATTTAGTAATGTCCATCTTTATCTTTGACTAATAATACTTATCATGAACCAAGTTTTTCTTTCCCTCTCCAAAGTGTCCACCTAGTCCACTATTGCAAAATTTCTTGATAATGTTTTCCTGCATAGTTCCACTCGGTATACATAGTTGTTTATCCTTAAAGAGGTAACCATCCTACATGAAACAATCACCTTTTACATGATCCAACTTGCTAGAAGATGAAGCCTTTAGCTCTTATATAATTTCCCAAAAATCATCATCAGTTTCATACAAGGCCTTAATAGCACTAAAACTAGTGACCTTAGTTGCCATTGTAGTTAATAGTGTAGAGTTCCTTCTCAAGGCATCAACAACTTGATTTTATTTTCTAGACTTATGTTTCAAAATAAAGGTATATCCCTGTAAGAAAGATACCCACTTGGCATATTGACTATTCAAACTCATTTGTGTGTTGAGATATTTCAAAATAATATGATTAGTAAATAACACAAACTCATGTGGGGCCAGATAGTGCCTCTAATGCCTTAATGCTTGAACAATTGCATAAAAACTCTAGATCAGAGCTAAAATAATTCTTTCTTACTTCATTCAAGTTCTCTCTAATGAAGGCTATGGGCTTACCTACTTGGCTAATAAAAATGCCTATCCGAACATGTGAAGTATCACACTCTAAGTTTCAAAAACTTTGTCAAAATTTGGAAGTGTCAATATAGGAGATTCAATTACCTTTTCCTTCAAGAACTTAAAACTCACTTTAACATCCATTGTCCATGTGAACTCCTTTCCTTTGGTATAGTCTATTATGGGTGCTACAATACTGCTAAATTTTGGATAAGCATTTAGTAGAAAGTTTCCAACCCATAAAAACTTTGTACTTGTATTATACTAGAAGGACTGCATCACTCTAGTATTGCTTTTACCTTTTCTAGATCCATTTGAACACCATCTTTAGAAATGACAAAGCCTAGAAAGGTCAAACTAGCTTTCATGAATCTAGACTTCTTCAAGTTTATAAAGAGCTTCTCCTTCCTTAAGACACTAAAGATGATCCTTAGGTATTGTAAGTGTTCTTCCTTGCTTCTACTATAGATCAAAATATCATCAAAGTAAACTACAAAAAACATACCAATGTAGCATCACAATACTGTATTCATCAAGCACATAAATGTGATAGGTGTTTTTGAAAGCCCAAAAGACATAACCATCCATTTGGACAAACCATCTCTTTTCTCAAATATTGTCTTCCATTCATCTCCTTCTTGAATGTGGATCTGATGCTAGCCACTTTGGAGATCAATCATGTTGATGTACAAGGCCCACTAGTTCATCCATCATGTCCTCTATCATAGGAATAGGAAATTGATACTTAATGGTAATCTCAATGATTTCTCTAGTATCAACGTACATCCTCCATGTGCCATACTTCTTTGGAGTCAAAAATAGGGGTACTGCACACAGACTCATGCTTTCCATAACTAGACCTTTTTGCATCAGTTTTGTCACTTTTTTTTTCAACTTTGCATGTTATGTTGGATTAAACTGATAGGCTACTTGATTAGGTAGAGTTTCTCTAGGAATAAGATCAATATGATGTTGAATACCTATTTTGAGTGGGAAACTATCAGGTAGTTCATAAGGAGAAACATCAGCAAACTCTTCTAGCACCTTCATTGCCTCAGGTGGCCCCAAGTTTTCTTCTTCTTCTCCTCTTTCTAGTACTAGTGGATAACAACAACCTATTACTTTCATTTCTTTGACAACTTCTTTTACAAACAACATGGTTTCATTCTTCTTTTCATCCCTAAGCATCATTAGAACCATTTTAGAACCATCCTTCCAAAATGTGTAAGTATTTTTCTCCCCATCATGTATGACCTTCCTATCATACAACCATGGTCTTCGAAGCAACATATGGAAACCATCCCTAGGGATAACATCACACTAGATTTCATCCTTATACTAGTTTCCAATGGTAAATCTGACTAAACATCTTTTATCAATTGTTACTTCATTTCCTTTCTTAAACCATGAAATATGATAATGATGAGGATGCTTTTCACAATGTAAATTTAATTTCTCTACCACTTCTCTAGACATCATATTCTCACAACTACCCCCGTCAATAATAACTTGACATACCTTTCAAATAGAAGTGCATCTAGTTTTGAAAATGTTGGTCTGGAGCCATGAATCATCAAACTTCTTTGCCAGAATTTCATCTTTTCCTACAATTATCATTGATCTCCTCATCATGAGGGTTTCTCCCAAATTTGATGAAACTTCTTGCTTTTCCTTGTTTGGCTGAACCAAGTTCACTCTAGGCTATCTTCCTTGATTTATTTATGGCATGTTATAATTTGAGTATTCAAAGGTTATATGTCCTTCTTCTCCACATATGAAATAGGGAAAGGGCCTTGGTTAGTTTTTCCATCCTCTTTTGCTACCATTACCTTGTCCTCACTGAAATCCCCTTCCTCTTTCCTTTCTTGTAGGATCTTGTCTACAATCTATATTTCTTTCAAATCCTTAGGAAGATTCTCCTTGGCTATAATTAGAACACTCTCAAAATGGTGTTGAGGGATGCCTTCGTCCTCCTTTATTCATCTAATTGTATCATCGATTCTATTTTTCTTCATCCTTTACGGCCAATTGGTAAGTAAGCCTCTTTGATACTACTAATATGATGTATGCTCAACTCATCTTAGATAGAATATTTTAGGCCATTTATGTACTTAGTAGCCATTTGATCATCATCTTCTTAATGCTCCATTCTCATGGATAACTTGTCAAACTCCTTTTTGTACCCTTGTATAGAGAACAAATTCTACTTCAACTTCTAGAAATTGCGAAATGGGGTTTGTTAGCAATCCAAGGTTAAGAAATTTTCCTATAGTATTTTCTCAATCTTGCTCCATGTTTTGATCTTTTCCTTTCCTTTTCTAGTTTGTTCCTTTTTGAGGTGATTCCACCATATCATTGCATGTCCTTTTAATTTTGTGCATGTGAACTTCATCTTCTTTTCCTCTCCCATAGGGTTCCATTCAAAAAATTCACCAACTCATTTAGCCACTTTATGAATTCTTCTGGCTTAAGACTACCAACATAGCCTAAAACTTTAATCTTGATTCGTTCATTTTTAACTTCTAAAGCTCCAAGCACTCTATCTCCATAGATAGTGTGTAGGGCATCCCACATTTTATTTGCATTATCACAGCCTTTGATATCATCAAATTTGACATAGCTTAGGGCTCAAGAAATCTCCAACATTGCTTGATTGTGCTCTTTCTTATTCTTCATGTCTTCAGTAGTTAAGGCTCCAACTAGATCAGCATGTTCCACTGTAATGGTAGATTGTGCATTATCTCCAAGTCCACCAAGGTGTAGTTTCATCAAACTTTTCCATGTAAGAAAGTTATCTCTATTGAGCTTACATACTTCTCTTTTAGAAATCTTGATCTTTGTGCTTCTAGTACCTTGAAACTAGTCCTCTTAAGCAGATGACTCTGATACCAATTGTTGAAATACTTTAGAATAACTGAGAGGGGAGGGGAGCTGAATTAGTTATCCAAGCTTTAGATGTACAAATAAAAATTTTCACAACTTAGTGAACCCGTAAAACATTCATACCCATGCATGCATTCATTAAGCAATTACCAAAACTTGTATGATACTATGAAATCAACTTGCAGAAATGTAAAACATGAAACACAACTAATTCATCAACACACTTGCACAATGATTTATGTGGAAACCCAATTTGTGAAAAAACACCAGTAACATGTTAATCCTTTTCACTCTTTTGAAGTGATGCCCTGTCAAAGGCCAACCTTGTTAAAGGTTAGAATACACACTATTAAATGTGACCTAGCTAAGGGATTTCAATCACCCTATTAGAAGTGAGCCTTGCTATAGGACTTTATTCCATTCACTTGGAATACCACCTGATGAAAGGATTTACAAATGACTGTTAGGTCAACCTTAATCCAAAGGATTTACCCTAGACTAATACAATTGTTAGAGAGTAACAATAGAGCTTTGATTTGATACAACTTACAACTTTTCTTGTAGATTATAGATCTTTCTTAAACCATCAATTATGCTTGGCCTTCATACTTTGCACCTTTGACAGCTTGTTCACCCTTCAAGAATTCATCTCCTTAAGCCTTCTTGCTTAACATGCCATTGCAGACTCTTCTCTTGGATCACTTGATGAAGCAAAACACTTAACTCCTTCTCCTTATGTTCTCGCACATGAAAAATTTTCTTCGTGACCATATATTCCTATAAATAGGAAATTGGGATATTTTTTCACTCATTTTCCATCATCCAATTAAGGGTTTGGATGGATTAGGTAGGATACAATGTATCTAGTCCATATCTTGTGTTTTCGAGAAACATCTGCTAGAATCCATTAGAATTTTCTTTAAAATGGTTTACATAAAGTTCTGTGCAACTAGCTCATCAACCTTATCTTCCTCTTGGTTCACAATTTTCAAGAAAACAAACTTGTCGGCTTAGATTCAGCAAGTCTTTGAACTTTAAAATAATGCAACAACTCAAAATTACCAATCTTCTGATGCTCGATACATACTACATTTCTCAACATTAACTGTCTTGCTCGACATCCACTAGAATTTTCATTCACTTGGCTCCAACTAACTTTCTACTTAGCTTGCACTAATCTTGCTTGGCACCTATTGTCAACTTGGTCAAGCTTGGCAGACAAACTTTGCATAACTTGCTCTATAAATTATCAATACATTATGTCATGATTGTCTTAACTAATCCTTTTGCTTTATTACATAATCATAACTCAACCTTTCCTCTAGGTGCTATTGTTACCTATTATTGATCAAATCCTCTTCATCAATTAATTATGTGATAGTACTTGAATTTTATAAGTTGTTGTCTTACTAGAAAATAGTAGGTTTGACATCAATGACAAAACAATGATTGAAACACATTGTCTTCTTCAACAATATCTGTTAACAATGATCTTTTCAATTAGATTTAAACAATCTCCCTCTTTGGCATTGATGGAAAACCAAACTAATCAACCAAGTCGATCAAATTATGAACATCTTGCTCAACCAATCTAAAGAGGTTAAAATAGTAAGGCAATACCAAAAAGAAAAACTTGTATTGAAATTTTTCCTTCTATCAACAACTTCCATCTTCTAATTAGGTTACAAAACTCTTTCTTATAACTCCCTCTGAGTTTCGTCTTGTATCTCCCTCTAGAAAAGGATTTCTCCTTTTTTCTTACATACACATGTCTTCTTTTAATCAACAACATCAACAATTATCTGATCTCCCTCTAAGTTTAGTAATATTCTCTAGCTTTGATACTTTCTCCTTTTTATAATGATCTATCTTCCTTTTTTATCATCAAATCTCTCCTTTTGGTAATTATTAGTTTAATTTAGTTTCTCCCTATTTGTTTTGGCAACACTTGATTAGTAAATCTCTCCCTCCTTGACAGTAATACCAAAGGCATATACCAAAAATTTGTCACCTTAAAACATGCAAATAAAAGCTTTTACTATTTTTTCAGTTTCTCCCTCTATCACCTTTCTTGCGATTGATTTGAAGTTTCACCTCTGTGATTACTTTAGGTAGCTCCTAAAGTAAGATCCATTGCATCAACTTATATTATATGAACATCAGCTTGTTTGATGCAGGGCACTCCTTCTATTACTTAACCTCTTAGATATTCATGAGCATCCTTAGGTAATGGTTTTGTGAAGATATCATCAATTTGTTCCTTTGCATTCACATATTCCATCTTCACCTCTTTATCTTGAACTCACTCTCTCATGTAATGATACTTGATTGCAATGTGCTTTGTCTTTGTGTGCATCACTAGTTTCTTTGATATATTGATAGCACTTGTATTATCACAATAAAGTAATACTAGTTCTAGGATTTATTCCTTCATTCTTTTCAGTAGCTATTTGATCCAAACAATATTTGTGCAGTTGATAGTAGCAACAACATATTCAGCTTCAGCAGTAGATTGTGAAGTACAACTCTATTTCGTGCTAGTCCATGTAACTAGTCTCTTGCCTAAGAAAATGCTCCTCCACTAGTGCTCTTTCTGTTATCAATATTTTTAGCCCAATTAGCATTAGTGTAGACTCGCAATTCAAACTTCTCATTCTTCTTGTAGTATAGACCAAACTCTTTCGTTCCTGAAAGATATCTCAGTTTTCTCTTCACAGCCATTAAATGATTCTCCCTTGGATTAGTAGAGAATCTTGCAAATATCCCTATAGATAATGAAATATCAGGTCTACTATGTACTACATATTGCAATTTTCCAATCATAGACCTGTATAATGTTTGATTCAGCTTAGCTAAATCATCATTCTTTGATAACTTGTGTCTTGTTACCATAGGTGTACTTACAAGTTTGGAATCTCCTAATCCAAAAGTTTTCAATATTTCTTTGACATACTTTGACTCAGTGATGTATATACCATACTTCATCTGATACACTTGCAAACCCACACAAATTTTGATTTCTCTGGAATCATAGACATTTCAAATTCTTGCTTCATCTGATTGGCAAAATCTTTACATAAGGCATCTTGTCCTCCAAATATGATATCATCAGAAAATATTTCAAATAGAAAAATACATTTTCTTTTCTATGTCTTTATATATAAACTATTGTTATCATCTGCCCTTTCAAGTCCAATCTTCACAAGATATTTATGAAGTCTCTCATACCAAGCTCTTAGTGCTTGTTTTAAACTATATAGGGCTTTGTGTAGTCTACATACCATGTTTTTATTTTTATCATCAACAAAACCTTCTGGCTATTTTATGTCAACTTCCTATTCTAATATGCCATTCAGAAATGCAAATTTAACATCTGTTTGATAAACTTTGACATCTTTGTATGCAACATAAGAAAGTAGAGTTCTTACTCCTTCCATTTTAGCAATAGGAGAAAATGTCTCCCCATAGTCAATTCCTTCTTCTTGTGCATATCTTTTGCAAACTAATCTTGCTTTGTTTCTTGTGACTTCACCATTCTCATCTAGCTTATTTCTGAATACCCACTTGGTACCAATCACATTCTTGTCTTTTGGTCTAGGAACAAAACTCTATGTTTTATTCTTCTCTATCTATTTAATCTATTCTTCCATGGATTTGTACTAGTCTACATATTCTAATGTATATTTCACTATTTGGGCTCCTTCATGCTTAGCAAACATGATTCACATCTCAACCTATTTCTTATCATTGGCCTAGCATTTTTATCTCCAATGATTTGATCAGTAGGATGATGTCTTTTGACATATTTGGACAATATTGGCTTAGCTCTTGTTTCTTCATTTTTTCTTTTAGCTTAAGAATCACTATGTACATGTTTATTAGGTATCTCATCATCTCTTTCATGTGTACTAATCTTAGAATCAAAATGTGCATCTTCTTCATTCTGTAACTCGACATTTGAATGCAACTTGGTTCATGAATGCAAGTCGACATTCATAGGATATTACTGGGTAGTTACTAATTCTTGCTATTGGTTTGTAACTTGATTTGCATCATCTTCTTTAGTAAGCATTCCTTCATAAACGTATAAAAATGATTTATATTTTTCTAGTTCTTTCATAGCTTGAGCCTCATGTCCCTCTATAAATTCATTAAAATTCACATTTCCACTTTCCACAATTTTGTTAGTGTTAGTATTTAAACACTTATAAGCTTAACTTCTTGTGGAGTATCCAAGGAATATGTCTTCTTGACTTTTTGCATTAAGCTATCCATTTTGAACATCTTTAAAAATGTAACACTTACTTCCAAATACCTTAAAGTATTTTACATTGGGTGGATATTCACACCATATTTCAAAACATTTTGAATGAGTACCTTTCTTGATTTTCACATGGTTTATGGTATATACAATAGTACTTATAGCTTCTCTCCAGTATTTCAAAGCAACATTCTTCTCCATCATAAGTGTTCTAGCACAATCCATTATAGACCTATTTCTCCTTTCAACAATCCCATTTTGTGGAGGGGTCCTAGGGGCAGATGTCTGTCTTTTGATTCCTTTATCATTACAGAACATCTCAAACTCATTTGATGTGAATTCTACTCCTCTATTTGATTTCAAGCATTATAGACTTTTCCCTATTTCTTTTTAAACTCTTGCCAAGTACTATTTAGAAATTTAAAAGGTATCATATTTCTATTTCAAAAACATAACTATCATCATCCTAGAATAATCATCAACGAATAGCATTATGTACTTATCTCCTCTATAGCGCTGCACTTCAATTGGTCCACACAAGTCAGTATGAACAATCTATAGTATTTCTTTAGAGGTATAATCTTTACTCTTAAAGCTTGATTTTGTCATTTTGCCTAGCTAACATTGTTTTCATATTACATTATCAGGTTTCTTCAACTTAGGCAAACCTCTAACTTTCTTCATGTTACTGATACTAATCAAGTTATCAAAATTAACATGACATAACCTCTTGTGCCAAAGCCATACAATATTAATTTTTGCAACAAAACAAGTAGCATCCTTTATATCAAGATACAATAAATTACTTCTAGTTTGATCACCATTTCCAATCAAGTTCCCATTTGTGTCATATATCTTAGTAGTCTTGTTTCCAATTCAACCTTGCATCCCAAGTTATTCAATTGTGACACACTCAACAAGCTATAATTTAGTCCTTCAATATAGTAAGCATTGTCATATGGAATCTTGTCTGTGAGTTTGATAGAACTTTTTCCTTTTATCAAACATGGTGCATCATTAGCAAATCTTACACTATTTCCATCATAACAATTCAAGGTAATGAACTTACTTCTATCTCTAGTCATATGATGTGAGTTGTTGGATACAATTGTCTAATTGTGTGTTGTCTTTGATGTTACACAAATGTCATATCAGTTTTCAGTTAGTGCTTACCAAGCTCACTTGGTCAGCAAGACAATTTTCCTTTTCTACCAAGCATTCCTAGAGATTACTTTGTGAAGACAATGTCTACCGAGCTCACTCATTCATCGAAGGAAATTATGGAAGAAAGTAGTGTTAATCGAGTTCTCATGGTTAATGAAGAAAAGTTTGTTAGAGTTAGTATTAACTAAATTAACTCAGTTGCCAAAGGATTTTTACAACTTTGTAGTGTTAACCAAGCTTGTATTGGTTAACACAGGAAATCATTTCAAGATCAGTGTTTACCGAGCTGGGTCATCTATCGAAGGATTTTGTTGATTTAGGATTTGAAGTTTAATTATTTCAAGTATTGACTCTAGCTGACTATGGTAATGATTATTGATCATTGTAATTTGTAATTGAGCTAACTTGATAATCTGAACTATATAAATATAAGGTCAAGTTGAGATTCTAGTGTGTAAGCATGCAAGTGTATTGATTGATTAAGAAGGAAAGTGTGAGCAAACTTGAAGGATGGTAAAATATCCTTGTGGAGCAGCAAAGTAACATTCAATCAGGAAGGATCTAGTGTGAAGTAGAACAAAGATCTATAACTAACAATTTAGTTGCATCTCAATCAAGTCATTTCATTGTTACTTTCTTACCATTGTAGCAGTGATCCAAAATCTCTTAACAGAGTTGGTTTAATAGCCAGTTGTAAATCCTCTAACAATGTGACAGTTCTATTGAATTATTTTAAGACCTCTTGCAAGGCCACTCCTAATATGGTGATTAAATCCTCCAACAAGGTCACACCTAATATTGTGTTTTGTAACCTTTAACCAGGTTGGCTCTTAATAGGGCTCACTTTAGAATAGTGAAAGTAGTAACTAGTTACATTGGAAATTTTTCCCATATTGGATTTCCAAATTAAATCTGATGTCTCTTGTGTTCAGTTCTTTTCTCTCATGCTTGCAAATTGTTACTATTGATGTTAGATCTACCAAAGTAAAACATACTCTGCACTTACTAAGTTACAACATATTTTAGTATGTTTACTGAGTGATAGTAGTAATTAGTTTTATTAGACATCTAAAGGATCCATGGAAATAATATTTGGTAACTAATTAACCCCCCCTCAGTTAATCCATCTATAATTCCAAAACTTAGTATCAAAACTTTTGGTGCTTGTAGGAAAGTTTTCAAGGACCTAAGCTAAGGATCAAGATGTCTTACAAGAGAGAAATTCCAAATCTTAATAAAGAAAAATTTTCAACATGGTATGGACTTATGAGACTTCATCTAGCTTCCATTGGTGATTTAGGCCTGAAATATCTTGATAAAGAATACTCAACTCCTACTGGTACATTATCTATCAGAGATATTGCTGAGAAAAAGAACCATAACACCATGATGATAGATATTGCATGTACTCTTAGCTATGAAGAATTTGATGAGATCAAGAACTACAAACCCACTTTTGAAATATGGAATAAGCTAAAGGGCATCTATGGTGGTGATGAAAATGTAAAGAGAGCCAAAGCAGAAAGCCTTAGAGCACAATTTGATCAGATGAGAATGAGAAAAGATGAAAATGTTGCCAAATATGTAGAAAGAATCAAAGTTAGTGTCATTGCAATTAAAGCATCTAGAGGAGAAATCAAGGAAGGAATTATTGTAAGTAAAGTTCTCAAAACATTTCTTCCTAACCATTGTTTCATGTTTTACATTTCTGCAAGTTGATTTGACAGTATCATACAAGTTTTGGTAATTACTTAATGGATGCATGCATGGGTATGAATGTTTTATGGGTTCATTAAGTTGTGAAAAGTTTTTTATATACATCTAGACCTTTAATAACTAATTCAACCCCCCCTCAATTATTCTAAAGTAATCCAACAATTTATATTAGAGCCATCCACTTAAGAGGACTAGTTTCAAGGTACTAGAAGCATAAAGATCGAGATGTCTAAAAGATAAGTATGAAAGGTCAATAGAGATAACTTTCCTCCATGGAAAAGTTTGATGAAGCTACACCTTGGATGATTTGGTGATCATGCACAATCTGCCATTATAGTGGAACATGTTGATCTAGTTGGGTCCTTAACTACTGAAGACATGAAGAAAAAGAAAGAATGCAATTAGGTGATGTTGGAGTTTGCATCAGCCCTAAGCTATGTCGAATTTGATGATATCAAAGGTTTCGACACTGCAAATAAAATGTGGGATGCCCTACATACTACCTATGGAGGAGACAAAAATGTTCAAAGATCCAAGTCTAAGAGCCTCATAGATAAGTTTGTTGATATGAGAATGGAAGAAGGTAAGAATATTCCTCAATATGTTGCTAGAATAAAAGAATTTTTTAGTGCAATAAGAGGAGCTATTGGTCATATAGATGATGATACTATGTCAAGTAAAGTCTTGAGAACATTATTGACTATTTATGCTATTACATTTTTTGCAATTCAAGAATTGAGATGTATTCTAAGAAATGATCTAACCCTTGAAGGTCTAGTAGGAAGACTCACTAGTTTTGAGCTATCTAATTTTGATAATTACAAACTTGAGAATCTTGAACCTACTTTCAAAGCTAAGTTGTTATTGAAGGACACTAATGAGGTGAAGTAGAAGATGAAGAGAAAGATAAAATGTGTATCTAGTGATAGTGATATAGATAAGGAAGATGTTGAATAATTGGAAACACCACTAGCAACAAGATTTCATAGAGGTAAAGGAAAGTTCAAAGGTAAGTTAGCCATCATTTGTTTCAATTGCAATGAAGTTGGTCATATTGTTGCAAGATGTACACAGAAGAAGAACTACAGAGATGGAAACAAGTACAAGAATAGAAGAGAAGATGAAAGGAAAGATTACAAAGACAAAGGTAAGAAGTCGTGCTACATTGTTGAAGAGGAAACTAGGGATGATTCTGATGAACATGATGATGAAGTGGTGTATGTTGCAATGAAGAAGAAATCTGATGAAGATGAGGTAACTGAGAGGGGGGTGAATTAGTTATTCAAGGTCTAGATGTATAAAAAAACTTTAAACAAGTTAGTGAACCCATAAAACATTTATACTCATGCATGCATCCATTAAGAAATAAAAAAAACTTGTATGATACTATCAAATCAACTTGGAGAAATGTAAAGCATGAAAGACAACTGATTCATCAACACACTTGACACAATGATTTAAATGAAAACCCAATTTAGGAAAAACCTCCAGTAACATGCTACTCCTTTTCACTCCTCTAAAGTGATACCCTATGAAAGGCCAACCCTATTAAATGATATAGTACACACTATTAAATGTGACCCCGTTAAAAAATTTCAATCACCCTATTAGAAGTGAGCCTTGTTAGAGGACTTTAGGGCATTCACTTGGAATGTTACCCAGTAAAAGAATTTACAAATGATTGTTAGTTCAACCTTAATCTAAAGGATTTACCCTAGACTGATACAATTGTTAGAGAGTAACAATAGAGCTTTGATTTGATACAACTTATAACTTCTCTTGCAAATTACATATCTCTATTCAGTCCTATATTTTGCTTGGCCTTCACTCTGACAGCTTGTTTACCCTTCAAGCATTCATCTCCTTAAACATTCCTGCTTAACATACCATTGTAGACTCTTCTCTTGGGTCACTTGATGAAGCAAAACCCTTAACTCTTTCTTCAACTTAGGTTATCACACATGAAAAATTTTCTTCATGACTAGACATTCCTATAAATAGGAAATTAGGGTATTTTCCTACTCATTTTCCATCGTCTAATTTAGGGTTTTGGATGGATTAATTAGGATACAATGTATCTACCCCATATCTTGTATATTCTAGAAACATCTCCTAGAATCCATTAGAATTCACCTAAAAATGGTTTACATAATGTTTTGTGCCACCAGATCATCAACCTTATCTTCCTCCTAGTTCACAAGTTTTAAGAAAATAAACTTGTTGGCTTAGATTCAGTGAATCTTCAATCTTTGACATAATATAGGAGCTTGGCATTATCAATCTTTTGATGCTCGGCACATATTGTGTTTCTCGAGATCAATTATAAAATCACATGGCTTCAACTAAAGTTTACGAATGCTTGGCATCAATTAAACTTTACTCAACATCAACTATCTTGCTCGACATCCACTAGAATTTGCATTCACTTAGCTCCAACTGACTTTTTGCTTGGCTTGCACTGACCTTAATTAGCACCTATTTTCCACTTGGTCAAGCTTGGTTGACAAAATTTCTATAACTTGTTCTATAAATTATCAATACATTGTGTCATCACTGTCTTAACTGATCTTTGCACTTCATTACATAATCATAAGTCAAACTTTCGTCTAGGTGCTATTTTTACCTTTTATTGATCAAATACTCTTCATCAATCAACTAAGTGATAGTACTTGAATCTTATAAGAATTTATCTTACTAGCAAATAACAGGTTTGACATCAGTGACGAAACAATGATTGAAACCCATTAGTCTTCTTCAACAATCTCTCTTAACAATGGTCTTTTCAATCAAATTTCAACAGCCATTCTCCAATGAAAGAAAAACAACTATTTATTTCAATTTTGAAATTTACCATCTTTGGCAAATTTTTGGAAGAAAAAAATAGATTTTTTCTATTTTGGTAATTTTCATAACCCATCCTATGAATCTTGATATTTCACAAGAAAATTTCCCAACTAAGGAAAGATGAATTACCAACAAAACTATAGAATCAAGAATATGATTTTGGATTATTACAAGAACAACTTTGTAAAAAACTAGAAAGAAAAAACATAAAAATCCAATTTTGGAGGCCAAGATGATATTTTAGGCTCACAAAGAAAAGGTAAAAATGACCACCAATTGAGGCAAGCTTGATTCTCAATCCAAATATCTCCTCCTCATGCAACTTCCTATAAAATTTCAGCCATAATCCATGTTCGAATCAAAAGTTATGACTCACAGAAGTTGATGCATCCTTTAAGCTTCCATTTATCTTGTTGGTCTTGCATTCTTGAAACATATAATATAAAAAGAAAATTGTTATTAGTAGCATAGAATATGAAGATCACTCAAGAAGTCATTCCTTCTTAGATGGTCTTTTAACCGAATACTTTGAGAATTACTTCTTTTATTTTAGCCATGAACTCCTTTATTTTCCTTGAATTATCAGCCAATGTGTTCCACTCCCTATATATAATGTTCATTGTAATTTTTTTAAAATTTGAGAGTAACTCTAATGTTCTATCTAGCAATGATTCCAATTTTTAGTTATGCATGGATCCCATTCATAGAACATTAATTATTATGGTAGAGTCACCTTCAATTACAATGTTTAGAAATTTAAGCATTGAATAGAGCCATAGGCCTCTCACCAAGGATTTTATCCTTGCCTCATTGCTGGAAGAAGATCCAATGAATTTACAAATTTTGATTAGAATATCACCCTTGGTATCTTTAATACTGCATCATATCCCAACAACATCCAGGCACCCCTGAGAAGCTCAATCAAAGTTGATTTTTAGCGAGCATTCTCATAGCGGGGTCCATACACATTTATCCCTTTCACCTTTTTCCTTCCTTTTTGCTATGAATGGGGGAATGTTTAGTCTGAAACACCTATGTCACATAGAATCATCTCACTAAGTCATGGCTTTATGAGATCTTCTCTTATTGCATATCTTACTATTAATGAATTCGATAATGAAAGGTTTTGTTTTAACAATAAGTTGTTGATAGTTCATCTTCATATTTATAAACATTACCATATTCCTTTTCTTCTACAATTCCCATAGGGCTATGGAAGGGGATACGATTGATAAACCCCTAAAAATTCTCTTTTTATGCAAGATGGGCCAAGAAAAGGAAAGAGATCCAATACAATTAGGCAAAGGTAATATCCCTGGCATCCTTTTGAGGAAGTATTTCCAACATTGGCTCATAAATGGTTGTGATACTCCTCTATTTTAGAAAATGCAAAATGAAGGGGGTCTTCATAATCCATTCTTTTCAAAATATTAACCTTTGGATCTTTTCTTTAAGTGCGAGCCATGACAAGGCTGCTCCTTTAGGGAGGCAAAGGGTATCCCAACACAAGATCTCATGTAGCTCCACCTTAGGGATAATTTTGTATTCCATGAAACAATTGTTCCCTTTTGATACTACATATTCCCTTATTTTGGACCCATCCCAAATTAGTTTATCTTCTCTATATGTTAAGAATGAGGTTCTATTGATAAGAATGAACAACAAAATATTCTTATCACATTGTGGGGCCCTAAGGTTGTGGAAGGATTTCCAATGCATATACTCTAGGGAAGATTTTTCTATGACCACATAGTTTCTAAGAAAAGAGCCCAAGCTTCTTCTATGACATCTCAAAGAAAAAGAAAGTTACGTAACTTAGTAATAATAGGGTATCTCTCCCCACAACAAGTCTAAAATATTACCTTCTCCCCATTTCCTACTTTCCATGTAATTATGTTTGAGATGATAGATTCAGATTTGATCATGAAATTAAATATGCTTGTTCCCATCAAAATATTTTTTTTATTCTCAAGAGACATAGGGGATCAAATGGATCATGGTATTTATTGAAAAATATTCTAGCAAATTTTTAGATGAGGATTTCTAAATATTTTTCATAGAAAATTTTCCCCAAGGGATGAAGCTTGATTGTTGATGTTTCTTATTTGAAAAACTCCATTATATATAGGCCTACAGACCTTATACCAAGCCAATAATAGTAATTTATTTTTTTATCACAACCTTACCAAAGAAAATCTTTTAAAAAATTATTTAAGGAATATCTATTCTAAAAAGGAAGGATGGTTATTAAGAGATGATATATAGGCATGATCATTAACATTTCTTTTAGCATAGTCTATCTTGTCACAATAAAAATCAATTTACCTTTCCATGATTAAATTTTTGTCTTGATTTGATCTAACTTATTAAATTTACCCAAATAGTTGATTATTTTCTCCCTATTTCAAGTAGGAACCAAAGGCATTTACAACTAAATGTGTCATCAGTGATATTGAGGATTTTCTGGATACTTACTTCTAAAGAGGGAGTGGTGTTAAACAAGAAGGCTTCTAATTTTTCTAGGTTGAGCTCTTGACCAAATACTACCATGTAATTAGTAAGAATTATTTTGATTGGTTTGGATTCTAATATGCTTTCTTCACCACACAACATTGTGCCATCTATAAATTGTTAATGGATAGTGGTATCCTCCTAGCTTGTTTGTTGAATTCCTTTAAGCAGATTGTTGGAGAAGCTCATTTGGAATGGTCTTCCTAGGGAATCAGACATAATGATAAACATGAATAGTGATAGAGGATATCCTTTCCCTAGTCCTCTTGATGGACCAAAGAATCCTTTTGGACTTTCATTTACAAGAATTAATAATCTAGGGGTAGAGATGGATTCATAGATTAAGTTGAACCATGGTTTAGCAAATCCATAAGCTTGGAGACATTTGCAGAGAAAATACCAATTTACTTTGTCATAGGCTTTACTAATATCAAATTTTATGAGAATTATTGGTTTCTTATATAATTTTAGAGAATGTCTAATTTCTTGGGCTATTAGGATCCCGTCAAAAATAGATTTGTTAGGAATAGAACAAGTTTGTTCTTCATTAATGAGAGATGGAAGTAGATTTTGAACCTACTCGCTAAAGATTTTGTTAACAATTTTTCCAATGTAATGTAGAGAGCCATTGGTCTGTATCTTTAAACCTTTCATGAGATTCCTCTTTAGGTGTTAAATATAGGATTTTTGATTAACTTTCCTTAGGAGCCCCATTGAATTGCAACCTCCTTCCAAAGCCTCTGTATCTTTATCTCCTAATAAATGCCAACATTTTTGAAAAAAAATAGTGTAGAAGTCCTCTGGATAAGAAGATTTGTCTAGATTCATTTGTTTTAGAACCTTTTCTTCTCTTTCCTTACTAAATTTTATTAGAAGTGCTTTCTGCAACTGTGGGTAATTAGATTTGGAAAGTTATTAAGGAATTATTTCTGACTTCATTTTGAGAAATTATCAATAAGAATTCTCTCCAAAATGGAGAAAGCCTCCTTTGCCACCACTAAGGGGGTTTCTAAGATTAATCATGTCTATGTTTAGATCCTAATAATCTTATTTTGTGCTCTACAAAGCTTTGTACTATTATGAAAAAAATTGGTGTTCTCATCTACTTCTTTGAGCAAAGACTCTCTAGATTTCTTGCTTGACAACAATATATTCTAATTTCAGTTTTAGTATTATTTCATAGTTACAAAAGGACTTCTCCAATCCATATAGCCATGACTTCCAAGTGAAACAATTCTTTTTTTTTCATTTGAGTTACCCTTTTTGATCAAAGATGTTTCCAACTATAGATTTATTCCATTGAATGACATGGAACTCTTAATAATTTTTTATTTTTAAACTACTTTATGCATTTTGGATCCTGACACTTTGTATTGCCTCCACAAGAGTTCCAGAAGGGGTAGAAAAGATGGTTTGAGGAACCCTATTTTTTTCAAATTTGAATGGATTTCTAGTTGAGAACATGGAAATGATCCAAGCCTGATAATGGTAGGGTTTTAAACTTAAGATAGGAAATTTAATCCAGGAAGTTACCCTAGGAGAAGAACCTATCTAATCTTTTCACTATTTAACTAAAACCTTGTCTTATGTTGTTCTAGGTGAGGGAATTGTCTATTGTGGTGACTTGCAACAAATATTTTAAGTTTATCTAATGATTAAAATCTATAAATGTTTAGAAAAGTTTTGACAATCCTCCTGCTTTCTTTTAGGGTGAGATGGTAGCAATTAAAAACACCTTCTTGGATACAAAATTGACTAAGGACATAAAGATGATTTCTTAATTCCTACTAGACCTTCCTTTTATTTGGAGTCAAGATAGGGACATACACATTAAAGACTGAAAAAATCAAATTTTTATTGAGATCCTTAACTTGAGCCAACATCTAGTTCTTTTCTAAATCAATAGTGGAGATTCTAATGTTGCAATGGTTCTAATGAAGGATTGGACTCCTAAGGTACTTTCATCTAAGATTCCCCATATACACTATAATGCTAATTTATTGTTAAATTTAGATAATCCTCCTCAATTCATTTTAGTTTCTTGTATAATAGTTTCATCAAGTTTATATTTATTAAGACAACACTTGAAAAGGTGTTGATTTTTGGGGGCATGAAGACCCCTAAGATTCCAAGATATGACTAACATGACCCCTTGGGAAGGATCTACCCCTTCCCCTCTTCAAAGAGATTAGGTAAAAAAATTTTCCCTTCAGCTTCTACTCCATGAGATCTTAGTTTATTCAAGGCTTTCCTTCCCCTCTTTTTAGAAATTTTTTCTAAGTAGGGATATGTTGAGGAATAATCCTTTTTTTCAATGCCTATTAATTTTTCTAATTCTTCCATTTCTACTAGCTTAGCATGAAGGTCTTCCATAGTGTAGCCTTCACCTCCTATGGCAGCCAATTGATCAATAAGAACCTTCTTTTGATAGTCTAAGCCATCCTTGATAGCATATTCTATAAAGGCATTAATTATGTCCTCTATCAATGTTTCACATAAGGTATGTAATTTTCTTCTTTTCTTACCCTTTTGATAGAGGATCCCATATGATTAGAGTGAGAGTTTTCTTCTAGAAAATGAGAGCTATGATACACATCTACCTATGTTTTATTAAATTGATCCCCCATGTTGGTTCCCTGTTTCAATGTTTGCTCAAAAATTCTCATAGGGTTAGAAGTTACAATATTATCCTAATTTTGGATCCTTATATTATTATCCTCTTTCATAGAAAGAGAAGAGCATCCTCTATCATTGGAAGGATTCTTCCCTGTAATAATAGAGAATCCTTCCCCAAATCATTTAAAGAAGTATTTTAATATAAATTAAGACCTTTACATAGGTGAGAAAGAGATGAAAGAGGGCCATTTAGGGATCCTTCGATAGTTTATTTTCTGGTAGGTGAAGCCATAGCGAGAGAGCTCACCCTTGGAGAGGAACTGCAAATCTTTAACCAATCATTTCCTGACAAATTAACCCTATAAAAAATGACTTTAGAACTATTATTGTTAAAGTTGGCTGGTAGCCCTAATAGATTACCATCATACGAAATCAATAATTTTTTTGGATTAATATAGTATATAGACTGATTTATGATAATTATAAGCGATTTAAGAGAGTAATTATTCACATTAAAGTCAATAAAAATTTTGAGATACAAAAAAATTCAAAAAATATTTTCTAGGGCTTTGAAACCTCCCAAAGAGTCCCCAATTTGCTGCAAAATATTCTCATGGAGGATCTCTAAAGGAAAATTTTTGAGATTAGCCAAATTCATAATTATTTCATTATCAAAATTTTGAATATTTAAATTTCCTCTCCATTCTATAACTGTAACATGCTAGCCTTGAAGAAATAGAGTGGCTTCATTAAGTAATTTATTTCCAATTTTTTAACATTTTGCTATAAATAGAAGTTATATTATTACAGAGGTCAGTAATACTTTATTGCTCTCCCAACATTGAGATCATTCAAGCAAAGAATTTAGTGGGGATGGGGTTACAAACAAACGCTTAGATTCACATTGTTTCCATCAATATTTTGTATTTTTTTTAATGATTATTAGCATTTGGAAATCCTTATCTTCCAGTGTATGTTGTGTTTACCACTAGGGGTACTTCGTTATTGCAATTAAGGGAATTTTCTGCTTGAGGGTTAGAGTTAGTGTTATCCCTTTGTTGTAAAAAGGACTCAAAATTTTGACTGACAATTCCTTGCCACAGTGGAATAGAATTTTCTCTTATTGCAATTGAGAGGATTAGTGTCAAAACAACTCACAAATTCTCATTTCTAGCAACCCTTGAATTTTGTGCCCTATCTTCAATTGGAGCCAAAGTTTGAGCACAATATTTTTTTCCTCCATTCTTCTCTTTTTGGAAGGTTGATGGATCTGATTAGGATTCCCTTCACATTTGTCCATGAAAATAACCCCTGGACCCTTTGTTGAAGTAGGAAAAACCCTATCAAATGTAGCAAATGAGTTTTTAGTGGGAATGAAAGCCTTCAACAAGCCATAAAAGACCTATAAACCCATGGAGAAGATGGTTCACCCTAAGGAGCTAAAAGGTCACAAGGATAACTGCCTTGAACCATGAAAGATCATCCTGAACTACAGAGATTTTTTGTCTATCTTTCACTCTTCTTTTCGTGCCATTTCAAATTAAATTAGGGTGGTGTCTAATAGAACCTTGATTATTGAATAATATAATTTTTTTCATTGTTTAATGTTTAGATGGCAATAGTATTATTGAATAGACATTTGATAAGTATATGTAAAGGTGTGAAAGTACTATTGTTAAATGAGTCACTATGTCAATATAATAAATAATTTTAAGTGTATACATTATGTAATTTTGGTAATTTCAGTTTTAGGACATTGCTTTACTTATCTTATAATAAGAAATATTATGTAACATTACTTATTTATCTAAATTTTCTAGCGTCCTCAACCTATCCATGTGGAATCATTCTAAATAGCCTTGCTAATGTATTTCTTTAGTAGACTTAATTGTTTCATACTTCAAGTGCATCATCATGATGATGATTTATTTATTTTCTAATAATTTTATATTATGTTATCAATATTCAAGTGAATGACAATTACATAAGGATAAAATTGTTAATCTTATTATCAACTTTATATATAATACAACTACAATTGTGAAACACATTATTAGTTGTTATTTAATACTACAAAGAATTATAAATAAAAGAATTATATATATTTTCTTTATCTTCTAATTTAAGAAAGTGATGTAACATTTATAATTTACACACATATTAATTTAATGTCCAACGAAAAGTGCACATTTTATATATAATATTTGCATAAGATGACGGCAGAATCTTTTACAATAGCATATTATTTTTGAGTTGGTAAACTGCGAACTGTTTATTTTAAATATGAGAGCATTCCAAACAACAAAAATCTGCCGGCTGTTTATTTTAAGCCCTTGGTGTGTAGCGGATTTAATGACATAACAAAGAATCTGTAGCCGTTTTAATGAGATAACAGAAAATCCGCCGGCTCATTAGTCAAACATAAATTATAGAGTTTTTATAAGAAAATTTAGGTACTTCTAATACATTGTCATGTCGTCAGCTAAAACCCTAATCATTCTCATTTCTCATCTATAAAAGATCGCCATCGAATGCAAATAGTTCACAAAAACCTATTCTCTGTTTCCAATCTCCAAGAGGAATTAGATTGTTTAATCACAATGAAGATCGTATTGAATCTCATTTCATGCCTCCTTATGTTTGCAAATCGTCTCCATCAATTTTGTTGAGAAGCACAAGCATTTACTCCGGGTCGGTCCAAATTTTCAATGTATTTCCTTGAATCATTTTTTCCTTGACAAATTGTTGTTATACAATGCTGAACTGTATAATAGTCTTACAAAGCTTTTGATCGATGTTTACAGAGTACCCATATCCGTTTATGACATTTGATGCTGAAAAGGTAGCTGCAAGAGAGTATGATTACATTGTGGTTGGAGGAGGTGCAGCTGGATGTCCCCTCGCAGCAACTCTCTCACAGCACTACTCCGTTTTGGTATTAGAGAGGGGAGACACCCCTTACGGAAATCCTAATGTTGAGACTTTCAAAGGGTCTTCCAAAATTTTTGGTGATCCCAAAAATTATCCATATGTAATGGAGGGTTTTGTCTCAGAAGATGGGGTGCAGTTGGTAAGAGGGAGAGTTCTTGGAGGAGGAACATCCATCAATGCCGGCTTCTACAGCAGGGCGAGCTCCGACTATGTTCGGAAGATGAAGCGGGATGAGAAACTTGTAAATGAGTCGTATGAATGGGTGGAGAAATTAAATGTTTTCTAACCAGACAAACTTTTCCCTTGGAATGCTGCTGTCAAAAATAGCCTTCTTGAAGCAGAAGTTGTTCCTTACAATGGATATACTTTGGAACATTTGGAGGGCACCAAGATCGGAGCTTCCATTTTTGACAACAATGGAAAAAGACGTACAGCTGCAGATCTTCTCCAGTATTGTAATGATCTCATTTTTTAGCTCTCACATTCTCCAAAGTCTAAGTGAAGGATAAGAAGAAATTAAATTAATTTCTTATAAAGTCATTCAATTAAAGATTAAAAAGTGATTTTGTATTTAATTAATTAAATTATTAATTACAAAGGAGTAGCAAGGGAGTAGCTTCTAGGGTATGTATCATTAGAGAAGGGGCGACATATGCAATAGGAGCAGAATAGGATGCAACAGGAGTAGAATAGGTGAATGGATATGATGTTGCAACTTATGGCTAAAAAGATGGGCATCGACATTGATGATTTGTATGTTGCTCTAGAGCAAAAGGTAGTTGATTCTTCAAATGGAATCAAGACACCACCGGGCTATGTTGTTGGTGATAGTCAGGAGTCCACATATGAATCTTTGTCAGAGGATGGCGATGCAGCAATAATGGGATTAGGAGAATGCAAGGATACTGTCATATCAACAGTCACTTCTGTGTCAATTGAACCATCCAACAAGGAGTTTAGTAGTATGCATGCAATTGTAGATGTGTGCTTTGATGATAGTACACCTATTATTGCTAATGAGGTGAGTAATATAGTGACAGAGTCATATTATACTATCGATCAACAAAGTGTTGATGTTCACTTCTATGATAGTACTATGTTCAACATGCATGCCACATTGTCTTATGACAATTTGATGTTTGCAGTTGATATTGATCACTCTCCTGAGTGGAGTTGGGCTTTGTTTTCACCATCTACAAAGATTCAGTTTTGCGTTGCAGCAGTTGGGAAGAAGAGATTTCATAGATCTTCTATGGAGCCGCCTTCTGGTGACATCCAGATTTATACTTCAACACAAGTCTTGGGAGCTAACTTGCTGAAAATTTGGTTGGTCTTAATGATGTTCATTTGCAGTTTGTTTAATATGGATATCACATATTACTTCAATTGGGATCTAGGTGGAGGTTGGAGTTCATTATGTTACTTAATTGCTTGAGGACAAGCAATTTCAAGGAGGGCGAATTTGTAATGATCCCATCTTTTCGCTCTCACATTCTCCACAGTCTAAGTGGAGGATAAGAAGAAACTAAATTAATTTCTTATAAAGTCATTCAATTAAAGATTAAAAGGTGACTTTGTATTTAATTAATTAAATTATTAATTACAAGGGAGTAGCTTCTAGGGTATGTATTAATTATTGGAAGGATGGAAGCCTCTCGTGATTTAATTAATTATTGCCAGGGAGGAATTTTTGGGGTATGCATTAATTATTGGAAGGAGGAAGCTTCTAGCTCTTGCAATTAATTAATAGGGCTGAAAGTTTCATTGTTGATCATCGGATGATTATGACTTGCATTTGATAAAAGCTTGGATGTGTGAATCACACTCCTTTCTGGGCAATAGAGGACGTTCACTCTCTGTTGTAACATTCTAGACATCATTCCCTTAGGGTTTGGCCTTTGGAATACATCTCTTTGTAATTGATTGCAGCTTTCTCAGCATTAATATAATTTCAGCCTTGGTTCAGTTTTTTGGGCATTACAAGGGCCCATTACAGTGGTACTAGAGCTCATTACAAGGGTCCATTATAAGTATGTGAATCCAAATAATATTGTAGTTCTTCTCAATGCTACCACTAGCAGAGTCCTTTTCAAACAGACATTAGGTACATATCGATCCTTTTAATATTGAAAATTCTTTGTTTTCAACTTGTGAGCTTTTAGTAGTTTTGAATAAGTTGAGATGTAAATCTTCTAGTTTATTTTCTATATAAATTTGTTGTTCACAAACAATAGTAAAAGTTTTATATATTTTAATAAAAAAAATTTAACTGAAAGTCCTCTGTATTAACCACACACCTAACAAAAATTTACTTCTATGATTAAACAAATTAAAACTCTTGAAAACATCGGAATTGGAAGCGGGTTTAAGTTCTTTGTTGTGAGCTTCGTCACTACATAGATGATAGATGACTCCAACGTACCAGCTTCTTAGGTTGCATGAACTAATTTAATAGTTAAATGGTTAATTATAAATTTTTATTTATTTTATTTTATTTTAAAGACTTGTTTTGATGTATTTTTTTTCTTTTTTCCTTCTTTTATTACAATTTTATTA
This sequence comes from Cupressus sempervirens, assembly GCA_028749045.1. Taxonomy (NCBI): domain Eukaryota; kingdom Viridiplantae; phylum Streptophyta; class Pinopsida; order Cupressales; family Cupressaceae; genus Cupressus; species Cupressus sempervirens. The sequence continues at coordinate 361,443,497 of CM053789.1, forward strand.
TTGTTTATTATTTATATCATGATTAACCTTCATTTATTTAATATTAATTATTAAGACAAGGTAACTTAAAAATACTATATATTTTTTACTATTTTGATAATGCAATATCTTGTTTTTCTATATTTATTTATGTGTTTTTCAACACTAATTTAAATGTACAATACATATTGTAGGCAAGTTTAAGGTGTGTAGAATTGAGTTCATGAGTAGTAGTGACAATATACATTATCAAGCATCACTTGATAAATTGTCAAATAAAAGTGACGTGATTTTGTTAGCAGGACCTATAGGTAGCCCTCAACTTCTCCTCTTAAGTGGAATTGGCCCAATGAAAAAACTTAGAGAATTGAATATTACTGTTCTTTTAGATTCACCATTGGTAGGAAAATATATTCAAGATAATGCTATGGTGAAATTCTTAGTGGAATCCTCAAAGCCACTTGAATTTGCTCAAGTACAAGTAGTTGGCATTCTAGATAATTCAAAACTCTATATTGAGTCTGGTAGCGTTATTCAGAATAGTAATGAGACAAAGGTTAAATATTTAGGCCTTGTTGCAAGTAAGTTGGCATTTCCTTCATCAAGGGGTGAGTTTTTGCTTAGAAGCAAAGATCCTAAAGATAACCCCCATGTTCATTTACAACTACTATTCAAAACATTCTAATTTGAAACAATGCATGCTTTGTGTGAATGTAATGATTAACATGAGTCTTTCATCTTTTATTCAAGAGTTTGCATATACTAAAAATGGACATAAAGAACTCAAATTATTTGGGCCAAAATAACCACAAAATAAGTCAAAGAATAATGAGTTGAAAAAGTTTTGCTAAGATTCCCTTGGTACATATTATCATTATCATGGAGGTTGTCAAGTTGGCTTGGTGATTGATAAAAAGTATTAAGTGAAAGGTGTTCATAATCTAAGGATTGTAGATAATTCAATGTTTAAGTATTCACTTAGCATCAACCCACAGGCCACTACCATGATGCTTTGAAGGTATTTAGTTTTTTCAAATATTATATTTAAATATCTTATATTTATTGAATTTTAATTTATAACATTGATAAAACTTTTTTATTGTGTGATATATGCAGGTATATGGGAGTTCGTATTCTTCAAGAGTGTGTAAAACTATAAAAAAATAATTTTATATTATACACAAATCATAAGATAATAAGTGTACTATCTTTCAATGGTCATTTCCATAAATAATATCATTTACAATAGTCTTTAAAAAAATTATATTTGCATTTTTCATTTCCGCCTAGTATTCAAATTGATTTATGTTATCTAACATGACACTTGTTATGTATTGTTTACAAAGAAGTAAACTAGTACATTAGTATTATTTATTTATTTTTTAATGATGGGGGCATATGGATAGTCACTTTGCTTATCTTGAACCTTGTAAAGGGATTCCTTATTTTTTAATCAACATTAATATAGAAGGGAAATTAATTTAGTAGTCAATTATATTATATTTTTTTCTAATAATATAATAATAGATTTGTAATGCTCGACCTGCAAATCTTTGGAACAAGGATATATAAAAGCCAATACAAATTTTCTTTTAAAGAACAAGCATGGAATCAAACACATCCACATGCAATCAATCAAAATATTGCAATAAAATACTTAACCAAATGATTCATACATCCAATGATCTCCACATGTCACTACCTACCAATGCCTTCAACTAACTATGAAATTTAAACAGTTACAAAACCTAGGCTCTCTAGTCTATCTAAACCTTGAAAGATGTGCAACCATAAAGGGTACACAAAACACTAAATAACATTTCTTGAAAGTAATTATAAGTACCCCCTATTTTTCACATGAGGAAACACAACCTTCTAGGTTCGCGTGAGAGAATACTCCTCATGCAAGGAAGTACCCCATTGCATGCGAGATCATGCTTTCTCACACGAGAGAACACATTTCACACATAAGGGCATGCTAAACTAGCTAGAATTTTCTCTGGAAGAAAGCAATGGGCTCACACAAGAAAATAATTGACCTTATGTAAGAGAGTACAATCTAGTGTGAGCATTCACTACACTTTGTGCTAGAGAACACATCTCTCGTGCAAGAGCATGCATTTTAGTGTGAAGAATCCCCTCTTTGATAAAATTTTCACTAACGAAACAAGGAAAAAGCAAACATAAGAAGTATAAAATTGAATAATTCCTCCACATTGGGCAGGATCGGATCCACAAATATCAAGGCTCAAATACTCGAATGAAAGGAAAACAACTAAGCATGCTATAAAGGATGAATCAACCATCTAATCATCTAATCCATAACATCTAGTAACAATGTGGAAAAGTAACATCACAATCAACATACATGAGCATAAATTAACTATCTATATAAACTTAAATAAACTAAATCACATGGAAACATACTATAGAAGATACAGAGAACCATATGAGCATCCAGCTCCAGAATTAAACATCGAGAAAATCTAACTTTGTACATCAAACCTTAGCAATTGTAAAGGTAGCTATGCCTCCCAACAACATGGAACTCATAGGCCTATTCTTGTTGTGCTGATAGAAATAGCGATCCAACCTTAAATGCATACATGAAAATCATCCAAGGCTAACACTCCCCCCCAATAGTACAGAGGACTAAAACTAAGATCATGAGACAATGCAATAGAATAGGTCTTGCTTAGAAACTCTATGGTTCTACTATTTAGGGACTTTGGTGGAGAGTAGATCACTTGACATCATTGAGCCCATGCTATACATCATGCAGAAAGTATCCCTTAGGAGTCCATCACACTGTGTCCTTGGAAGGTAACCGTATAGACACCTACCCATGGATATACCACCACACCTGTGCCCTCAGATTAATACCCAGGTACTCACATCTTAGTTATCTTAGTTTTATTAACCAATAATTTATTTAGTTATCACTTATTTAAAAAACTTCTTCACACTACCTTCTTGGAATGTAACCATGGTAACAAGAGAAGCCCCTACATACCCATGTCCATCGCATGATAAGTGCCCTTAGGTAATGTAGTTTCCTAACCCAACCCTAATGAATCTTAACTCCATTGATACCAGTAAGGATTTTAGGCCTCACAAGACCCTGAAAAGTGCATGCACACATGCTCGTGTGTGGTCACACCAACAATACTAAGGTTATAAACAACAAGGTTCTGATGAGAAATAGAAAAATCACAAGTATAACAAAATCACTCAACCCACGTATATTTGGGAGTATAGATTTGACATGAATCCTAAAGAAAAAAATACATCTAGGGTCAGATAGGTATCCTTATGGATAATCTAGATCCACGACCCACCTTAGTGCCAAGGAAAGTAGAGAAAAACAGTCAGCACACAAACCAAAGATGAAACTAAAAATGCCAAAAAACCTCAAAATTAAAACCCATTATTTCATTGGGTATAAAAGTCACAACTATCAAATAAATTTTGGTTCAGAGTCTATATGCAAAAATGGCCAACACAACGACCCGAAACCCCAAACCCCCAAGTCCAAAAAACTACTAATGCTCATACCCATCCAACTGGGTAGAGATAGCATGAAAAAATGGAGGAGAACACTAGTTCTTACCCTCCAACAAGTTTACTATAAGAAATAGACTCCAAATTGAAGTGAAAAGAATAAAATGGGAGAGCCCTACCTCATAGACAAAAGGGTTAAAACAACAACTTGTGCAATAAAATAATCGCCCCACTATCACTATTGAAAATCTCAACAAACAAAGGTCTCCCCAAGCTGGATCCAATGAGTGCAACCTCACAATGATCTCATGCGTGTAGCTCCTATAGTGAATAAAACAAAAAATAATTCTATGAGGATTTTGGAATAAATTGCTCTCCAAATTTGTATTTCACAAGTGAGAATTTAGGAAATAATTACCTTTTCAGATATATATTCACTTTTAAAAGTGGAATATAATATTAGGAAATTAACTGACCCACTAAAAGAACCCTTTCTCAACCTAGAAAAAAGTGGGCAATTCTAACTAAATGGAATTTAAGTATAACAAAGCTTCTAGGAATTAAACTAATTAAATTAAATATAAATTTTCCCAAAACTATTAAATCACAATTTTACTTAATAACTTTTGTGATAAATATAAACCTCTAAATGCACATACATGGTCATGGGTCTAATCACATAATGAAAATGAGTCTAGATTTTTCAAATCACTAGAGGGGTTAATTAATCAATTAAATAGTATACCTCAACCATACAAGGATTACATTGGCTAGGTAAGATTAGCCAAATCACTAACTTCATATGCTATTTCCAGGGATATAAATCCTACACAAAGAACAATGTGATCAAGTCCAATTGCATACAATAATATAGATGAAGCAATAAATATATTAAATAAAAATTTATTTAATCAAATTAAAATTATCTATTTACATCACTCATTGCATCATTAAATATCTTAAAGAAAGAATGAAGTAAATAACCATAACATCAAATCAAAGTATCCACAATCTAATAAGTCCATCATATAATCATAGAAAAATATATTTTCGAATAGAAAATAACCAGATATCATTATAACACATCACGTCACATCAATAAGTATCATCATTCATATATCATAAAACTTAACAACATAGCATCTAACATCTATGCCACTAACAAAACAAAATAAATTATTTGACCATCAAGTCAACCTAAATGTCATCCAACATGAGTATCAAAGTATCTGTCGAATCAAAATATAACAAGGTATAAAATCCAAACACAAGAGGCACTACATCCTCCTCCACTAGGCATAGGCTCACTCCTAGAAGCCTGCAAAAAGATAAGGGCACAAATCTCACAACCTTGTAGCATCTTTCCAAGTAGTAGAAGTCTCATCATTTGGGTCCCACTAAACCATTACCTACTTTGTGGCCTAATCTATGAGGGTTAGCCTCTAATGCTAAAGGATAAGAATGGGATCCAAAGAAAGTTTCTTATCCTCCATTTTGAAAGAATCCCAATCAAGTATATGGGTCACATTGGGAATATACTAACTCAAAATAGAAATGTAGAAAACATCATGGATGCGCAATAGGATAGGTGGATATGGTAGTCAATAAGCAACAAGACCAATCCTCTCAAGGATCTCAAACGGTCAAAAAAAAATTGATGCCAACTTAGAGTATTTCCCATAAAAGATAGGGATCTTACGTGGATGCACTTTAAAACATACTAGGTCACCAACTGAAAATTGATGATTCAACCTATCAACATCTACATACTTCTTTTGCCTATCTTGAGTAGTAACCAAATGGTCTCTAATATGAAAAACCTATTGCACCATATCCTAAAGCATCTCTTGACCTAAACTGACTCGGTCCTCTAAATGATCCCAACTCAAAGGGGTATGGCATGGTCTACCATACAAGGCCTGAAGAGGTGACATGAAATGTAGTCTTCATACTTGACCTTCCTATCCATTACATGCATGCGAAGCATGTCTTTGTGAACTTCGTTCATTTTCTCTCTTTGACCATTGGTCCCTTTTTGGTAAGCTAGACTAAAATTGAGCTACGTGAGCAAAGAATGCTAGAGAGATGTCCATAATGAGTAAGTAAATAGTGGATCTCTATTTGATATAGTCTGATGAGGGATTCCATGAAATTGAACAATATCCTCCAAGAAAACATGTGCTATTGAAGAAGTTGCATAGGATGCAAACCCGTGGGTGAAAAATGTGCTACCTTGGACAACTTGTCAACTATAACTATCATACAATCATTTTTTTGTGATGACATAGGAAACCCTATGATAAAATCCATAGATATAGTATCTGACTTCCACTCTAGAATTGTATGTGACTGTAAGAGGCCTACTAGATGTTGATGCTAGCTACCTTCATTCTTTGGCATTCAAGACATTAAGCAAAAAAATTAGCAATGTTGTGAATCATTCCTACCTAAAATTACAACTGTCTAAGGTCAACATGCATCTTTTTGGCATTGGGATGTGTGGAATATGGTGCACGATGTGCTTCCAACAAAATCAAGGTACAAAAATCACAAGACACTAGCACATAAATGGGCCCCAAGTGCCACATTAGTCCATAATACTCTAGTGAATAACCTTAAAAAATATCCTCAAGGGTATATCCAGACTCAATCTCCACCCCCACCTCTTGATACCATGTGTCACTAGGCAAAGCCTCTAGGATAATACATCGTAAATCCACTCCTAATGAAAAAACTTATATCTCACATTGTCTCCTGCTCAAGGCATCTGAAATGACATTCTCCTTCCCTTTGATGTAGTGAACATCAAAATCATATTCACACAAGAACTTCATCTAGTGACGTTTTCGTGCATTTATATTAGAATGAGTAAATACATACTGCAAGCTATGATATTCTCTATGTAGGTAAAACCTAAGTCCCAAAAGGAAATATCTCCAAAGTAAAAGCTCATGGAAAACTATCCTAAGCTCCAAATCATGAGTGGGTTAGTTAAGCTCATGGTCCTTGATTTTTCTATCCTCATATACAATCACATGACTATCTATCATAAGTACTACCACCATACTCTCCATTGAAGCCTCTGTGCAAACCATAAAATTGCACATAGTATTAGGCACTACTAAGATTGGAACACTAGTTAATCTCTCCTTTAGAGCCTCAAATGCTAACTCAAACTCATTTGATGAAACATAGGTTTCTTCAATTTCTTCTAAAGAAAAGTGATGGGATGAGCCACTCATGAGAAGTCCTTCATGAATCAATGGTTGTAACTAGCCAATCCCATGATACTATGATCCTATGAAATATTAATGGATGTTGTCCAATCCATGATAGTTCAAATTTTCTCTAGGACCATTGTAATACCATCACCTATGATGATATGATCCAAATACTTTACCTTAGAATGGAAGAATTCCCATTTACCCAAGTTACCATACAACTGATGGTCTCATAGGCACTGCAACACTAGGTGTAAATGGACCTCATGCTCCTCAATAATCTTAGAATAGATCATTATATCATCCAAGAAATAAAGGACACACCAATTAAGGTATGTGCAAAATACTCCATTCATAAATATGATAAACACAGATGTGCATTAGTTAACCCAGAGGGCACACTTGTAAACTAATAATGCCCCTCATGAATCCAAAGTAGACAGTATCCCAACTTCATATCAATCTTTGAGAACACTCTTTATCTCTTCATCTAATGAAACATATCATTAATCCATGGCAATGGGTATGAGTTCTTCATTACCTCATTATTAAATTGATGGTAGTCAATGCATAGACTCAAATATCCATCTTTCTTCTTCACAAAGATGACTGATGCACCCCACAAGGATATACTAGGATGAATACGGCCCTTGGCCAATAATTCCTCCAACTGCAATCTAAGATCACTCAACTCTTGAGTAGTCATATGATAAGGAGTTCATGATATAGGCTCCACTCACGGTATAAGATCAATACGAAAGTCAATGTCATGATCCAATGGCTTTTCTAGCATCCCATCAAAGAAGATGTTTGCATACTCATGAAAGAATGGGTGATCATCTAGTGTCACCTCATAGATCTTAGCCTCCTCAAGGTCACTGATAGAGACTAAAAACATCTGGCATCCATGTCGCACACTCTGCCTCAGTTGATTAGCCAAGATTATCTAAAGTAAGATAGACCTTTGGACCCCTACAAGCTCCACATATTCACTTATATCATCTACACAGTATACCAATTTATGTCAGCATTCTATATTCACATGATGGTTGGCTAACCAATCCATACCTAATATGATGTCATAAGGTCCTAAGGGTAAGATACAGAGATCAATTGTGGTGATGAAGGTGCTCAAGTTCAATACACAACCCCTAGCCATAGAGTCCATTGTTGCCTTGGAACTTGTAGCTAACTCAACCTACCACCTATCAACCTGTCATGTAGCCAAGCTTCATAAGTGGAAGAATGTGCTCAACAATATTTCATATAATGTTGGTGCATCATACATAATGAAGAGTGAGTACTAAGTATTTTGTTTCCAACACTTACATTTTTCCTTACAATGTTGTATATTTTCTCCATTGTAGCTATATTTATTCCAATTTTTGTGATATGTGTTTCTTGTTTTACTTTCACTATATACCTACAGTATTACATTCTTCATCTTCTGCATAAAGGTTGTCTTCATTTCCCACTATGATTTATCTGTCTTGCTCCATTTAACTTTGGTATAAATGTTCAGAGACAAGGGGATGCTACTAAATAATATTGTTAATCATGTTCTGAAAGAAGTAAAAAATGTGTCATTTGAGGTTGCCAAGCATCCAATTGGTCTAAATGAAATTCTAGAAGACTTTGCAAGGGAATCTCTTCAAACATAAATTATAGAGTTCTTTTTTTAATTTGGCATACTTCTAATACATTGACATGTCACTAGCTAAAACCCTTATCATCCTCATTTCTCATCTATAAAAGATCACCATCGAATGCAAATAGTTCACAAAAACCTATTCTCTATTTCTAATCTCCAACAAGAATTAGATTATTTAATCACTATCAAGATTGTATTGATTCTCATTTCATGCCTTCTGATGTTTACAATTTTCTCCATCAATTTTTTCAAAAGCACAATCACTTACTCCTAGTTGGTCCAAATTTTCATTGTTTTCCCTTGAATCATTCCTTTCTTGAGAAATTGTTGTCATATAATGTTGACCTATATAATAGTCAGAAAAAACTTTTTGATTGATGTTTACAAAGAACTCAAATTCTTTGGGCCAAAATTACCACAAAATAAGTCAAATAATAATAAGTTAAAAAAGTTTTGCAAAGATTCTATTGGTACATATTATCATTATCATGGAGATTGTCAAGTTGACTTGGTGATTGATAAAAAGTATCAAGTGAAAAGTGTTCATAATCTAAGGATTGTGGATAATTCAATTTTTAAGTATTTGGCCTAGTACCAACCCATAGGCCACTACCATGATGCTTGTAAGGTATTATACTAGATTTTAAATTTCATTTGATATGGGCACTGATTAATTAATCTATAGCTCAATAATTGATTCCGATCAATCATACATCTGACATTATTAATGGGATGTCAACAGATTTATTTATTCCTAATTTGTCAAAAATGAGAAATATTTTGTTTATTAGATATTCTTTAATCGGAGCTCAATCTGAACAATCATAGAAATGATTTAATCTCAAAATTTGTCCATAATTTCTTCAGACATATTAAGTTAATATGCTTAGCTCTAAATTGTTTGAATTGTTAAATCTTCAACAACGGATATTGGTAAACGTCCTAAAGCAATGTGATCATAATTTAATTCATGGTGATCATAGGTCAAAAGTTCATATTCTTCAGTCATCGCTAGACAATTGGTGGGGCAATATTCGACACAATTTCCACAAAAGATACAAATTCCAAAATCAATACTATAATTTTCCAATCATTTTTTCCCCATATCTATTCAGACTTTCCAATCCACAACAGGTAGATTGATCGGGCATACACGGACGCATACTTCACAAGCAATACATTTATCAAATTCAAAGTGGATCCTCCCGCGAAATCGTTCTGATGGAATTCATTTTTCATAGGGATATTGAATAGTAATAGGTAAACGATTCATGTGATATAAGTAACCATAAAATCTTGCCCAATGTATCTCGCAGCCTGTATTGCTTGTTCACTATAATTCATGTGTAAAATCTCCTTGAATAATCATAGAAACTTCTTTCTCTTCATAGATTTGATCTATCAAATTTGGATATATTGCAAAATTGATAAGACCCTCTTCACGAAGAAAAGAGAGTTAGTTATAATAAAATAAGTTGGAAAGAGGCTGTTAGTAAAAAATTACCCAAAGCAATAGGTAAAAGAAATTTCCACCCAAGATCCAATAATTGGTCCATTCTTATCCTAGGCAAGGTCCATCTTGTCGTAATAGAAATAAATAGGCACTACGTATATGGATGAGAAGACCACTAGTTGTGCTAGGAAAGAACCACTAAGAATCAAATTCCCTACAAGAACAATTTTTATGTTGTTAATGACTTTGTTTTGAATTAACATCGATCGAATAAAATACATCTGGGCTGGGCCAATTGGTAATGTTGCTAAAAAACCATAATAGACTCCAAATAATAGAATCGGTGTGGATCTTTCTGTAGGGCCCATTTGCCGTTGCACCAAAAGCCATGACTGTTAGTGAACATGGAACACCACATAGGGTAAAAGCATAGATTTGTGTCACCGTTTGTGATACAAAAACCTGTTTTGGTCAAATCTCATTTCTCTATCAAAACTCAATTTTTAAAAAAAACTAAAAATACCCTTTTATAGATTTCAGATTCAATATCATCATTACATAAAATTTTGAGTGTTTTGATTAGTTATAATATGTTATAATCTAAAAATATTATAAGTCGATATTTCAACATTTCAGAAGATGCTCTCTCAAAAAATGAAAAAAAATAGTAAATCATATCAAAAAAATTAAAAAAATATATTTATCACTAGAGGAGAGAATCCTCTTCATGAATATGTAATTTTTTTTCAAGAAGGTATATATTTGATAGGGAAGTTTTGACGGGAGAAAAAAATTGTTGGATTCTGACAAGGTCGAACTTAAGTACTTATAACAAAGAAAATATTCATCAAAAATAATTATTTCTTTTTTTGTGCACTAGCTATACATGTCATCTATAAAATATTTTTAAATCATAACAAAAAAAGATGATTTGCACATACTTGTTTGACGGGAACTACATCCTATATTTTTTACAGTTAAAAAAGGGACTTCAAAATAAAATAAAATGAATAAATTCTTAGCCAAAAAAAAAAAAAAAATTATAGGCATAAAATTCATACAATTCTACATATTTCATTAGTTTACATCATCTTCATATTTTAAATGCAAATACCATTTTTTTTGTCTTTAATGTTGAACTGTCACATTCTGATATCACTTTTCTTTATAAAAGGCGACACAGGTTTGTGCTATTACCCCATAATTAACCACCTGTGGGCAGGGGAGCGCATCGCATCACCCAACAATCTCCCCCTCGATGCGCATACCAAGTGCTTACGTGGGTCGGGAAGGCACCGGGGAGATTTGAACCCATGACCAGGCCAAAACCAGGCTCTGATACCAATTGTAGGGCCCATTTGCCGTTGCACCAAAAGCCATGACTGTTAGTGAACATGGAACACCACATAATTAACCACCTATGGGCAGGGGAGCGCGTCGCATCACCCAACACTTTCAACCCACGGTATGATGTAATGAAGCATAGTCTCTTTTCCTCTTGCCCTTAGGCTATATTAGTTATTGATAATTAATAGAATAGAAAATGGAATAGAACCTTTTTTTTATTTATTCTATTTAAAAGAGAAGTTAAGAATTACAAATATTTTATTAAACACATGTTTGATTGACTTTTTCTCAAATAGAAAATCTATATTTTGTTTTGGTACAAAATGAACAAATTCTATATTATAACTAGTATTATAACCAAAATGAACTTCTAATTGAATGATCAAGTTGATTTTGTAATTAGAAGTTCATCTAATAATTTAAGCCTAGCCTATTCCTTGTGATTTTAAGAATATGAATATAAGGGCAATTTTTCCTTTTTTTTTACACCTAGTGAAAATTATATTACAAAAAATATCAATCTCTAAAATAATGTATCCTAGGCAATTGCAACAATTGGATTCATTATTATTCCCAAGAAGGGAAATCAGTTTAGTGGTCAATTATATTGTATTTGTTTTCAATAATATAATATTAGGTTTGTAATGCCCTGCCCTGAGATCTTTTGGAACAAGGATATAAAAGCCAATACAAATTTTCTTTTAAAGAGAAAGCATGGAATGAAACACATCCACATGCAATCAATCAAAGTATCACAATAGAAGACTTAACCAAACAATCCATACATCTAATGATCTTTAAGTGTCACTACTTACTGACACCTTCAACTGACTATGAATTTTAAAAATTTATGAAACCTAGACTCTCCGGTCTATCGAAACCTAGAAAGGCATACAATCATAAAGGGTACCTAAAACACCAAAACACATTTCTTGAAAGCAAGTATAAGTTATCCCTATTTTTCACATGAGAAAACACAACCCTATAGGTTCACCCAAGAAAATACCTCCTCACATGATGAACTTCCTCATTTCATGTGATAACATGTTTTCTCATGTGAGAGAACACATTTCACATGCAACAGAATGTTAAATTGGCCAACAATTTCTCCAACAAACAAGCAAAAAGCTTGTGTGAGAGTATAACTGGCCTTGTGCAAGAGAGTACAATATCGTGTGAGCATTCACACTTTGCATGAGAGAACACATTTCTCATGCAAGCAATCTCCTCTTTCATGTGAGGTTCACTCACAACACAAGGAAAAAGAAAAACAAGAAGTGCAAAATTGAATAATTCCTCCACACTAGAAAGTATAAGATCCACAAATATCAAGGCTCAAATACTCAAAAGAAAGGAAAACAACTAACCATACTAGAAAGGATGAATCAACCATTTAATTATCTAATCCATAGCATCTAGTTAAACATCATAATGAACATACATGAGCAAGAATCAACTACCTCTATAAACTTAAATAAAATAAATCACATCGAAACGTACTCTAGAAGAAATAGAGAACCATGTGAGCATCTAGCTCCATAATTGATCATGGAGAAAATCCATCTTTGTACATCAGTTCCTAGTAGTGGTAAAGGTAGCTATGCCTTCCAACCACATGAAACCCATAGGCTTAGTCTCGCTATGCTAATGGAGATAGTGATCCAACCTTGAACACACATAAGACAATCATGGGAGGCTAACACTCATGCCAAATAGTATAGAGGACCGAAACCAAGATCATGAGACAATTCAATACAACACATCTTGGTTAGACACTCTATTGGTCTACTATGTGGGGACTCTGGTGGAGAGTAGATCACTTGGCATCTGGAGCCCAAGCTATACATCGTGCAAAAACTCTCCCTTTGGAGACCATCATTCTATGTCCTCAAAAGGTAACCATATAGACACCTACACTTGGATATACTGCTAGGCCCATACCCTCAGATAAATTGCTAGGTGTATATGTGAAAATGTGGCCTATGCTAACACACACACTTCAACATGGTCCTTATTTGTGGATTCATCTTGGAATGAACATTGAATTTTTCATCCAAAAATTAGTCGGCAAGTTGACCTGTTGCCTTCTATCTAAAGGGAATTTCTTGTTAGATATCCTTAGATTTACAAACGAAGGATTTAAAAGAAAATGCGACTAATCTATATGAGAATGTAGATTAATCTAGAATGGAGTATGCACGTTTAATCTAAGAACATGTAAAAGAAGATTATCCTAAAATATATGCATATTATGCTAAATGAGATTAAACTAGAAAATGAATATCTTATGAAAATAATGAGCTCAAATGAATGCACAATCCAACAGCAATTCAATGCAAATTCTCATTCAACCTCCTCTCAAAATGAAGAGATGAGGGTCTCTTAAATAGATTTTCTTGGAATCCATCAATGGTTGAGATCAATTTCAGTCAACAGCCAAGATTAAAGGTGAAGTTCAGTCATAAAGGAAGATTCCCAAATTAAGGGGAGTTAACTAATTTAATTAGATTAGAATAAGGAGTTAATTGATTCATTTCCTTTTTGATCAATAGTGAACTAGGAATTTCCTTTTTTTGAACTGAAGAGAGATTTTGGTGAGATATTTAATTTAATAAAATGGGATATGCTCTCATAATTATCTTTTCTATTTAATTAATTGGAGACACTTTTCTTATTTAATTAAATAAGTTCATTTAACTAATTAGATTTCGTTTAATTAATTAGAATAGGCACATTTATTAAATTAAATAAATTTAATTCCATAGTACATTAGCCTTAGGATATAATTTAATTTAATTACTAAGTATAAATACTTAGTAATTAAATTAAATATTAATCAATAGGTTTAATGTGACTAATATGAGTAAATACTATAGGAACTAAATAATAAGCATGATGAATGCAGATTAGGGTTTTCTGCATCTGACAATTAAGTCAAGTAGCGAGTAGCCGAATAAAAATTTGCCTAATGGAATAGGACTTTAGGATTGGTCAAAAATAGACCAGAATTGGTATATGGCAATGAGCCAATTTTGGGGTATTACATTTTGCCCCTCTTTGAATGAATGTGCGAGAAACACATTCAATTCAAAGAAAATTAGAAAGCGTGATGCGAAGATCAAGAAATGAGATTGGTTCTGAAATTGATGACATGGAGACCAATTGATAAGCTTTTAAGGACTATCTCTAGAACAGAGCTTAATCCCAAGGAACCCAAGTAGAGAACCTAGATACCTAAGATTGGTAGCATTTAAAAGACTATCTCCAGAACGGAGCATAATCTTTAAGGATCCAGACAGAATGTCTAGATACCTATATTGATAAGCATTTAAAAGTTTTCTTCAAAATGAAGTTTGACCTTTAAGGATCCAGATAGAACACCTAGATACCTAAGATTGATAAGCATTTAGAAGATTATTTCAAAAATGGAGCATAACCTTCAAGGATCCAAATAGAACACCTAGATACCTGAGATTGATAGCAGACAACAAGATCCAATAATGAGTCATAGAAGCATCCCTAGAATGAGGCTTGATCCTCAAGAGTCAGGGTTTAGACTATGCCAATACCTGTCCATCGAACTCTAAGAAGAGTTGTTATAAGGTTGATCAATTGATGAAAAGATAAGAAAGATGGCAAAGATACTAAATAGAAGGGAACAAGATGCCCCAAGTGATGAGATGCCCTGAGCAATAAGTATTCAATGATATGATCATCTTGCCCCCTTGGGAGAAAAATTGAAAGATGACACACCAAAAATATAATGTGAAGCAATATATCAATATATACGGAAGAAATATAAGATGTAACAGAATGTAGAAGAGATCAAAACGATCAAAAGAAGATTCTAAGTTGATTTGAAATCATTGCAAAGTCGCAAAGACCAAGTTTGACCAAAAGTTGACCAAATTTAGCCACAATTGACTTGGTTTGACTATTTTCAAAATGGATTTTAAAAATTTGGAGAATGTAAAGTTGAAAGGATTCCAAGAATCACAAAGTATCAGAAAGATTTGGGCTGCACAAGTGTTCGATCGTGACGGTTCCCAAAATTTTAAAATGCATTTTTGAGGCTCTTAGGTGTGTTAGATTTTGAATTTGATCTCAAAAATGGATCCAAAATGGTCCAATTAGCCAGGTGTGTGATTTTCGTGCAAATTCGAGCATTTTGAAAAATTTGGGTCAACAGCTATATAAGGGCCCGAGGGGTCATTTTCAATTCATTTGTGCTTTTTGTCTTCTATTAATTTGAGCTCTGAGAGAGACATGGTAGTTAGTGTGAGACATCATCGATTTGAGCATTCCAGATGTTAGAGCTGCCTAGTAGACTACAGACCACCAGTGAGTCATCGATTCCCTTTCTTCATACTTTCACTTTTATGCATTTCGATGTCATTTATTGCATGTTTTAGCATGTTTTTAGGGGGTCCAATCTCTCTTCGCTTGAGACCTATTGGCTTTCGCGTGAAGATCTTCTTTCTTCATGCAAAGAAATAGGGTGTGCTATTTCTTCACGTGTAGCAAGAATAATCATCATGCGAGAAGCATTAGGTTTTGCACAAAAGACGAGTTCCTTCGTGTGAAGGCAATTCTTTTTTCACACGACTATGTAATTCTTTGCGTGATGATGTAATTCTTCATGTGATGATGTAATTCTTCGTGCAAGATTGAATTTCTTCGTGCGAGGATTTGAGAACTTCACGCGAAATTTCACGAATTTTGCGCAAAAGTCCACGATAGTCATGCTTAAAAGTTTCAATTTTGCACTCAAAAAATGCATTTTAATTTTATTTGATGCATCGTTTCAACTTGATACTGATTGGAACTTTTGTTGTTTCTTGTTGTGTGTCTAGGAGGTCTTTGGTGATGTCGCATTCAAGTTGCATTACCCACCATATTGGGAGTTATTTTGAAGTCTTGATGATGCTGATCGGGCACACATTGCTCGATTGGGTTTGTCTTCTTTGTGCCAGATTCCAACCGTGATGGTGAATCACAGCCTTCTTATTGCATTGGTAGATCATTTCCATTCCGAGATGAACACCTTCCACTTGTCGATGGGTGAGATGACCATCACACCAGAGGACATATGGAGGATTTTGCGAATTCCTTTCCATGGCACCCGGGTTGTGTATGATATAGTTCCCTGAGCAAGGATAGAGGCACTATCTATTGTATTTGGGTGAGAGCTACCGAGAGGCAGGGCTATCAGCTGGGATGAGCTGATGCACACTTATGGACCTATACACAGGCTAGCATTGGTGCTGGCTATATTTTTGAGCTACTTCTTATGTATCGACAGAGGATAGCATGGTTTGGAGTGTGGATGGGGTGTCATGCTTTGCAGGATGCTAGAGGCACCAAAGATCTTTGGGTGGGGCAGTGCATTTTGGTTCACCTATTCCATGAGATGCATGAGGTCATCTTCCACGAGAAGAAGACCATAGCAGCCAGAGTATATGTGTTACAGATCTAGGCCTGGGAGCATCTTCTCATATGTAGGCCAATTTTTTAGGATGCCCGAGAGCCCATGGAGCCCTATATTTACATATATTGAGGGCATATTATCCAGGCCCACCTAGGTAAGACAGAGTAGTGGAGGATACGCCTTGATGACCTGGTGTCTATTGTATGGTGACCCTGGCAAGAGATAGAGGACGAGGATGATGCCCCCAGATAGCTACCATGGATGTTCAGTTCTCGACCTCTGGCGGGCAAGACAACATCTGTTATTGAGAGATTTGTGATATCATGGGTGTGATGGCAGTATTGGTGACCATAGGATATTTTTGCTAAGTACTATGCCTATGCTAGGTTGCAGACGGATGTTGAGCATGGTTTGCCAGCATGGATGGATCCAGGGCAATCCATGATAGACATTCGCAGCTTAGCTGCAGTTCAGTGGGACTACCTACCAAAGGTAGTAGATGCCAGGATGTGTCCTACATATCAGGCATTTTTGATTAGCCATCTATTCCCACATTTTACAGATCTAGTGGGGATGGCAGGGTAGGTAGAGAGATAGGTGCCCCAGTAGCAGCAGGGACAGCCACAGCCGCTAGTTTAGCAGCAGCAGCAGTCATGGGTCTGGCATCAGGTTCAACAGATGTAGATTCCCCCATGTCAGATGGTATCAGACCCAGGTGTTGGGGGTAGTGGGACTGGACAGAGTTGGTGCCGCAAGTAGAGGATGGAGGAGGAGGCCCCTCAACAGGAGGCTCCATAGCAGCAGGTGCCATAACAGCGGCAGGCACTAGAGATGTTAGATGATGATATGTTGGATCAGTTGATAGGTGGGGTGTAGGACATGGTATGATGGTATCAAGAGCAGGTTCATGTGGCCTTCCAATAGTTGGGAGAGTTACAGATTGTAGTGGTAGTCTGGGATGCATAGTTGGTGGAGCGACAATAGGATACAGATCTTTGGAGAGAGTGCACCGAGACTACAGAGCAGAGATTGGAGCTGGCACAAGATGAGATCTAGTTTCAGTCAGCTCAGGCAGCGTATTACTATGCTGCATATACCAGCGTGGTGCCAGATGAGACACTCCAGGTGCAGTGCTTTTCTCAGTATGCGCAAGAGTCTGGGGACGCACAACCTCCTATCAGGCCAAATATGCCACTACCACCTCCGCCACCTGCTGCCCCTACTCCTCTTGGAGGTGAGGGTACGAGATAGAGTTAGATGCTCTGTGGTTGACCTTTGATTTTTATCTCTGGCTATTTATCGAATGGTGTGCCAGCACCACATGTATCATTTTTGATTGATTGTGCTTGAGTAGCACCCATTTTTGTACTAACCCATTCTTTTGATATATATATATGAGATCTTGAGCTGAGTATTCCTGTGTACATGTCATTTTCTATTTTTCTTTACTTTGATGTACATGAGATGTATGTTGTACTTAGATAGAATGCATATGTATGGACTGATATCTCATGTAGTTTTGCATGTTTTTGCTTGACAATGACAGGTATTCCATTGATGAACCAAATGCTTGTGTAGCTATGGAGGAATCTGAGACATGTTTAGATGCCCCCCAAACTTTCGTTACAAATGATAGAAATAGAATGAATCAAATTACGTGCTTATGCAAATGAAGTATGCAATGCAAGACTATGTTAAATGCAACCCTAGGTCTAGTTACCAAGCCTCAATATTTAATCATCATCGGATGTAGAACAAAGCTCATATGTTATACAATTCCCACTGACATTGCAATCATGGGAATATGAATATAACATACGTTATTGGTTTTTCAGGATTAAATGTAAGCATTTGAGGCACAAGAAGCCAGAATGACTAGAACATTTGTCCCTATTTAATCTAGCAAGTTAACATAAGCATCAGAGCATAAACACTAGGATGACCTGAATGTTGCTTGCATGATAGGCACACCAAACACATGAGAGATCCCTTTTATGCTAAGTAGTTAGTATTCATTCTATTTGCAATGACCCTTGCATTTGTAACATGAGACAGAAGTGCATTAGATATACTCACAGTGACCCATACGTTCACTTAGCAGGATGAGTATTTGTATTTACTATAGCATGAAGAGTTTACTCCAACAAACAAGGAGAAGAACCAACATTATTGGCATATTCATATAAAAGGAGTTGAGGTACACACGGCCATCCAATACGAGATGGAGGCTCTTATAGTGGACACCCCTCTTATAGGAATAAATCAACTTATTGGAACTAAACCGCAAACAAAAAGGAAAGAAAAGATCATGGCCCCAGTCATTACTTCTCTAGTCGAAGATGACATCATTGATTTGCTCAAGGGGATATGATAAAGAAAAACAAAGTAAACAAAGAAAATGCTCAGCATATCCAAACAAGTATATCATTTTTGAGTTTAATGTTTTGGGATTGATGTCAAGTGTCAGTGTCTAGAACATGTTCGAAAATAATCTCTTCAGTAGGGTGATGACAGTAGGCAGATGCAGCCAGAACGATTGTGACTAAGGTCAAAGAGGAATCTCCACGATGAAGAACCTAAGAAGGACTGAATGATAATAGATAGACACAGCCAGGGCGACTGGTGACTGATGCAAGAGAGATCTTTCATAAAGGAATCTAGAGACATGACCTTAGCAACAGTAGGTAGACACAGTTGAAATAACTGGTGACTATTGTGGAACAGATTCTATGAAGAGAATCTTGAAGAGAGTGAGACTAGTGATAGTAGGTAGATGCAGTGAGAACCACTGGTGACTGTCGTGAAGGAGATTCTATGAGAAGAATCTCAATAATAGTGGCACTACCGATAGTAGGTAGATGTAGTGAGGACCACTAGTAACTATCACGAAGGAGATTCTATGACGAGAATCTCAAAAAGAGTGACACTAAGGGGGAATGCCCCCGAGCTGTGACAAGACTCAATCCATGGATACATGAGCGAAAAGTAGGAAAAGCAGGAAATTGAAAGAATGAAAGCGACTATACAGAATAGCTAGAAGATGTGCTGCAAGATGGAGCATTGGGAACAAGAGGCACCTGTTTACCAGGTTTTCACCTTCTTGGCTAGATTTTCCTTTCTAGTTTTTTTTCTTTTTTTAATTTTTAATTTTTTTTTTTTAAAAAAAATTCACTTTTTTTTGGTGTTACCAAGGTGCCTATTGCTAAGTTTTCACTAGGGTAACAATTTTTTTCAGGACTTTTTCTAATTTTTATGATTTTTTTCAGGACATATAGATATGTACAAAGAGCTTGCTGAGATTAAATCAATTGTAAAACTGCTTCAGGTGGAGAGTGTTGACAGGCTCTTTAAGCACTTCTCCTTTGGTTGTGGAAAGCTAATAGGCACCAGATTCATATACTTCAGTAATGATGTAAGGACCTAGCCAGTTTGGTTTGAACTTTCCCTTTTGCATTCGCTGTTGTTGATTCTTAGGGTTCTCTCTCAGGACGAGGTCACCTAGTTGGAAGTCACGTGGCCTGACCTTCTAATTGTAACTTCTAGTCATTCTTTGTTGATATGCTCGTAGATGATCACATGCCACTTATCATCATTCATCCAATAACACAAGCTCTTGAAGCTGAGCTATCCTATAGTCATCATCGGTGATAAGGCCTTTCATAGAGATTCTCAAGGTAGGAATCTCGAACTCTATTGCAAGCACAACATCTACCGCATACACCAACGCAAAGGGAGTTGTGCCCATTGGAGTTCTAATGCTTGTCCTATATGCCCATAGAGTTGGATTGATCTGGAGATGCCAGTCTCTCCCTGATTTGCTGACTGTATCATGAAGAATTTTGAGGATCGCCTTATTGGATGCCTCAGCTTGGCCATTACCTTGGGGGTAATAAATGGAAGACCAATGTTGTGTGATCTTGAATTTCTTACATAGTTCGTTGAGGTCTTTATTTTCTAATTGTCCTCCATTGTTAGTAATGATTGAGGATGGTACACCATATATACAAATGATGTAGTTTGTGATGAAAAGTGCTACAATTTTTCCATCAGCAACTGTGAGAGGGACTGCCTCTACCCATTTCGTGAAATAATCTATAGCTGTAATGATGAACTTATGTCCATTAGAAGAGGTTGGGTGAATTTGTCCCACCAAGTCAAAGGCCCATTGTTGAAATGGTCATGTTGTAGTAGAGGGAATCAGCTCTCTAGCTAGAGCATGAATGAGATTCCTATGTAGCTGAGTATGCTTGCAAGACCTAGCATACTTGATAGCTTCTTGCTCCATTTTTGGCCAGTAGTAACCAGCATGAAGGAGTTTGTGAGCTAGTGTCAGGCCATTGGAATGAGATCCACAAATGCCTTGGTGAATGTCAATAAGTGTGCGTTTGGACTCATCAGCTTCTAAACACCTAAGGAGTGTTCCATCGAGACCTCTCTTATACAGATCATCAACAATAATGACATAATGTGAAGCATTATAGATTAGGTAATGTTTCTCATTCTGGGTCAGACATTCTAGAATGGTTTGATTACAAAGGTAGGAATAGATGTGATGGTAGCAGGATGATTCTTTTCCTATAATAGAATAGATCATCTTGAAATCAGGTGTGTCATAAGCTGGGTAGTGTAACGCTTCCAACAAGAACTCATGTCAGAGATCATTTTCTGGCATTTGTAGTAGGCTGGCTAGAGTGGCCATGGCATCAACTGCTTTATTATCTACTTGTGGAACTTGCTAGAAGGTGATGTGTGCAAAATACTTCTTCAAGTCATCAACCATGAGCTTGTAAGGAATTAGTTTCTCATCCTTTGTTTGATACACATCCTTTACCTAGTTGATAACAAGCTGAGAGTCACCAAAGATGTCTAACTAATACACTCTCCATTCAAGTGCAATTTTCATGCCATTGATCAAAGCCTCATATTCAGCAATCTTATTTGTACAAGGAAACATAATTGTGTATGCTGTGGGCAATGAATATCTTTGTGGTGTAATAAAGAGTAATCCAACACCTAATCCCTGTTGCGTGAAGGACCCATCAAATAATATAACCCATGTATGGTGAGTTAGTCTCAGAATTGACTCATCTGGGAAATCAATGTTTATTGGTAGAAGACTTTGTATGGGTGCCTCGGCTAGTTGGTCTACAATTGCCTATCCCTTTATAGCCTTGCATTCAACATATTGGAAGTCAAACTCACTAAGTATCATGACCCATTTAGCCAATCTTCTTGTGAGAGCTGCTTTACTGAGCAAGTACTTTAATGGATCTATTTTAGCCACAAGCCATGTAGTGTGGGAAAACATGTAGTGTCTCAACTTCTGGGAAGCAAAGACAACTGCCAAGTAAGATTTCTCAATAATGTTGTAGTTCTTCTCATAAGAGACCAATGTTCAACTCAAGTAATAAATAGCTCTTTCTTTTTTGTCATTATCTTCCTGAGCCAATAGGATTCCTAAAGATGTTTCAATGGCTAAAATGTACAAAAGCAAAGGCTTCCCATGAATAGGAGGCATAAGAATTGGAGGATTGACAAGATATTGTTTGATCTGTATTAAGCTTTGCTCACAATTCTAGCTCCAATTGAATTTCACACCCTTTTTTAAGGTATTTGTGAAGGGTTGTGATCTATCTGCCAATTGTGAAATAAACTTGCAAATGGATTGAAGCCTTCCCTACAGTCCTCTCATCTGACTGATGTTTTGTGGTGGTGGCATGTCCATTATTGCTTGTACTTTCTCTAGATCTACTTCAATTCCTTTTGCAGAGATGATGTATCCTAGCAACTTCCTTGATGCGACACCAAATGCACATTTCTTAGGATTGAGTCAAAGACTAAACCTTTCCATATGATCTAGGATGGGACCCAAATCTTGTAGATGAGTATTTAATTTAGCAATTTTGACCAAGGTATCATCAACATAGTCCTCCATGTTTCTATGCATCATGTCATGGAAAATTGTAGCAATAGCCTGCTAATATGTAGCACTAGCATTCTTTAAACCAAATGGCATCACATTCCAACAAAATGTTCCCCATGCACATGTGAAAGCTATTTTCTCCTGATCTTCTAGCGCAATTTTTGTCTGATTGTATCCAAAAAAACCATCCATAAGTGAGTACATCTCATAGCCATCCATTATGTCCATGATCATATCAATATTAAGGAGCAAAAAATCATCTTTAGGACATGACAAGTTAAGATCGTGAAAGTCTGTAAAAACCCTGATAGATTTATCACGCTTGGAAATAGGAATAATATTGGATATTCATTCAGCATAATCAATTGCATAGATGAAACCATCCTTTAGGATTTTCTCCAATTCTGCTTTGATGAGCAATGCAATGTGAGGGTACATTTTTTGAAGCTTTTGTTTAACTATTTTGATGCCTGGTGCTATGGACAAATGATGCATGATAAGATCAGGATCTAATCCTAGCATGTTAGAATATGTCTAGACAAAATTTATTTTCTTTTCCATGAAAAAGGCAATGAATTCTTCCTTCTCTTTAGGTGACAGTGATTGCGCCAGATGTATCATATGAGGATGTTCTTTTGTGCCTAGGTTAATTGGCTGCATTGGCTCTATTAACACTGATGATCTCTCTTGAAAGTGACTGGGAAGGACATCAACTATCTCATCTGTGGGTACCTCAAAGAGGTTTTCACCCTTGGATACATCTTTTGTTTTTACTTTTTTGGGATCTGACACTGCCACAATGTGGTTTTCACCATTGGACATCTTGCATTTTTTCTTTTTAATTGTGTGACTGAGATATTTGATGTTGGCCTCAGTCATGTTGATACTCTGCTCATTGGTGGAAGACATTACAGGTTCAATAGCATTTAGGTAATAGGCATGAGCATAGTCATTCTAGAATGTGGGGACTTTGTTAGGTGCGTTGGGGTTCCAGTCTATAAGCTTGGGATGTGTGAGTGAGAGAGCAGTGGCTGGTTAAATTATGTTCACAGTATAGTCATTAAGTGTGTGGACCAGCAATTTGAGACCTAAAGTGACTTCGTCCATAGGTATGTTCAAATGTGTCAAAGTACGAACATTAGTAGTTGATGACTCTAGGACACTAGTTGGATCAAACCCCCATGACCTAACCCTAGATGTTTCATCCACTTCGATTCGATTTTCACAGACATGCACTTGGTCAATATCTTTATCAGGAGTAGCTTTTGAAAGATTGTCAAACTCATATGCATGAGAATTGGTGCTACATGGTGAGAGACTATAGAACTCCCCAACAGTGATAGGGACATACTCTCCTTCAGCCTTTGGATTCTTACACAAATACTCAATACGGCATGACTGACTAGATTCTCCCTTTTTTGAATGATATTTGAGTTGCTCAGTATTGTCCTCAAAAGAATCACTAGTATCATCCACAGTGCTAACACGTGGCACAAAGTCATTTGGCTAAGCAAAGAATTTAGCAAGATCATAAGGAATAGGATGAGGGTAGGAATCCTCATCATCAAATTCTTCCTCTTGAGTATCTGAATCAGCTTGTGACTCATTTTCAGATGAACTCTCAAGTTTGGGGATGAATTGATTTGATCTCAAATGGAAAGGGAGATTCTTAATCCCTAGGCTAGTTGTATCACTGTTTCTTCGAGCTGTTGCTTTGATGAGATCAATTAGGCCATTGTTATTGCACCCAATAGGGCTTGTTCCCTAGTAACCAAAATGCTTCATAAGCCTAAGACCATGTCCATATTTCTTAGGAGTGATTTCTCGAGCTTGTTCTGTTAGGTCCATTAGAGCCTCTTCTCTATAAAGCCATGCAGCAATGGCTCTATTGTCACTTTCATCTTCTAAGGGAACTGTAGCCTTGACGAAAGCACCATTATACTTGGTCGGAGGTGTTAGCACAAATGACTTCTTTGCCTCTGAAGGTCTCCCATAATGTTGAGGGGACTCTAGGAGAGACATTAATGATAGCACCGGATCAATGTGATACTCTCCCATACTAGTTTCTTTCAGTTTGAATGACTACTCAATTTGTTTTAGCTTATTGTCGTGACAATCAGTAGACTCATGGTTAGCAGGAACAATAATTTCAGCAGCTTTGAGTATATTGTAGGTGTAGCTAGTAGTGTTAGGAATAGTAACTTCGGAGCCATGAAATAGGAATTTGATGCATTGGTGGTATGTGGATGGTACAATGCGCATCTCATGTATCCATGGCCGTCCCAATAGAATGTTTTAGGCCAAGGGAATGTCAAGCACTTGACAGGTGACATCCCTTTCGATAGGAACGACCAAAACCACAAGATCTACTGACTTTCATTCCACTTCATCTTATGCTTTAATAGTGATCTTTCGTCGGTGATCAACAGAGTCCTCAAAATAATCCAATTGTCTAAGAAGAGAAACAAAGACAATATTTAGGCCAGTGCCATTGTCAATGAGTACCCAATGAACACGTGTCTAGTGGATCATAACCTCAATGTGTAGAGGCTGATTGTGTGGGTGATTCAATGAGTTGTCATCCTTCTCAGAGAAGGTCATAAGATAAGGTGAGGTCAAGTGACCTGCCATAGATTGGAATCACTCAAGATCAAGATCTCGAGGAACATTTTACTCAGCGAGGGCTTTGTCCAGAATCTACCTATGAGCAGGCAAGATTTTAAGCAGCTCAAAGATGGAAATCTGAGCAGTAGTTAATTTTAGTTGATCGAGAACACTATAACTAGTTACAGTCAAGTTCGTTGTGGGTTTTGCACCTTTATGGGATGGACCAGCAAGGGCTTTGTCTTTGTGTTGTTCAAGATTTGAAGTAGGAGGTGCAAGGCCTTTGAGCACCAACTTGGTGCGAGAGTGAGTATTAGCGTTAGCATAGTGTTGCGAATACACATTATCCATTTCATTGGAAGTAGGGCCCCTCAAGACAAATGGTGTCTTGGGTTTGTCGTTATCTTGCTTGCTCTTTATGGTAATAACATTGTAGTATTCAGAATCTATAGGTTCAACCATGTGAATGACATTGTCATCATTGGAATATGTATAGTTGACCTTATTGTAGGGTTCTGGTTTCGAAGTCTCCCCTTTCTCATAAGCTAGGAAAGGTTCTTTGAATGCCTTTTGGTCCTATTTTTGTTATGTCCATCTACCACAAGATCACCAAAATCAATCATGTCCTAGACTTTATGATGCAAGTTTATAGAGTTGCTGGTTTTGTGTCCCTTGTTTTGGTGATACTCACAAAATGAGGTCTCATTCCACCATGGTGGACATAGTTGTGGATCATAGGGAAAATGATTGTGCATTGGTGAAATAAGCTTATGTTGTACCAATGTTTTTAAACCACATCCAAAGGTTCTCCCAAATGCGTATACTCTTAGTTGGGGCATGTTGTCCATGAGTTTCTTGGTTTATTCCTAGATGTCTTATTGTCAGGGGGAGGTTTCTCAACATTTTTGGCTGCTTTGAGGCAATCTATGAGATTAAATGCCGCTTTAGTAGGTTTGGGTGTGACATTGTCTACAACCCCATCATGTATAATTTCTTGGTTCTTGTTGACATGTTTAGTTTTATCCTTGTTAGAAGTCAAACCTTGGCTTTTGTCTCTCTGAAGAGTGAGTTCACCTTTCTTGACCATAAATTCTTCAATACAGATAGCTTGTGTAATCATGTCTTCAAAGGTACGTGGACCTTGTAGTTGGACTCTATACCCAAAATCAGGTAAGAGGTTATCAGTGAAAATGTCAAGCTTCTTCGTTTTTTGGATTTTACAGGAATACTTAGTGTGTAGTTGTCTCTTCCTTTGGTGGAAAGTGAGGAAAGGTTCACCAACCTTTTGTTTAAGGTTGCATAGATCTCAAATATTGATAGGGTGTTGTATGTTATGAGAATATTGCTGAACAAATGAATTGGCAATTTTGTCAAATGTCTTGATACTAGGAGGTAAATGTGAGAACCACTCCAAAGCCTCACCACCTAGACATCTAGGGAATAAATGCATAAGGTATGTTTTATTGTGTATAAACTCCATAGACAAAGCCCCAAATTCCTACAAGTGATCTTGGGGATTAGTAGTACCAAAGTACTTATCATATTTGGGTAGCTCTATGCCTTGTGGGAAAGGTGGCATGTTTATACTTTTGTCAAATGGAAATTAACAAAGAGCATCCAATGTGTATGTCTTTGTGGGTTTGTCTTTCTCATGCATCATCTGAGCCAATTGGTCTTGCATAATCTTCAATTGTTTTTGGAGTTTGGAAGTCTCAGTTTTTTCTTTAGTTTTGACAATGATTTCTATATTGAAATGAGAAGGTAACTTTGCTCCCTCTTGGGCAAGTTTGAGAAAGTATTTTTCTTTCTCTTCGTTGATTAGGATTCCCATGACTTTTTGAAAGTTTTTGTATCTTCAACATTTTTCTGTGTTCAGGGAGGATTTCCACCTCTTCCTATTCTTCATCGGTGTCATAGTCTTTCTCTTTCTCTTTGTCATTCCTAGGTGGTTCTTGATGTCGACTATGACTACCATGTTCAGGTTCATGATTAGTCATTATAGGAACATGTTCAGTTTTGGTATGTTGTGTTTCAAAAGGGTCTCTAGAGAAAGGATCATACATTGTGTTTGGGAATGCAGGGCCTCTACCTGTCTCAGTATGCTCTTGGTAAAAAGGATTCCAAATTTGTTGCAAATTTATGGAAAATGTTTGTTGAACTTGAGATGACCTAGTAGGTGAGGGAGATCATGAAGATGCCTCACTAGCCAAACTAGATATAGATTGCGTAATGAAAGGTAAGAAACCTTTGCCATGATTACGACCCCTAGCACAAGCACGTCTAAGGTTATAAGGATAAAACATGTTGCCACTTCTGGTTGTGACAGTCATAGGCAAGGACCAAAAGCTAGAACATGGACAAGGACTACACTAAGACTGAGTCTCAAAAAGGACAAGATAATAGTAAGAATGTTGTTCACTAAGGCACAAATGGTCTGATTTAAAGGCTAGAACAGCCAGAGATTATGACCAATGCAACACAAAGTATGACAAGCATTAAGTCAAGGACCAAAAATTACTTATGAGATGAGACTAGTCAAGGTACAAGAAACAAGTCTTTGGCTAAGTGAAGTGTCACTGTTTTAGAACCGTTTGTAGATAGAGATTGATAAATGGATGTACAAAAAGATAGCGTGTAGGCCACAAATAGCTAAAACAGACCCAAATTGATAATGCTAACACAAATTCTCATGAGAGAAACTTTTACAGGCCACATGAAGAAGTTTTACAGGCCGCACGAAGAAGTTTCCTAGATCATGTGAAGATCAATAATAGTGTTTTAATTTTGCGCAAATAAGTTCACAGGGTCATGTGAATACTGACGACAGAGGTTTAATTTCACGCGAGAACAAAATGATTTCGTGGGAGGACTAGATTATTTCATGCGAGACCCAGATGATTTTGCGCGATAAGGAAGACCAATTTTACAACAGCAACTAATTTTGACAAATTTTGATCATTTTAGTAACCAAGAAGATAAACAGGCACATAGAATAGAAAGCAGGTGATTTCAAGCACGTCTAAAAACAGTGAGCAAGGGGAAAAGAAACCTTGCACATGAACAATCAAGTGACTTAGTTTGTTCTAATCCCTAAGAGAGCTATTTGTGTATGATTTCAAAGAGTTTTGCAATCATTGTACCCATTCCTAGAAAGTGAAAAGTTTGGCCTCTCTAAGGTTTTTAGTAATGTTTTGACTCTGCAACTTTTATGACTCACAGGGGTGACCTCCAATCCTGGTGCACTGAGGTTTCAACACAGTCTGAGAACTTAATCTTCAAGAGCTGCTAGGGAGATCTGACAACTCAAAATGAACCACACCCATGGAGATTTCTTCCAAAAGGACATTTATATAGTGGCTGTCACTACCACGTTAAAAATGGCTATTACCACTTGAGGTTTCGTCCACGCAGTTTTCCCTATAGAGGGATTGTCTGCTACGGTTAACCCTCTCTAAAGGTGACTGACTCACAATAGTGTACCACAAGGGGAATTAGCTTCCAGATTCAAGGTTTTTGACAACTTTTCACTTTTAACCCAATCAAAGCAGACAGATTAATCTAACATGCTAAACTAAGAGTATCTCTTAAAGATCTATGATATCAACTCCTAGTGATCTATCAACCTCTCCGGACAAAGGATGCCTCAATTAACAAGTTGAAAACTCATCTATCTGCAAGATGCTCAAAGTATCCTCCCCACCTACAAGGAATCCATCGTAGAGAGGAGTTTCACTTGGAACCCACTCCCTCAACATCCACGAATAGTGTTCATGAGGCCTAATTACTTTGTGTGTATAGATGTTAATTCTCGAAAGAAAATCTATCCAAAAGCAATCAATGAGCACAAGGTGGTACACTTAATGGTTTAACTAATGCGAGGTGAGTCCAAAGATGTGGAATATTTAACCCCTCACACAAGCCAATATGAGTCCACAACTCAAAAACTAGTGAGTCCTAGAAAGCACAAAAGGGTTGCCTAATGGAGAATCTAACGCTTCTTTCCTATAGACCCCTCCCCTTTAACGTGATGCTGATCTTGCAACCACAAGGTGAAATGAGGGGCTGGTAGATTAGAGAATCTAATAACTAAAGATAGCTAATTAGATCTATCACTAGTAACTAAGCTTGCTAGATGAAAACTAATGGAGATCACAAACTAGTATCAAATTATGCATGTGTTGTAAAATGAGAACATGGAAGGAAATACAAACAAGCTTGACATGAGAGATGTTTGTTTTAGGTCCAAATGAAGTGTTATCAGTCAAAGAGAACTACTTGGTAATCCTCACAACACACTTAGTAGATTTTTTACCTATTTTTAGCAACTTTATCATGCTTTTCCAATTGTCTTGCAAACTGCTATTATGTTTTTCCAAAAAAAAAAGAAATTAGAAAACACAAAAAACACCAAAAATAGTGAGCAGTTAGCAGAAAAACTAGAAAACATGAAAATCAATGCAAAAATAGCTTTTGTCAGCAGAGTCTCATGCAAAATTACTAACACACACACTTCAACACGATCCTTATTTTCGGATTCATCCTGGAATGAACATTGGATTGTTCATTCAAAAATTAGCCAGCAAGGCAACCTGTTGCCTTCTATCTAAAGGAAATTGCTTGTTAGATATCCTCAAATTTACAAACGAAGGATTTAAAAGAAAATGTGACTAATCTATATGAGAATGTAGATTAATCTAGAATGGAGTATGCACGTTTAATCTAAAAACATGTAAAATAAGATTATGCTAAAATGTATGCATATTATGCTAAATGAGATTAAACTAGAAAATGAATATCTTATGAAAATAATGAGCTCAAATGAATGCACAATCCAGCAACAATTCAATGCAAATTCTCATTCAACTTCCTCTCAAAATGAAGAGATGAGGGTCTCTTAAATAGACTTTCCTGGAATCCATCAACGGTTGAGATCAATTTCAATCAATGATCAAGATTAAAGGTGAAGTTCAGTCATAAAGGAAGATTCCCAAATTAAAGGGAGTTAACTGATTCAATTCCTTTTTGATCAACAGCGAATTGAGAATTTTCTTTTTTTGAACTGAAGAGAGATTTTGGTGAGATATTTAATTTAATAAAATTAGATATGCTCTCATAATTACCTTTTCTGTTTAATTAAATAATTCTATTTAATTAATTAGAGACACTTTTCTTGTTTAATTAAATAACTTCATTTAATTAATTAGGAATGGCTTCCCATTTAGTTAAATAATTTTGTTTAATTAATTAAAATAGGCACATTTATTAAATTAAATAAACTTAATTCTATAGTACATTAGCCTTAGGATATAATTTAATTTAATTACTCAGTATAAATACTTAGTAATTAAATTAAATATTAATCAATAGGTTTAATGTGACTAATATGAGTAAATACTATAGGAATTAAATAACAAGCATGATGAATGCATATTAGGGTTTTTTGCATCTGACAATTAAGTCAAGTAGTGAGTAGCTGAATAAGAATTTGCCTAATGGAATAGGACT
This sequence comes from Cupressus sempervirens, assembly GCA_028749045.1. Classification (NCBI taxonomy): domain Eukaryota; kingdom Viridiplantae; phylum Streptophyta; class Pinopsida; order Cupressales; family Cupressaceae; genus Cupressus; species Cupressus sempervirens. Next base: position 361,474,109 of record CM053789.1, read on the forward strand.
TTAGGATTGGTCAAAAATAGACCAAAATTGGTATCATGGCAATGAGCCAATCTTGGGGTATTACACTAGGTACTCACATTTTATTTATCTTAATTTTATAACCTAGTAATTTATTTATTTAATCACTTATTTAGAAAAATTCTTCACACTACCTTGTTTGAATGTAACTAGGGTAATGAGAGAAATCCCTCCACACATTTACCCTACATATGCATGCTCATCACATGATGAGTGCCCATAGGCCATGTAGTTTCCCAACCCAACCCCAATGAATCATACCTCCATCAATACCAATAGTGAGTTTAGGCCTCACAAGAACCTAAAAGATGCATGCACACATGCTCATGTATGGTCACACCAACAACACTAAGATTATAAACAACAAGGGTCTAATGAGAAACAAAAAAATCACAAGTATAACAAAATCACTCAACTGACCTATATTTGGGAACTTACAAATTCAAGATGAATCCCCAAGCAAAAAAATACATCTATGGTCAGATAGGTATCCCTATGGATAATCTAGATCCAAAATCCACATTAGTTCCAAGAAAACTAGAGAAAACTAGGTTGCATGCAAACTAAGGCAAAAACTAAAAATACTGAAAAACTTTGAAATTAAAACCCATCATTTCATTGAGTACAAGAGTCACAAATATCAAATAAAATTTGGGTTTAGAGTTTGTATGCAAAATTGGCCATCATAATGGCCAAAATCCCCAAACCCCCAAGTCCAAAAAGCTACAAGTTCTCATACATGTTCAACTGGGTAGACCTTGCATGCAAAAATGGAGGGGAACACTAGTTCTAAGCCTACAACAAGTTTACTATCAGAAATAAACTCCAAATCAAAGTGAAATGAATAAAATGGGAGAGCCCTACCTTGCAGCAAAAAGGGTTAAAAGAAGAACATGCGTGATAAAATAATTGCCCTGTGGTCACCATTGAAAATCTTAGCAAACAAAGGTCTCCCCGAGCTGGATCCAATGAGCTCAACTTTGTGATGATCTCATGCACATAGCTCCTATAGTGACTAAAACAACAAATCCTTCTATGAGGATTTTGGAATTTTCTCTTAAAATTTCTATTTCACAAGTGAGAAGTTAGGAAATAATTCCCTTCTAGGATATATATTCACTTATAAAAGTCTAATATAATAGTAGGAAATTAACTAGCACACTAAAACAAGCCTTTCTCAACCCAGAAAAGTTGGGAAATTCTAATTAAATGGAATTCAAGTATGACAAAGTTGTTGGGAATTAAAACAATTAAATCAAAAATAAATTTCCCAAAACAATTAAATCACAATTTTACTTAATAACTTTTGCAATAAATCCCAACCTCTAAATGCACATACATAGTCATGGGTCTAGTTACATAATGAAAATGAGTTCAAATTTATTAAATCACCAGAGGGTTTAATTAATCAATTAAATAGGATACCTCGACCATATAGGGATGGCATTGGCTAGGTAAAAACAATAGAACCACTAACTCCATATTCTATTGTTGGGGATATAAATCCTAAACACTAAAAAACATGATCAAGTCCAATTAAATATATATATAATATAGATGAAGCGATAAATGGCTCAAATCACATTAAATAACAATTTATGTAATCACGTTAAAGTTATCTATTTACAACACTCCCTTCATCATAAAACATCTCAAAGTAAGAATGAAGTAAATAACCATAGCATCAAATCAAAGTATCCACAATCTAACAATTCCATCATATAATCATAACATTATATATTTCTAAATAGAAAATAACCAAATATCATCAAAACACATCATGTCACATCAATAAGCATCATCATGTAGATATCATCAAACTGAACAACATAACATCTAACATCTATGACATTGAAAAATAAATAAAAAATTATCTAACCATCAAGTCATCCTGAATGTCATCCAACATGACTATCAAAGTATCTATCAATCAAAATATAATGAGATACATAATCCAAACATGTGAGGCACTAAATCCTCTCCACTAGGAATAGGCTTACTCCTGGAAGCCTGCAAAAAGATAAGAGCACAAATCTCACAATTGTGTACCATCTTTCCAAGTAGTAGAAGTCTCATCATTTGGTTCCACTAAACCCATACCTTCTCTATAGCCTGACCTATGAGGATTAGCCCCCAATGCTAAAGGATATGAAAGGGCTCCAAAGAATATTGATTATCCTTAACCTGCAAAGCATTACAATCAAGTACATGGGTTACATTAGGAATATACTACCTCAAAATAGAAACATGGAAAACATTGTTGATGTGTGATACACTAGTTGGGAATGCTAGTCGATAAGAAATAGGACCGGTCCTCTCAAGGATCTCATATGGTACAAAAAAAATGTGGTGCCAACTTAGAGCCTTTCCCATAAAAGATAGAGCTTCTCCACAAATGCACTCTCAAAAATACTTAGTCACCAACTAAAAATTGATAGTTCAACCTATGGGCATCTTCATACTTCTTCTGCCTATCCTGAGTAGTAACCAAATAATATCTAATAAAAACAACCTATTGCTCCATATCCTAAAGCATATCTAGACCTAAAATGACCCAGTCCTCTAAATGATCACAACTCAAAAGGGTATGGCATGGTCTACCATACAAGGCCTAAAAAGATGACATGCCAAGAGAATTATGGTACTCGTTGTTGTAAGAAAACTCAACAAGGTATAGATAGTCCTCCCACTTTACCTGCTTGTCCATCACATACATGTGAAGCATGTCTTTGAGAACCTGATTCACTCTCTCTATCTAACCATTGATCTTGTGGTGGTATGATGTGTAAAATTGAGGTACACATGCAAAGCATGCTAGAGAGATTTCCACAGTGAGTAAGTAAATAGTTGATCTCTATCTGATATAATCCAATGACGGATTCCATGCAATTGAATAATGTCTACCAAGAAAACATGCGCTTCCAAAGAAGCTATGTAGAATGTTATTATGGGTGAAAAATGGGCTACCTTGGAGAACATGTTACCTATAACCATGATGCAATTTTTTTGTTGCAATGACATAGGAAACCATGTGATACAATCAATAGATATAGTATCCCACTTCCACTTTGGAATGGTATGTGACTACAAAAGGCCTACTAGATTTTGATGCTCTATCTTCACTCTCTAGCACTCAAGACATCGAGCAACAAAATTAGCAATGTCTTTAATCATCCCTACCTAAAAGTACAACTGTCTAAGGTTGACATGCATCTTCTTGACATTAGGATGTGTGGAATATGGTGCATCACATTTTTTTGACAAAATCAACTTACAAAGATTCATAGACACTAGCACATAAATATGCCCCAAGTGCCACAAAAGTCCATCAGACTCTAGTGAATAACCTGAAAAACTCCCCTTAAGGGTACATCTGGACTCTATCTCCACCCCCACTTATTTACCATGTGCCACTAGGAAAAGTCTCTAGGATACTACATCATAAATCCACTCCTAATGACAAAACTAATATCTCATGTTGTTTCCTACTTAAGGCATCCACGATGAAATTATCCTTCCCTTTGATCTAGTGAACATCAAAATGATATTCACACAATAACTCCATACAGTGAGACTATCGTGGATTCATATTAGGCTGAGTAATGATATACAGAAAGCTACGATGTTCGCTATGCAGATCAAACTTGTATCCCAAAAGGATATATCTCTAGCATACAAGCACATGCACAACTATTATAATTTCAAAATCCTTGATTTTTATAGACTCATACGCAATCAGACAACTATCTTGCATAAATATTTCCCCCACACCCTCCAAAAAAGCATTCATGCAAACCTTAAAATTGCACACAACATTAGGCACCACCAAGACTAGTGCACTAGTTCATCTCTCCTTTAGAGCCTATAACACTAACTTACACTAGTCTGAATAAACATACTTCTTCCATTTCCTTTAAAGAATAGTGATGGGATGAGCCACTTGTGAGAAGTCCATCATGAATCAATGGTAGTAACCATCCAATCTCATAAAACTATGATCCTCTAAAATATAAATGGATGTCGGCCAATCCCTGATAGCTCAAATTTTCTCTAGGTGCACTACAATACCATCACTTGTGATGATATGCTCCAAATACTTGAACTAAAACTGGAAGAATCCACATTTAGCCAAGTTAACATACAATTTGTGGTCTCATAAGCTTTGTAACACTTGGCATAAATGGACCTCATGCTCCTCAATAGTCTTAGTATAGATCAATATGTCATCCAAGAAAATAAGTGCATACTAATCGAGGTATGTGCAAAATTCTCCATTTTTTAAACTCATAAATACTAATGCACATTGGTTAACCTAAAGTGTACAATGATAAACTCATAATACCTATAACGTGTCCAAAAAGTTGTCTGATGAATATCAGCCTCATGAATCTAAAGTAGATGGAATCCTAACTTTAGATCAATCTTCATGAACACTCTTTCTCCCTTCATCTAATCAAACATGTCATTAATCCATGACAAGGGGTACCGGTTCTTCACCATCACTTTATTCAATTGAGGATAGTCAATGCATACATGCAAAGATCCATATTTTTTCTTCACAAAGATGACTAGTGCACCCCACATGGATATACTAGGATGAATATGGCCCTTGGCCAATAATTCCTCCAACTATAATGTGATCTCACTCAACTCCTAAATAGTCATATGATAAGGAACTCATGAAATAGGCTCTTCTCATGGAATGAGATCAATAAAAAAGTCAATGTCATGTTACTATGACATTCCTAGTACCTCATCAAGGAATATGTCTACATACTAATGAAGGAGTGGTTGATCATTTAGCATCACCTCATGACTCTCAACCTCATCAAGGTCACTAACAAAAACCACAAACATCAGACATGCATGTCACACACTCTATTTCATCTGATTAGTTGAGATCATCCAAAGTGAGACTATCCTCTGGACCCCTACAAGCTTTACCTATCCACCTCTATCATCTAGACACTATACCAATTTATGTTGGCAATCTATAATCGCTTGATGGGTGGCTAACCAATCCATACCTAATATGATGTCATAATATCCTAAGGGTAGGATACAGAGATCACTTGTGTCATTGAAGAAGCTCAGGTCCAACATACAACCCCTAATTATAGAGTCCACAATCACCTTGGAACTTGTAGCTAACTCAACCTGCCACCTATCAACTTGTCGTGCATCCACTAGCCTGCATCATTGAATAAGGGATGGTAATATAAAAGAATTTGAAGTACCTAAATCAATTAATATTATAGAAGAAATAATGTCCAATGTACCTATAGACTTGACTGTGATACCCTTGTGCTCAAATTGATGATTATCAACTACCACAAAATCCGTATGGGCTCAACCTACATCTCCCATGATAGGATCCAACATGGTTACACCTTTACTAGGCCTTGGAGATGTATTTGAAGGATAATCCACTTCTCTGTGGTTGAGCTGTCTATAGGAAAAAAATGGTCCTTTAATACTAGAACACTATCCACATTCACCCTATGAAATACTAGAATAAGGTTCACTTCCCTTGCTAGAGTTCTATTGACTAGATTGATATGAGAAATTCTTTTGAGACTATTGACCTCTTCTCTAGTCACACACCTTTTCTCCTATGAAACTTGAACTCTATCTACCCTTAGGCCAATACTAATAGTTTTTTCACTTCTGGTGACCACGACCACCATGAGAGGGTGCTAATTGGGTTTGACCCTTTCCTAAGAGCTACACCTGAGGGGATTGTACATCCTTCCCTAAAGGTTGTGTACTATAGCCCTAAGAACAAGATTTTCTATTGAACCCCTTCACTGCATTATACTCCACAGTCCTTACCTTTGTAGAAGTAAAGGAAAGTGTTAAAGGTTGATGCATCTAGACATCTGTAATGATGGAGTCCTTAAGACCTCAAATAAAATATCGAGTAAGGAGTATCTCATTATGGTTATAGCATGCATACTATTTCAGCTCAAAGAATCTCATCTTGTACTAATCCACAAACATGTCCTTGTTTAATCTCATGGAACTCATCATCCTGAGCCACCTTGAATTGAGGGGATAGGAACCTCTCTTTGGATCTCTCCTCAAAGATCTCCCACATGAGATCTACAGTACTGATGTGGAGCTTTTGCCCATCAATGTTCCACAAAATATTGGCTCTCAAGTTTCTTGCATATTGATACATGGAAAAGAAACCTTCCATATAAAGTAACCATGTCTCATCCCTGAGGCCACCTCCCTTACAATAAAAGTATGGATGTTTAGACTGGTGAAGGGATTTCATCAATGTCCATATGGATAAAATATTCACCATCATGGTCTTGACCACTTTGATGGTATCCTTTGGCATTGAGTGGTTTGCAAGAATGGTCACTCTCACATTCCTCTTCCTCTTTATGCTCTAACATGTGGGAATCTACATTGTGAGATCCCTCTTCTTGGCCCTGATAATGTTGGTTTTCCTCAAGTAAAGGTGCTGACCAAGCTATAATCTCTTTAAATTTATGAAAAAGTGCCCTAACATCACCCTGAATATTATCACCTTTTCCTCCCTCAACTTCCTAACGTTCTTCATCATGGTGTTCTTCTTTATTGTCATTATGTTGGTTGTTACCCCGACCACTAGGTCTATGTGTAGGAGACATCACTAAAGGAGCAACAAGATAAGGGTCAAATTCGTACGCAAAAACATAAGTATCATAAGAATAAGTAAAATAAGATATCATTATACATAATCAAAACAATATCATAGTGAGAGAACATCATAGAGATCTTGATGTTACAACATGGGCTTTGATACTAGATGTAATGCCCCACTCAGAGATCCTTGGATCAAGGATAGATAAAAGCCAATACAATGTTTTTTTAAACAACAAGAATGGAATCAAACACATCCACATGAAATCATTCAAAAGATGACAATGGAAGACTTAAACAAAGGATCCATACATCCAATGATCTCCAAGATTCACTACTTACTGGTACGTTCAACTAACTATGAAAGTTAAATAGTTATGAAACATGGACCCTCCAATCTATCGAAACTTACACTACTACATTTGGGCCCAAATTGTGATGGTAGGATGTCATAATGGCAATATCCACCTGTCTCCCAAGTGACTCCAATAGGAATTGGCTACTATCAAATAAGCATAAGACTTTTGCCATCAGAATTTTTGATGGCAAGATCTCCCATCGCAATTATGACAGCCTAAGCTTTTGTAAATTGAATCCATAAGGGGAAATAGACCATTGAAGACCTTATCTCATATGTGATTTCTAGGAAACGAAAAATGTTGTAGATTTGATGACTAATTGTCATACTTGTTTGTCAAAATAGTGACAAATATGTGGTAGCAACACTGTAGAACTGATACCTAGCCATTGGAGTTGTGATGACTACATGGTAGAAATGAATATAATTATAGAATGTGTGATATTGGAGAGTGAGCTTTTTTCTTTCCAAAAATCTCTTCTATGATATGTTTTTCTAAAATTTCTTGCAAACTCTGCCCATTTTTCCTGGTCTACATTATTCTTGTGTAGGATCTTGAGCTAAATCACTTAGCATGGGTTGAGTGTATTTTTTTTTTTTTTGATTTTGGAATATGAGCTTTTTTTTTAGCATTGTATTTGTTCAAGTCTTGATTTTGATGAAGTAACAAAGTGTTTTTTAGGGTGGAAAGGACTATATAATGAAGAGGAAACTTGAAAACTTGAATGTTGAAATGTTGAAATGAAAGCTATTGAGGATCAAACACCTATGGCATAATGAAGAGGAAACTTGAAAACTTGAATGTTGAAATGAAAGCTATTGAGGATCAAACACCTATGATAGAGTTACAACACAATATAAAGTTGATTTTAGATATAGACAATAAACAAATAAAATGTGACATAAATCAATCCCCATTTATTTTGATTGTGGAGAGCTACATGTGAAAGAGGGTAGTGAGATTCGAACATTGGTGGATATTTCATTGTTTTTCCCTTGTGATCATTACATTTTGTTTCTATACCTTTATGATCTCTATATTTTTTTGTCATGCCCTTGGTGGAGATTAGTCTAGATCTAGGATCTCATTGTTATGCTCTTGTGATTTCCTTTCCATTTCTCTATGATTTTTTTGTCATGTCATTCCCTTGTGGTGTTTGTGTCCTTTGCAACTAACTACAACATTTGGGGTCAAATTGTGATGGCAATTTGAGATGGCGATGTAATTTATGGTATTCGGTCCCAAATGTAGTATTGCTTTCTTTGAAATTTTCTTCAAGGGGAGAAGAGGTCGCTATGTAAATATTCTTTTCTTTTCCTTCTAAACATGTATCTCTTTACATTTCCCCTAGTAGTTGATCACAAGAGCATGACAATGAGATGTACACACACACACACACACACACACACACACACACACACACACACACACACACACACATATAAATACATACATACATACATACATCTACATATGCAATTTTATCACCTCGAAATACTATATTTCATCTTTATTTAATCATGAATAGATAATATAATTTTTATGTACACATTTCTGCATACTTAGTTTGGTATTAATAATTTTGATTGAATTCATCTGAGGAGAGTGAGTCTACTCATGATGATAATGGCTCCATGTATTAGGTTTTTGGAGGAGATAAACTTAGAGAAGATTAGATGGTGTGGTAGGAGGAAGATGGTTGTGTGAATGGCTGATCAGACAAGTTGCAAAAAATTAGGGCGTCAGTTGCAAGTAGTTTCATTATTTTGATAAGGGAATGAGCTTTGAAAGTAGGAATGATAAAAATTGGCATGCCCATCATTATGATAGATGTCTCTATATCATAATAGAAAATTACCTTAAATGACAAGAGAAAAATTATTAAATATGTGGAAAATCAGAAGAACATTCACCTATAATATTTTTAAAGGAGAAATATAGAATAAAAATATAATTTGGTGGAAAAGCAATGAGCTACATGGATCCTCACTATGGCTATTTCACTATCCAGTAGTGGAAACTCTTCACATTAAATATGAAGATCCTGCTATTAAAAAAGATAACTATTAGAGATCTATGTTTGTGTTTTAGTGATAACAAATATATTGTCAAATTTTAAGAAAAATAATAGTCTCAAATGTACATGATTAAATATAATAAACAAAAGTACTAGCTATTGTTGTATAATTCTAGTATTATTGAGTATGTTAAACAAAATGTTCAAGAAAAGCAAGTATGAAGTAACATAAATAGATCATCCGCTCGATCCTATTATGGTTTAACATGAATGCATCTGATCATCACCTAGATGATATTATGCACGGGATATTTACTCAATCACCAAGAGATAATATAATCTGTAAGTACAAATTTTTGCATACTTAATTTGGTATGAATAAATTCGATCAAATGCAAGGATAATTTCTTGTGTGAATTGAAGACATGAATGATTAATTCAATTTAGCACAAGTACTATGCAAGTGTGTATATACATGTAAAGCAGTTTACATAGTGAATTGATTTACATGCATACATGCACTTATGCATACAATCATCATAATTAGTTATCCTTGAATCCTACCAAAGCTATTATATATGAACAAGAGATACATGTTTAAAAGAAATACATGTTTAGAAGAAATAGAAAAGAAAATTTACATAGGTACCTCTTCTCCCCTTGAAGAAAATCGTAAAGCAAGGGCATGGAGATCATAAGGGAACTACGATAAAATCCTAGGTCTCCACTGATGTCCACCAATATTCTAATGAAGAGTGCTGCCCTTAATACCACAAACACATAACACAGAAAAGAAACAAAAATAATTTGCAAGAAAAAATATGGGCTTTCTATTATTGCCACAAATGTGGAATTACATAATTCTAGATTACAATATGCTAACCCACATGGGTGCCTTCATTATAGAATATGCAAGACAAAACTACGAACTAACACCAAGAGCTATCCATAATTGTCCTAAACAAACCTACAGTCCTTTCTTAAAAAGGCAATTCTGTGCTGCCTAGGAAGGTTCGAGAAATTAACCATTGACATTGACAAAACTCTAAATTACATAAATTACATTTATTACATTAGAGTTGGCTCAAAGAATTACAAACTTAATTTTTGTGACAATGAGCAAGGTAACCAATATTCTAGAGACCATAACTCACAAACCGTAGCTTTGATTGACTATGATAACTACTTTTTGAAAAAGGCAAATCATGAACTACATCACATAAGCTATGAAGCACCACTATGCTAAAATTTGACCCCATTCTAGAGCATGTAAAATATTCAAAACTGGTTTCAAAGATACTTCTACAAAATTTTACACCAAAAATCTACAATAACTTCTCTAATATGGAAGTTGGAGCCATGAGCTTTTTATGGTAGGCTTATAATTTCGAAACAAACCTTCCTAAAAAAAATTAGAACATTTCAAGCTCGTATGAAAAACTTACAAAAAATAGCAAGTTTGCGAAAATAGTAACAACCTTATCTACTAGTCCTTATCAAAATAGAAAAGCCTAAAACTAAAAAGATACAAGCTAAAAGTAAAATTATTTTTGGGTGATGCAAGATTTCTGTCACACATAGGATGATCCTGCATTAGACAATTGGGGTAATTTGAGAAGTGACTCTGTCACAACTTAGATGTTTTGAGGAAAACCCAGGTGGTTAACCTCCTCCCTTGCTAGCCATGATGAATCTTCAATTGGTTGTCCTTTCCATTTGACTAGATACTCTTCATAGGTTTTTTTCTTTGTACTTTTACTACTACAACTATCCAATATATCTTCAATCTCCTTTGTATCTAAAGTAGCTACTAGAATACTCCATTATTCTTCTACAGCTACATTTCCATCACCTCCTTCATATAACTCTATCAAATCTAAAATCTTAAATATTGGTGAAATATTTAGTTTAACAAGAAACTCTACTTCATAGGCATTTCAAGAATCATGTCTTTTCAGTATCTTGGATGGTACAAACTTCTTAATTTTGAGCTTATTATATGTACCCACTGGAAAATGCTCTTTCCTCAAATGAAGCATGACTTCATCCCCAATCAAAAATTCCTTATAGCTCCCTTTCACATTAGGCTTAGCTTTATACTATGTATTCATCTTTATAATGTGCTTCCTCACCTCTTCATGGATGTCCTTCAAATGTTCAATAAATTCTTCCACTTCAAAACTACTTATATCTACTTTATCCAACTACCTCAATTCAAAAGCATTTCTCGGACTACTCCCATATAGAATCTAGAATGCTGATTTACTAGTACTCTTGTTGACAAAATTATTATAATTTTTTTTTGCCTATGGTAAAATCATATCACATCCTTTTGGCTTGTCTCCAACCAAACATCTTAGCAAATTTCCCAAACTCCTATTCAACACTTTTGTTTATCCATCAGTCTATGGATGATGTGATGAATTAAACTTCAAATCTATCTTCAACTTCTTACACAATGTATGCCATAAATACATAATAAAGTTGGTATCTCGATCTGAAACTATACTCTTTCAAAGAACATGTATTCTCGCCACTTCTTTGTAAAAAACTCTTCTACATGAGCAACATCACTAATCTTCTTGCAAGGAATGAAAAATTTCATCTCTGAAAACCTATCAACCACCACAAAAATAGAATTATGCCCATGATGTATCCTTGGTAATCCAAGAACAAAATCTATGCTAACATCCTCCCATGGCTTCTTTGGTATAGGTAATGGCTGATAAGACCCTATATACTTCTTCACTCCTTTCGCCATCTAACATACTCCTAAACTCTGCACCAACTTCTTCACATTTTGCTACAATTGTAGCTGGTAATAATCCTTAGCAACCAAAGCAATGGTTTTATCTCAACCAAAGTGTCTAGCCAAGATTTCCTCCACTATGTTTCTCCTTGATGAGATTCTCCCCCATAGAACTTCTTGTGATGTAGAACTAACTTGCTTTGAACAACATACCATCCTGGATTATGAAATCCAACCAATTCTTGTCAAGTGTAACATGTATTGTGCAAGCCTTCCATGCTTCACAAATATTAGGATCATCTAGATAAAAATTCTTGAGTTCCTTGAACCCAACCACCTCAATCTATAGTTTTTGTTAGCAAAAGGTGTCTTCTACTAAGAGCATCTACAACTCTATTAGACTTCCTAGTCTAGTGTTTCAAAACAAATATATAACTCTACAAAAACTCAACCAACTTTAAATGCTCTTGGTTTAATTTTCCCTGACTATTCAAATCTTACAAAGCTTGATGATTAGTATACAAAAAAAACTCCTTAGGAAGAAGATAGTGTCTCCAATTCTTCAATGCTTGAACTATAGCATAAAATTATTGATCATAAACATAATATTTTCTTTTTGCTTCATTTAATTTCTCACTAAAATAAGCAACTGGTCTACCTTCTTACCTCAAAACAACTCCTATTGTAGTACCACTAGCATCACAATCTAGGTGAAACACCTTGTTAAAATTAGGAAGTGCTCAAATAGGTTACTCAATAAATTTATGTTTGAATAGATTAAAACTCTTATCTTCTCCTATAGTCAACTCAAATTATTTCCTATCACCCCTCATTGTTTTAGTTAAGGTTCCACAAATACTACTAAAACCTCTTATTAACTTTTTGTGAAACCTAGCAAGTCCATGAAAATATCTTACCTCTATTGCACTCCTTGGAGTGCACCATTCAAGGATAACTTTCACTTTCTTAGGGTCCATTTTTAGACCTTCACATTAAACTAAAAGTCCCAAGTATACCAAATCCTTCACAAAATTGCAATTTTTCAAATTTATTAGCAACTTTTGTTCTGTCAACTTCTCAAGCACCTTGTGAATATGTATCATATGCTCTTCCAATGTCTTACAAAAGATCAAAATATCATTTAGGTAAACAATGACAAACTTACCAAAAAACTCCTTCAGTACCTCATTCATGAGGCTCATGAAAGTGTTTGGTGCATTGGTTAGCCCAAAAGGTATGACTAACACATCATACAGACCTTCCCTTTTCTTAAAAGAGGTCTTGCATTCATCTCCTTCTCTAATGTGAATCTGATGGTAGCCACTCTTCAGATCCATCTTTGTGAAATACTTAGCTCCACTCAAATAGTCTCTAATATCGTTTATCCTTGGCAATGACAATCTATACTTGATTGTGATTTTATTGATAGGATGAGAATCTATACACATCTTCCATTCTCCATTCTTCTTAGGTAATAATACTACTAGTACAACACATTGACTCAGACTCTCTTGAATCAATCCCCTCTACAATAATGCATGCACTTGTCTATTCAAGTCTTGGGTAAAAACACGAAGCTATGTCACCTTTTAGGGTAACTTGTCAGAATGACTAAATTTGAGTATTTATATCTAAAAATTGACATTGTTCAAACATATGATCTAGATAAATTAATTCAAGATAACTTATATTTGGTCTCACACTTTTCTAATTGAAAATGTCTATTAAATGTATTTTTTATACTAGTTTGTATCCAATTACTAAAACAATAAAATTATTTTAGAAAAGTGGTGTTTCAATAACTCTTACTAATTTTTATGATATTTTTTTAATAACATATAAAGATCATTTTATAGAGCTCAGAGTCAAGAATATTATCAAATAGAGTTTATAGTATATTAATTAGATATAGTATATATTGTATTTAAAAAATTTTACAAGCACGTATTTTAACACTCCGAAAGATGTCAATTTTGAGAAAGAGAAAAATATTAAATCACATCAATTTTTTTTTAAAATTATATGATGTTCTAGAGGAGAGATTCCTCTTCTAGAATGTATAAATTTTCTTCTAGTTAGAATAGATTTGTTTTGAAAAATGTGGTGGGAGATGAAAAGTATTGATTTCAAGTAAGTTGAAGTTTGAATCATTATAAAAGAGAAAATATAGGTCTAAAGCCCATTTTTATTTTTGATTGTTCTAGCCATATATCTTATCTATAACATAGTCTGAGATCTAAGGGAAATAAGATTATTTCTATATAGTTTTGTGGTGGGAACTAGACCCCTAATTTTTAGCATTTTTTAGCAGCTAAAAAATTATCTATAAAATTAGGAAAATATATTGATTCTTATTCCAAATAATTATTAAAAATTATAATCCTAAACTTCATCCATTTCTATACATTTCATTAGTTTACTTTATTTTCAAATTCAAAATAATAATACAATTTTATGTCATTGAAGGTGAACATTTACACTTTTTTAAGCCTTTACCTTTACAAAAGGGTGACATAGGTTTGTGCCTTTACCCTCCTCTTTTTTTTTTTCTATGATTATGTGCATTTCCTTGTTTGGAAAATTGGCTCCCATAATCAAATCCATCCGGTGACTAATCTTCCTCACTAGCCATAGTCCATCTAGTACATTATCTGACACAATATCAGAAAACCCTCCCAACATATCTGCAATTTCTACAAGCACCTCATCTACTTCTTCTTTACTATCTTTTGGAATTACAAAAAAAACTTATGCTCATGCTTCATATCTTTGAGAAACTCCTTTCCATCAATGGAACATATTCTAGTAGTATTACATATCTTTTCTTCTTTCTATTTCAACAACTTCAACTTATGTTTCACTACTTCCATGGTCAAAGCTGTTAGAAATGCTTTAAAATAACTGAGAGCGGGGGGGGGGGTGAATCAGTTAGTCAAGGTCCAAATGTCCAATTAAATTTTTTTTCATCAAGTAAAGTGAGGCCATTAAACTGTTCATGCATCTTTCCTACTTATCAAGTTACTTAAAATCAGCATGCAAACATAACACATAAAAGATCAACACATGGCATAGTGATTTATGTGGAAACCCAATTTGAGAAAAACCACTAGTAACATGCTACTCCTTTCTCACTATTTTGAAGTGATGCCCTATGAAAGGATTTCCCTATTAAAGGCTACAACACACTATTAAATGTGACCTGGTTAAAGTATTTAACCACCCTATTAAACATGGGTTTGGTTAGAAGACTTTAGAATATTCACTTGAAATGCCACCCTATTAAAGAACTTACAAATGTCTATTAAACCAACCTAAGTCCATAGGATTTTACCCTAGCTTGCACAATTGTACGAAAGTAACAATGAAGGCTTTTGACCTAATACAACTCACAACGTATCTTACATATTTCAGATCTTTGTTCATCTCTTCAAAATATGCCTAACTTTAAGTCTCTATAGCTTTGATAGCTTATTCTCCTTTCAAGCTTCATCTATCTAAGGCTTTATGCTCAATGTACCAGTGCAATCTCCTATATGGCTACTTATCAAAGTAGAGTCTATATATTCTATTCTTCTTCTCAATACCTTCTCCTTGACATCCTTCAACAACTTTGCATTTTGGCACCCCAGACACTCTTACTTCTTGGCCTATGACTCGTTAGATACAAGTCTAGAAATTTTGGTCCAACTCAATTCTTCCCTTCTTTAATTTTAGTTCGAATCGATTAGGTAGGATTCAATGAATCTAACCCATATCTTGTTCCTTGTAGAATCATCATGAAGAATCCTCTTGAATTCACTCAAAAATGATTTACCTAAAATTCTATGCCACTAGCTCATCATCCTTACCCTCCATCTGGTTCACAAAATTCAAGGTAACAAACTTGTTGGCTCAGATTTGGTGAATCTTGACTTTTCTCATAATGTAGTAGCTCGACACTATTAAAATTCTAGTGCTTGGCACATACTACGTTAATTTGCACCTACTGTGGATTCACTCGGCATCCACTAAGTTTTATGATTCTTGGTACCTAAACTTTGCTCAACTCCTTCTGTATCACTCAACACATACTAGATTTTGCATTTTCTTAGCACTAATTGAAAATTTTCTTAGCATGAACTAGCTTGCTCGTCACTCACTAATGAACTTAGTCAAGCTTTGCAAACAACCTTGTTACAACTTATTCCTCTAGTGTTTCTAAGTGTGGCCAACCTCTATATCTTCAAGTATATTTTTAATACATCATTGTACCATTGTCATAATTGATCCTTGTACTTCATTAAAAAAATTTAACTCAACCTTTCCCTTAGGTGCTTTTGTTACATCTTGTTGATTAAATCCTCTTCATCAATCAAATAAGTGATAGTACTTGGATCTTATAAGCAATTGTCATTCTAGCAAATAGCAGGTTTGACATAAGTGAGAAAACAATGATTGAAAACATTATTTATCAACAATCTCTCTCATTGCAATCAATATTCTTCATTCTTCGACAATGATCTTTTCAATCATATTTCCAACAATCTCCCTCTTTGGCATTGATGGAAAACCAAACTGATGAACCAAGTTATCAAAATGCTAACTAGGTTAAAATAATAGATCAAATGCCAAAAAGAAATTTTGCTACCATTTCTATTTTCATCAATCAATTTTTATGTCTCCCTCTCGGAGCTTACTGCTTTGCTCTTCTTAACTACTATTTCTCCCTCGTACATTTACTTCTTCTTTATTTCTCCCTCTATATGAATTGATCAGTTTCTATTATTTCTCCCTCTTTGACAACAATGCCAAAGACATATTATCTCAACATCTTAGCATGTAAGTGTAGCATTTGCAAGTACTCCAATTTCTCCCTCTATCACCTTGCTTGTGACTTGTTTGGAATTTTAGTACTTTTGATTACTTCTAGCAAAATCCTAAAGCAAATACCCTCTACATCAATTTGTAATATTTTAACAATCAACACATTTGATTTAGGGTAGTCTTGATTTTTGTTCAAACAACTTTGGATAGGGGTATCACCCCTAGTTTACCTCTAAGATACTCAAATGCATCTTTAGATAGTGCTTTTGTGAAGATGTTAGGAATTTGTTCCTTTGACCTGACATATTCCATCCTTACTTGCTTGTCTTCCACCAATTCTCTTACACAATGATACTTAATTGCAATATTCTTTGTTTTGGCATGCATCACATGATTCTTTGATATGTTGATGTAACTTGTGTTGTCACAATAGACTATCATAGGTTTAGTTACCTATTCCTTCATACCTTACAGCAAATGTTTAATCCATACAATATTGGCGCAGTTGATAGCAATAGCAATATCTTCACCTTCTGTCGTAGACTATGAGGTACAACTTTTCTTTTTACTAGTCCAAGTAACCAATCTTTTACCTAAGAAAAGTGCTCCTCTAGTGGTGCTTTTTCTATGGTCAATATTACCTACCTAGTCTACATCCGTGTAGGCTTTCAACTCAAACTTCTCACTCCTCTTGTAGTATAATCCAAAGTCACCAGTTCCTTTTAGGTACGTCAATATTCTTTTTACTACCATTAGATGATTTTCTCTTGTAGGGTTAGCAAAAAATCTTGCCATTATTCCAATGGCTAATGCAATGTTTGGTCTACTATGTACAACATACTATAACTTTTCAATCATTGATCTATACATTGTCTTATTTACTTCAGCTGACTCATCATTCTTGGATAATTTATGTCCTGTTACCATTGGTGCACTGACTAGTTTTGAATCTTCTAATCCAAATGTCTCAAGTATCTCCTTGATATATTTTGATTAGGTCACAAATATGCCATGCTTCAGTTGATGCTTGCAATCCAACAAAGAATTTGATTTCTCCAAAAATTGACATCTCAAACTCATGTTTCATTTGATTAGCAAAATCTTTGCATAGGAAATCTTTTCCTCCAAATATTATATCATCAACAAGGATTTTAGATATCAAAATGTCTTTACCTTTTTCTATTTTTATGTATAGTTTGTTGTTGTCATTTGTTCTCTCAAATCCTATCTTCACAAGATATTTGTGCAGTCTCTCATACCATGCTCTAGGTGCTTGCTTCAAACCATAGAGTGCATTATGTAGTTTGCAAATCATATCCTTGTTGTTTTCATCAACAAATCCCTTTGGTTATTCTATGTACACTTCCTCTTCCAGTATAACATTAAAAAAAGTAGACTTTACATCTATTTGATAAACTTTGAAACCTTTATAAGCAACATATGCAAGTAGTGATCTCACTCCTTCCATTCTTGCAACAGGAGAAAATGTTTCCCCATAGTCCAGTCTTTCTTCTTGTACATAGCCTTTGTAGACTAGTCTAGCCTTATTTCTTGTGATCTCACCATTCTCATCAAGCTTGTTCTTATACACCCATTTGGTACAAATCACATTTTTATCAGTTGGTCTAGGAACTAGAGTCTAGGTTTTGTTCTTCTCAATTTGATCTATCTCTTCTTCCATAGCTTTATTCTAATTATCATATTGTAGTGCATCCTTCAATATTTTGGGCTCAACCTTGTTTAGTAGACATGATTCACTCCTTATTTTGTTCCTTCTCATTGGTCGAGCTTCCTTGTCACCAATGATTTGTTCTATAGGGTTATGTCTTCTCACATACTTGGATAGTCTTGGTTCTGTCCTTCTATCCATGTTTGATCCTTTCACTTTAGAGTCATTATGCACATCACTTTCAAGTATTTCATCATCTCTTCCATGTGTATTGATTTTAGAATCAGAATGTACATTATCTTCATTCTGCAACTTAACTTTTGAATGTAGCTCAACATTCATTGGCTATGACTTAGTTGATACTGTGATTTGTTGTTGATTCCCAACTTGATTTATAGCCTCATCTTTAGTAAGAATTTCTTCATAGAAGTATACAAAAGATCTATAATCTTCTAATTTTTTGGATTCATCAACTTGGACTTCTGCATGCTTATCAAAATTTACATTTGCACTCTCGACAATCTTGTTAGTATTAGTATTCAAACACTTATATGCTTTGCTTCTACTGGAGTAACCAAGAAATATGCCTTCATCACTTTTTGCATCAAACTTTCCATTTCTAGAGTCTTAAAGAATATTGCATTTAAAACCAAACACTTTGAAATGTTTTACATTAGGTGAGTGACCATACCATAATTCAAAAGGTGCTGCATTTGTACCTTTCATGACTTGGACTCAATTTAATTTGTAGACAATAGTACTAATAGCTTCTCTCTAGTACTTCAAAGCAACATTTTAATTCATCATCAAAGCTCTTGCATAGTCTATCACTGATCTATTCCTTCTCTCTACAATGCCATTCTGTGGGGGAGTTCTTGATGCTAATGTTTGTCTCTTGATTCCTCTATCATTGCAAAATGTCTCAAATTATTTTGATGTTAACTCTCCTCCTTTGTCTGATCTCAAGCACTTTAGACTCTTTCTTGTTTCCTTCTCAATCCTAGCCAAATACCACTTAAACATTTGAAATGCATCAAATTTTTTCTTTAAGAACATGGCAGTCATCATCCTAGAATATTCATCCACAAACAACATTATTTATCTATCTCCTTGGTAGCTTTGCACTTCTATTGGGCCACATAAGTCAATATGAACTAACTCTAGTACTTCTTTGGAAGTGTAGACTTTTCTTTTGAAATTTAATTTGGTCATCTTTCCTCATTGACATTGTTTGTACATGGTATTTTCAAGCTTCTTTAGCTTAGGCAAACCTCTGACTTTCTTCTTTTTGCTATTGTTAATTAGATTATCAATGTTAACATAACATAACCTCTTATAACATAACCAAATATTATCAAGTCTAATAATAAGACATGTTGCATCTTCCATATCTAGGTAAAAAAAATTACTCCTAGTTTGTTCTCCTTTTCCTATCAAATTTCCATCAGCCTCATAGATTTTGATAGTTTTGTTTCCAAAATCTACTTTGCAACCTACATTGCCTAATTCTGATACACTCAGCAAATTGTAGTTCAATCCTTCAACATAGTAGTTTAATAGAACCTTTTCCTTTGATTTGACATGGAGCATCATTTCCAAATCTAACACTAGTTCCATCATACTAAGTAAAGGTAATAAACTTACTTTTATCTCCTATCATGTGATGTGAGCATCCACTGTCTATGATCCACCTATCATTTTCTTTACACGGGTTACCAATGTTGTTGCCTCATATTCATTTGACTCATCCTTCATGGCTACATAGACTACTTCATCATAATTTTCATCAGTATCTTCTTCTTCAACAATGTAGCACTTTTTGCCATCATCTTCTCTTCTATTTTTGTTCTTGTTTCCTTCTTTGTAGTTCTTCTTCTATGTACATCTTACAACAATATGTCCTACTTCATTGCAGTTAAAACAAATGATAGGAATCTTACCTTTGAATTTACTTTTTCCTCTATGAAATCTTAGCCAAAAGTGCTTCCAATTGTTCCAAATCTTCTTCATCTATTCTGCTATCACTGGATGCATACTTTTTCTTCTTCTTCTTTGGTTTCACCTCCTTAGTTTCTTTCAATGATAGCTTGGCCTTGAAAGTAGATTCAAGGTTCTTAGTTCTATAGTTATCAAAGTTGGACAAATCAAATGCAATAAGTCTCCCTACTATTCCTTCAAAAGTTAGTTGATTCCCTAGTACACACCTTAACTCTTGGATGGCTGAAACTCTAATAACATAGATATGGATTAGGGTTCTTAAGTTTTTTCTATTGATAGTGTCATATTTCAAATGACCACCAAAACTTATTATTGCACTTACCACTTCTTTCATTGTAGAAGCATATTGAGCAGCATTCTCACCTTCCTCCATTTTCATGTCATCAAACTTTCCTCTAAGGCTTTCTCTTTTTGTTCTTTGAAAATTCTAATCTACTACATAGATATCAATCAAGGCTCTCTGCATCTTGAATGTAGAGTCACATCCCTTGATATCATCAAATTTAGCATAGTTGAGGGAAAAAGCAATCTTCAGAATTGCCTAATTATGCTACTTCTTTTTCTTCATATCTTTTATAGTAGGTATAGCTAGATCAACATGTTCTACTTCAATTGAGGTTTGTGCATGATCACTTATCGATCCAAGATGCAGCTTCATTAACTTTTTTCATGCAATGAAGTTATCTCTATTAAGCTTTAGAACTTCTCTCTTGGACATCTTGATCTTCCTACTTCTAGTACCTTTAAACTATATTAGTAGATGGCTCTGATAACAATTGTTAGAAATTCTTTACAATAACTAAGAGTGGGGGGGGGGGGGGGTGAATTAGTTATTCAAGGTCCAAATGTCTAATTAAAACTTTTTCATCAAGTAAAGTGAGCCCATTAAACTATTCATGCATCCAAGCTTAAACTTTCCTACTTGGCAAGTTACTATAAAATCAGCATGCAAACATAACACATAAAGATCAACACATAGCACAGTGATTTATGTGGAAACCAAATTTGGGAAAAACCACTACTAACATGCTACTCCATTTTCACTCTTCTGAAGTGATGTCTTATGAAAGGCTTGCCCTGTTAAAGACTACAAAACAATGTTAAATGTGACCTGGTTAAAGGATTTAACCACCCTGTTTAAAGTGGGTTTGGTTAGAGGAATTTAGAACATTCACTTGGAATGCCACCCTATTAAAGCATTTACAAATGGTTGTTAAACCAACCTAAGTCCATAGGATTTTACCCTAGCTTGCAAAATTATTAGAGAGTAACAACAAAGGATTTTGACCTTATACAACTCACAACTTATCTTGCAGATTTCAAATCTTTGTTCAACTCTTCACAATTTTCTTGGCTTTTAGTCTCTACAGCTCTGACAGCTTGTTCTCCTTTCAAGCTTCATCTCCTTGAGTCTTCATGCTCAATGTACCAGTACAATCTCCTATATGGCCACTTATTGAAGTAGAGTCTCTATGCTCTATTCTTCCTTCTCAATACCTTCTCCTTGACATCCTTCAACAACTTCACATTTTGGCACCCTAGCCACTCTTGCTTCTTGCCCTGTGGCTCCTTAAATAGAAGTCTAGAAATTCTTTTCCCACTCAATTCTTCACTTCTTTAATTTTAGTTCAAATGGATTAGGTAGGGTTCAATGAATCTAGCCCATATCTTCATCCTTCTAGAACCATCATGAAGAATCCCCCTGAATTTGCTCAAAAATGGTTTACCTAAAATTTTGTGCCCCCATCTCATCATCGTTATCCTCCATCTAGTTCAAAAAATTCAAGGTAGCAAACTTGTTGTCTCAGATTTGGTGAATCTTGACTTTTCTCATAATGCAACAGCTTGGCACTATTGAAATTCTAGTGCTTGGCACATACTACATTACTCGACACCAACTATGTTTTTCTGATACTCGACACCTACTATGGATTCACTTGGTATCCACTAAGTTTTCTAATGCTCAACACCTAAACTTTTCTTTGCTCCTTTTGTATCACTCGACACATACTAGATTTTGCATTTTCTCGGCACTAACTAAAAATTTTCTTGGCATGAACTAGCTTACTTGACAGTCACTAATGAACTTAGTTAAGCTTTGCAGACAACCTTGTTACAACTTATTTCTCCAATGTTTCTAAGTTTGGCCAACCTCTATATCTTCAAGTATATTTTCAATATATCACTTTACCATTGTCTTAACTGATCCTTGTACTTCATTACAAAACCATAACTCAATCTTTCCCATAGGTACTTTTGTTACATCTTGTTGATTAAATCCTCTTCATCAATCAACTAAGTGATATTACGTAGATCTTATAAGAATTTTTCATTCCAAAAAAAATAGGTTTGACATTTGTGACAAAACAATGATTGAAAACATTCTTTATCAACAATCTCCTTATTTGCAATCAGTCTGATTCATTCTTCAACAATGATCTTTTCAATCATATTTCCAACAAAACTATAGGTATTTTCTCACATATCATTTACATCATGCCTATCAAACTATTGTGACCTACCCAACAAAATATGACATATGTCCATAGGTATGATATCACATAGTACTTCATCCCGGTAGCTTCCAATCTTGAATTTCACTAAGCATTGCTCATTGACCATAACCTTATGGTCATCTTACACCAAGGAAATATGGTATGAATGTCGATGTTTCTACCTCTTCATCTACAACTATGTGACCATTATTTCTAAAAAAATATTGTCAATACTTTGACCATCAATGATCACATCACAACACTTATCTTCACATTTGCACCTTGTGAAAAACAAGTACCTCCTTTGATTAGGTTCATTCTTGCCAATCAGCAGGACTCTTCTATTGACTAGGACCTCTCCTCTTTCAGGATCTTCAAAATGTGATGATCTAGCATCTTTGTCAATATGCACAACTCTGGCCTAACCTTCAATTCTTCTATTTGTTCTTCCTTGGTGCTAAGAACATTCAAATGCTCTATACCCTTCTTCTCCATAGTGAAAACATTTTCCACAGAAGCCTCCTCTTCTAGATCCTTGTCCACCTCCTCTTCCTCTTTGATCTCTATTTTTCTAATCATGGAAATGTTTATTTCCCCTCTGGTTCTGACTGCTACTTCTAGCCTCATCCTTGTTCTTTGTATCATCATTTTGGGCCACATAAGATTGTCTACCAGAACTTCTATGATGACCTCTTCCACTATTCTTGTTTTCAAACTTCTTACTTAGTTTCTCCTCAACTCTTAGGGAAAACTAGTATGCCTCCTCAATACTATTCATTCTCACCAAATGTAATTCATCCTGAATACTTGGCCTTAACCCATTAAGATAATGAGCCACTTTATTCTTATCAACTTTTACATGGTCAGTTCTAATGAGAACCATGTAGAACTCTTTAGTATACTCTTGAATAGATTTTCTCGTTTGCTTCAACCCTTTCATTTTCTTGAATATATTAAGTTCATAATCCACAAGAATGAATTTCATTTAAAATTAGCTATTATCTAATCCCATATGGTAATTTTGTCCTTTCCCTTTCTATTTCACTCTAACTAAACCTCCTACCACTAGATCTTTGCATGTTCCTTCAGTTTCTCCTTCAAAAACTTGACCGTATCAGTATCCTCAATATCTTCATACTCAAAGTACTCCTCCAGTTCATTGATCCAATCAATTAGCTCATCTAGGTTAAGATCTCCTAAAAATGTGGGAACTTCAAATTTAGGTCTTTTTCCAATCTTGGAGATGGCCTTAAAAAACCTCTCTTCCTCTAGGTTTAGAACTACCTCTGCTTTGACATTTTCTTCTACTTCAACCTCATCCTCACTTTCATCTCTTATGGCAAGATTTATTCCTCTACACATTTGTTCTTCCAACACTTGCATTTGTCTTTGGATTTCTCTAAAACCCTCAGGTGTAACACCTACAACTCTTTTTTCAAGCTCTCTTCATGGAGGCATTTTTGTACTTACACTAAAACCCTAGTGCAAATTGCCTCGTAATTAGTGATCTATCTACATGCTCAGCCCAAACCACAATCTTCATGCAAACTGCCTCATAGTCAGTGATCTATCCACACACTCAAGAACTCTAGCTCTGATACCACTTGATAAAGGGTGCTCCCCATAATACCACAAATGCATAATAGTAAGCAAAGAAATAAAAATAATTTTTTAGAACAAAATATGGGCTTTCTATTATTGCTACAAATGTAGAATTATAGAATTATAGATTAAAATATGTTAACCCACATGGGCACCTTCATTGTAGGATTTGTAAGACAAAACTATGAACTAAAACCTACAACTATCCAAAATTGTCTTAAACAAGCCTATGGGCCTTTCTTAAGTAGGCAATTTTATGCCACCAGGGAAGTTTCTCTAAATTAATCATTAAGGATGAAAAAACCCAAAATTACATAAACTACATTTATTACATTAGAGTTGGCTCAAAGAATTACAAACTTAATTTTTATGACCATGAGTAAGGTAGCCAAACTTTCAAAGACCATAACTCACAAACCATAGCTTTGATTGACTATTATAACCACATTTTGGAAAGGACAAATCTTGGACTACAATGCACAAGATGTGAAGCACCATTCAAATGACATTTGACCCCATTCTAGAGCCTCTAAATCCTTCAAAACTAAGTTTAAAGATATTTTTGCAAAAATTTCTATCAAAAATCTACAATAGCTTCTCTGTTATGGAGGCTGGAGCCATGAGCTTTTTGTGGTAGGCTTATAATTTTGAAATAAACCTACCTGAAAAAAATCATAAAATTTCAAACCCGTATGACAAACTTATAAAAATAGAAAGTTCCCAAAAATAGTAACCCCCTATCTACTAGTCTTGATTAAACTAGAAAAGCCTGAAACTAAAAAGATATAAGTTGAAAGTAAAAATATTTTTGGGTGATGTAAGATTTCCCTCACACCCATGATGCTCCTACATCATGTTCAAAGCTCTCTGCCCTTGTTCAAATTTTTCCACCCTCTTTCACGTACAACTCTCCAAAATCAATCCAAAAAAATGGGGAATGATTAATGTCATGTTTTCCTTTCCTTTTTGTTTATAATCCATAATCCACAATCCACAATATCTCTCTATATACATACATACATGCATATACATATACATACATACATAAGTATATATATGTATATACATACATACATACATACATACATACATACATATATACATACACACACACACATACATACATACATACATGCATACATACATGAAAAAAAAATGCATTTTCTAAGATTTTACAATTGTTCAACAAAATTAATATTCTATAAGAAAATTCATCTGAAGGTACAAGGACATTGGAAATAGTAGTTAAATTGGTGTAGTTGCTGATTAACTGGGCTGATTACTTCATTATTATATGATCCAATGGTAAAGTTAGTTATTATTTTTCCATACATGAAAACAACATTACACTTTCTAGGAGTTTACAATTGTTCAAAAAAATTAATGTTTTACAAGAAAATGCACCTAAAGAAGTGTTATCTTAGAAGAAATAATATGGTGTTGAAATAATAGAAGAAGTGTTTGACATGAGAGGTCCACAAGTAAGGGCGTTGACCAATCTTGAAAACTTGAATTCTGAAATGAAAGATATCAATGATCAAACACCTATGCTAGAGTTAAAACTCAATGTAAAGTTGACTTTAGATAAGGTAGAGGCAGATGTTCAAAAGTTTGATAATCAAAATTTAAGGCACAAGAGTGACAGAGAAGGAGAAGCTTTAGAAAGAGACTGCACAGAAGAAAAAATAGGTAGAAAATATAGAGGATATTATGGGAGCCACTAGATAGAATGCAGGAAAGTGTTATAGTTGAAACTATGATATTGGAATCACTTGCAAGTGTCTTTAAAGAATTTACAGTCCAATATCAAATTCTTATAACAATGTTCCAAGGTTGGGAACCACTTCAACATCCTTTGCATGGTTTAGAGGTAGTGTCATTGTGATAGAGGCTTCTAAAAGGGAATGAGCCTTGGGATTATAGCATTTATATAGAAGTAGAACTTGCTTCTTCAACTCCTTACACTCAACTCTTCACTGAAGTTATTGTTCAGTTCCTTGCATACATAATTTTAGCACCTTGGAAAACTATATTTGATCCTGCTAGATGGGATCAACTGATTGTTCATTTTATTGTACCTAATATGATGACAACTCTAAAAGAATTTGTAATCAACCTAGTGAATCAACAACTAAATCTGTTTAACTGGTTGTGGCTAGTTTCTTTCTAAAAATATCTAGGCTAGTTTCTTTCTAAAAATATCTACTATGATATGTTTTTGAAAAATTTCTTACGAACTGTGCCGATTTTTCCTAGTCTGCATTATTTTTGTGGAGGATCTCAAGGTAAGTCACTTAGCATGGATTTAGTGAGGTCTATTGTTTTATTATTTGGATTCTAGAATATGAATGTAGCTGGACCAATTTTTCTATTGTGCTAAGATGTAATAAGAACCTTAAGAAAGATCTTTAAATATACATGTTCAAAAGGAGATATAAAGATATACCTATTTCAAAGGAAAAGAAACCAACATTTGCATAGCCCTTGAAGAAAATCATAGAGCTAGGGCATGGAAATGAAATCACAAAGAAAGGGCACAACATGACAATGAAATAGTAGAGAAAGGGCACAACATAGAAGCAAAATCATAGAGCAAGGGCACAACACCAAAATCATAAAGCAAGGGCATCACACCAAAATTTCAAAGCAAGGGCATGGCACCAAAATCACAAAGTAAAGGCATGGCACCGAAATCATAGAGATGATAAGTGCACAACAACCAATTCATAGAGTAAGGGCATGAAAACAAAAATGCCAAGAAAATGCACAATAATGAAATGTAAGGATATAACAAGAATAAAATACACATGGCACAAGGGCATGACAATATTTAGAGCTCTCCACCTTCTTTTGTGCTTAACTCTCCACCTTCTCTTGTACTCAGCTCTCCACCTTCTTTCATTTAGAGCTCTTCACCTTCTCTTGTGTGCACCTCTCCATAGTCAAAACAAATGGAGAATGATTTATGTCATTTTTTTTTTAATACTTATGCAAATGTCATAATTATGGCTTTGACATCAGTATTGCGATTTCATCAAAGAAAATTGCAAAAATAAAAACATGAAAATCACCACAAACTAGACTATCATCAAAAAATGTCATTGCAATTTGAACCCAAATATTGTAGTGAAAGTTTTAAACATGTTAAATTGTATAGATACAAATATCACTAATTAGTGCATGAGTCCATTCTACTTAATACTATCATAACATACCTTCTTTTATTTCTTTTGGTTGAAGTCCTCTACCCTTTAGGGGTAAGTACATGAAGTTGTGTCTCAATTCCATGGAATTCCATTTCATGGAATGAGACTTCTTTATGTAAAGACCCTTTCCAATAGGCCACTAAACAAAACCCTAATTTTAATACACTACAAAAGTATATTACTGAACTAAGGAAAGAATAGTGCGAATGTATTTATTCAATGAAAACCAAATGTTTTTACAAATGATATGGTAATTTTCAGCACCGGAACATTATGACATGGCACATTACAAACAAACTCTAACTAGCTATATACAATTGAGAACTTGTTACAACTACAAACCTAAATGAAGAACCTGGAATTATCAAATATTGGAGACTGACTGCTAAAGATAATATGGTGAAAGTGCAACTCCACTTGAAACTCCAAACCAGTAACTAAGCACAAGTGAAAGGACTGAAATATCCTTCCCACAACTGCAATGATTCAAGTGATCTTTCACACCCTCAACATTGCGTACCAATTGAGAGTTTAGGTCGGCCTCTTTTTTAAAATTATTCCTCTCCTCCTTCTAGCAACATCTAGAATATTATTTTATTTAATGGCTTTATAAGATATATCACTTCATTAAATATAAAGTTACCTTGTAATATATTTTTTTATCAATAACTTTATAAATAATTAACTCCTCCAAAATGGGGACATTACAGGTCTGCCCCCCCTAAAATTGTTTGGCCTCAAGCAATCTTAATGCTGGATGTTGCAAAATCACTTCTCCCTCCCAAGTAGAATATTCAATAGGTAAATCTTTCCACTTAACCAGATACTCTCTGATTACTCTCCTGCGAAGGTGCTTCTCTCTACTATCCAAAATGGATTTTGGCACTAAGATCAATTTTCCTTCATCATCCAAGGGAGGTAATACTACAGAAGGCATCACATTTTGACCCAACACTTTTTTGAGGTGTGATACATGAAACACATTATGCACTCTACTATCTATAGGAAGCTCCAACTCATAAGCCACCTCACCAACTTGCCTGATAATCCTAAATGGTCCATAATAGCATGGCTTGATTTTCTCTACACCACTCTTCTTGAGAGTGGACTGCTTATATGGATGCAACATGAGGTAAACCATATCATTTACCTCAAAGCTACGCTCAGTCCTCTTCTTGTCTACATACTACTTTTGCTAGTTCTAAGCTCTAGCAATGTTGTCTCTGAGAGTAGCAACTGTATCCTTACTTTCCTGTAATAGTTCACCTATATGGGGTACCTAATTGTCTCCCAACAACAAATCTAAGAAACTAGGTACCAAATAACTATAAAGTGCCATGAAGGGTGTCATTTGTATAGTCATATGGTATATAGTATTATAACAATACTCATAGAGATATCTCCTTAGACTCAAGCTCACTTTTGATTTTCCATATAATTCCTCAAATACCCTTCCACCCATTCATTTACAATCTTTGTTTGATCATCAGTCTATGGGTGACAACTAGTACTAGGTGTAAGCTCAATACCATACAACTAAAATACCTCTTGCCAAAAGTGACTTGTGAAGCAGCTATCCCTGTCACTCACAATGCTCTAAGACAAACCATGTAATATGAAAACCTCCCTAAAGAAGACCTCTACCACCTGATTTGTTGAGTATGTAGTAGAAATAGGGAAGAAGTGAGCATATTTGTAAGCCTATCCACCACCACATAGATAAAATTGCACCCCTGGGCCCTGGGCAAGCTCGTAATAAAATCCATAGAGATGCACCCCCACTTCTTGTCAATAATAGCAAGTGGATGTAGAAGCCCTGTTGGATAAGTCTGCTCTTCTTTATTTTGCTAGCAAACATGACACTCATGGACATACTGAAAAACATCAACCTTAAGTCCCTTCCAAGTGAACCATTCCCGTACTAACCTGTAAGTCTTGAAATACCCAAGATGGCCTGCAGTAGGTGAATTATGGAATGCTCTCAAAATCAATTTCTTCACTTTCAATCTTGGGACTAAGTAAATCATGTTCTTGTAAATGATCAAATCATCTATGAGAGTGTATCTGATGTCAATTATTGTTCCCTCCACTATAGCAGAGGCCCATGTGTCTTTGGCATATTCTACTACAATCAAGTGTTGCCAATCCTATGATATCTGAATCATAGAAGTAAGGTGTAGCCTACGGAATAAACCATCTGAAACAATATTATGTGTCCCCTTAACATATGTGATATAAAAATCATATCCCTGTAACTTACTCACCCACTTCTACTGACAATCATTTAGTTCCCTCTATCCCAAAAAGTGTCTCAAACTATTACGATCAGTTTAAATATAAAATTTTTTGCACACAAGATACTATCTAAATTTGGCAAAGGCATGCATGATGGTCAACATCTCCTTATCATATATGTTGAATGATCTCTCAGGCACTCTGAGTTTCATACTCTCATAAGCTATAGGATGTTTGTCTTGTATGTGTACAACACCAACTCCCTCTCTAGAAGCATCACATTGAAGCTGAAATGGCTTCATGAAATCAGGCAATGCTAAAACTAGGCATATAGTCATTATTTTCTTGAACTACATAAAACACTCATGTGCCTTCTGAGTCCACGCAAATGCCCCTTTCTTCAAAAAAAATTTCCTGGGCATTGCATGTCATGAGTAGCCATTAAAAAACCTGTGATAGAATCCATATAGACCAAGGAACCCTCTTAACTATGTAAGGTTCTCTGGTGGTGGCCAATCAGCAATAGCATGGATCTTTTTAGGATCTATTTGCACTCCTTCCACACTAATGATGTCTCCAAGATACAATAATTTTATCATCCCTAAATCACATTTGGACTCCTTGGCATACAAGGACTCCCTCTATAAAATGCTCAATACTGTCTCCAAGTGCTCTAAATGTTCTTGCCATGTCCTGCTATATATCAAAATATCATCAAAGAACACCAGCACAAATTTCCTCAATTAATGGTGGAAGAACTTGTTCATAGTGGATTGAAAAGTGGCAGGTGCATTAGTTAAACCAAAAGGCATGACTACAAACTCAAAGTGCCCACAATGACACCTGAAAGCAATTTTCTCAATATCTTTCTCTCGAACTCTAATCTGGTGATAGCTTGATCTCAAAGCATTTTTTGTGAAATAACAAGGCCCATGCAATTCATTTGTCAACTCATCAATGTATGGGATGGGATACCTATTCTTTATAGTTCTCTTATTCAACACCGTGTAATCAATACACATTCGTAGAGTACCATCCCTCTTTTTTACCAAAACAATAGAAGATGCAAAAGGTGGCTTGCTTGGTCTGATGTGTCCCTCCTCTCGATCTCATCTTTGAGTTGTTTTGGGTTCTAGTATGGTATGATCATGAAAAGCTTAGTTCCTTCCTCTAGCACGATAATGTGCTCAATGCCTCTGTCTGGTGGCCTACCTAGTGGAGTCTCGCTAAAAACCTTCTCATACTTGATTCTCAATTTCTAAATATCTTGATGATATTTAGTCTTATGTTGCTCTTCCTGGGTAGGCATCAAGGAACACATTTTTTCCCACTCTATATTATTATGCTTGGCTAATCTCTCCATCCATCTAAATGAGATAGTCCTGACATTACCATTATGAATAGCCTTTAGCACATGAGTCCTACCATCCACCTCGAACTGTATCTTCATATCCTCTAGTCTTAGAGTAACCTCCTTCAAAGAATGTAGCCACTACATCCCAAGTGCTATGTCCATGTCTTCCATGTTGACCACATGATAGTCTGCCTTGAACTCATAGTTGTTCAGGCACAAAGGTAGATCTCGCACCATCTTGTCACAGCAAAGAGTATATCCATCAGCTACCTTGAATCTTAATCTTTTAAACTCCTCAGTAATGAGTCCATGCCTCTTGACAAATCTTGCATCAATGAAATTATATGTGTCACATGTATCCAATAAATTAATAAGCTTATGCTCTACCAAGACTCCCCCGAGTCTGAAAGATCCCTCTCTTTGAATACTAGATAGACGTGCCTCCTGTAAATGTAGCTCTAGAGCCTCTTTTTTCTCAGCACTATCTATCTCCTATTTATCCTCTACCCCATTAGGATCCTCATCATGGTTCGCTAAGCTATCTGAGTCTGAACCCTCGTAATAAGCCCACATCACTCAGTTGGCCTTTCCCTTAGGCCTCATAGGAAAATCATGACCAAACTCATAGGGACCTTTGCAAAAGAAGCATTGCTTCTTCTTATGTAGGTCATTAAGTGTTTCCTTATCCAAGGGTATAGCTGACTTGTCTTTTGAGTCACTAACCTTCTCTTTACCCTTTCTGAATTCCCCTTTGTTATCTCTAAATGATGAAGAACCATTCGAACTAAACCGATTTTCTGTTAGCAAGTTCCATACTATGGGCTTTCTTTATGGCTTCTTGTAATGTAGGAGGATCAAAAGCCTTTACCCACCCCTTGGGTGGTTCAATTAATCCCTCTATGAATAAAATGACTAGCCTTCATTCTGAAATGTCAAGCACCATCACTGCAAGATTCTGGAAGTCATTGATAAATTGTTCTAAGCTTCTTGACTGTCTCAATTGGGCTAACTTCCATAAATAAACTTTAGGATTTTTTTTATCAAACCTTTCTATCAATCTATTCATGAATTCTTAATTAGTGGTTATTTGATTGTGTTGCAATGTGATCATGCCATGTGCCCACCAATCATGTGCTGCCCCATCTAAGATTAAAGTGGCATACATGAGCGCTTCAAATTCTATCATAGTCTTTAGAGATAAAAAAATATCCACCTTATGAATCCAAGTACGAGCAGTCATTTTTCCACTGCCATCAAATGTGGATAATACCAACTTGTTGGTGACCTATTGCAACTCACTGTGTTTATCTACCTGCTTCTGCCCGGTAGCTCTATAGTTCAGGTACCTGTCAAATGTCCACCCATCTTGTACATATGTTGGTAAGAAATCCCACTAATTCCTTGCCTGTTAAAGTTTATCTACAATATCTATTACAACAGCTTCAGGTGTGCGTGCTAAAGTTACTTCCCTGAATGTAGGACGTGTGGGTCTGTTAGCTATTCCAGACCGTGTCCTATGTTGTGATCCTACTATGTTCTTGTCATCCTAGTTAGTATCATGATTGTTTCTCCTATTTGACCCAATCAAATGTTGCATCATAACCATCATTTCTTGTGTACTTTCCTCTATTGACTATAGAAGCCTCTCTTGATGCTATAAAGTCTCATCATCTCGCACACTTCTCGATGGGCTTTGAGAATGTCTCTCAGCCATATTCTTAGTTATGTTGGTTCCCTATCTAAACTGGCTAGATAACCCCTATCAGGCTGGCAGGAAACCTACTTTGATACCACTGTAAATACCCTTTCCAATAGGCCACTAAACAAAACCCTAAATTTAATACACTACTAAAGTATATTGTTGAAATAAGGAAATAATAGTGCCAATGTATTCATTCAATGAAAACCAAATGTTTTTACAAATGATATGGTAATTTTTAGCACTGGAACATTATGACATGGCACATTACAGACAAACCCTAACTGGCTGTATACAATTTAGAACTTGTTACAACTACAAACTGAAATGAAGAACCTAGATTGATTAGATACTAGAGACTGACTGCTGAAGATGATATGGTGAAAGTGCAACTCCACTTGAAACTCCAAACCAGCACATAAGCACAAGTGAAAGGATTGAAATATCCTTCCCACAACTGCAATAATTTAGGTGATCTTTCACACCCTCAACATTGCGTACCAATTGAGAGTTTTCATTCTCAATGGCCAATTGTGACTACTAGAAAAAACCTTAGGCTCCACAACACACATCAACAAAAATCAATAATAAATCTCAATGATAGGCAATCAGCCCTCAATGCTTATTTCTTCTTTTTTCCTCGATAGGTCAGCCTCTTCTTTTTAATTATTTCTTTGGTCCTTCCAACAACCTCTAGAACTAGGTATCCATTATGGTTTGGGTGCCCAATCCATATTAAAAATTGGGCACTTGATTTTTGAATACTGATTGGGCATCCGAACCATATTTTAAAAATTGGGCACCCAATTTGTAAAAACATAAAACCCATTTTTTGTGGGTTTTCTTTCATTTTCTCTGTTGATCACTATTTGGAGAAGGGAGACCAAATTGTGCTTTCTACCAACCCCCCAGCTAATGTTTCACTCTTCCAGGTATTTTAATTTATTTTATATTATTTTATTTCATTGTTTCTAGTTTTTTGCTTTACAATTTTTTGTCAATTTATTATTTTTTGGTCATTATTAATAATTTTATATATGTAAAATTCTAGATTTGCATTGTAAATTATTATTTTTGTATGAATTATTATTCAAATTATGTTTGGATTATGTTTTCTTTCCTCCCTTATATTGAATGACAATCCCAGAGTGCCTAAGGCACTGATGAATCTCATTAGGCCTATGGATAATCCTATTGGCTTGAAAGTTTCACATAATTGGGGAGATATTATCCCATACTTTGTTTCTACTATCCTTAGAGTTTATGATTTTAAAGGCACCCCTCATGTACTGCCTTACTAGGTACCTCTAAAGATAGGGATGGCTAAATTTTTGTGGCTGCTAGGGCAACTAGAAGAAAGTTTTTTGATAAATAGATCAAGAGGGTCAATATTCAACACGTGCATTGTAGCCCATCAATTTATGATCACTAATGGGGGTCGGCTTTCTCTGCATAAAATTTTTGATTAGTACAAAATGATTGTTTCTCATCCCCATTTTTGTGATATTGAGGGATTTTATAACTTGGCTTTTAGACACAAGATCAAGTTTGGAAAAATTGACAATGGATTTTATTACCCTGAGGACATCATAAGAAATGAGTTTTCCTTGCAAGAATAGGAAACTAAAAAAGAAAATTGGAGAGTTTACTCAAGGGTTTTGGAATTTATACATTATTTTGATAAAGATTATAGTCCTTTGGATAATGTTGTAATAGAGGCAAATAAGATTAAAAAGTTCATGAATACGTTTCCTAAAATAATGGAGACTATGAATGAGAAGAAATAATTCTTTATTAATTCTTACCCAGATAAGGCTAGGGAGGTCATGAGGAGGTTGGCATTCACTCCTAATGTAGGATCTGGACATTTGATTCTCCAAAAGAGATTGGGTTATACCATAATTCAAAATAAAAAGGCCACTATGGATAAGGGTAAACAAATAATGGGATCCACCAGTGCTATCTTGGAAGAGAGACCTGATGAGCCTTCTCCTAAGAGGAAAAGAATAATTAAGGAACATGATCCTCATGTTGAGGAATATTCACCTACTCAATCCCCTTTATGGATTGGAGAGAAGCAACTCACTAGGGAATAGATTGAACAAATGGGGTCACAAGGAGACGTGTTTCTTACTCAGGCAGAATTGGATGAGGGAAACCATGAAGAACCTCCTATGTCAAGCCTTGAATTGATAGTGATAGATTACAAAGGTAGGGAATTGGACCCTATCATAGAGCAAGTTAGTCATCAATTTTTATCATATCATAGCTTTGTTAAATCTAGAGCTTTCCACCAATTTGCATGGTGGGCCAATATGGGTAAATTTGAAGAAAGATGTAATAAGCCAAGAATAGAGCACCCAGGAATGGATGAAACTATTTTATAGAATCAAGTGAAGGAGGAAATGATGAAATAATTTCATAATCTAAGCCCTAAAGAAGGAAGGAAGACGGTGAAAGCGTCAAACATTTTATTTCTACCCAATTGGGATATAGCTTATGCTTTGGTTTTTAATTCTATTTCTAATAAACTAGATTTGCAAGACCAAAATAAAATAGAATTCATAGGTACTACATTTAGTGAAGACAAGACTGGTTTAGTCGTTTGGTCATTGAGAAAAGGGTCATGAGCTACCTCATCACATCCAGATGGCTCTAGTTTGATGGGAAATATAGTTGTAAGAAGAGTAGCTGATACTTCCGATGTATAGACTACACATATGAATGTGGGAACATCTCATTTTGTTTTGGCCACTACTAAAAAGGAAGAAAAGGCAATGTTTGAATTGTAAAGCAAGTATGAGACAATTTTGAAAGCCTATAATAAAGAGGTCCAAAAAAGAATTGAACTACAAAATAAGGTAATGGGAAGGTCTACTAGGCCAAGAATATCATATCCCCACCCTCTAGTGGAGCCTTTTAAATCCACTCCACTTATAGAGCTACCAAATACACCACAAAGGCCACAATACTACATTGTTGAAGATTTTGAAGAAGAAAAGAGTAAGTTGTGGGCATTACATGTAGAGCTAAATGTACAATATGAAAATAAATTGAGAAAGGCTCTAATATATCTAGTAGATAAAATTGAATGGCCATTATTTTATGATCAATTGGGAAAGCTAATAAGTATATGGGAAGAATTGAAAGCCCATGATGAGGGTTTGAAGCCTATTGTCAATAAGTGGGGAAAGAGAAGGAAAGAAATTACCTTTTTGTGTTATTTTGTTATTAAGTCTTCCCATGATCATATTGAAAAGCATATGATATTGCTAATGATTTGTCTAATTTTGATAATAGAAGGGTTGCATTGCAACTAAAAGTTGTTTCTTATCTAAGAAAGTATAAGAAGGAGAAATTTGATTTGTTCCCTCATGCTTTAAATAAAAAGAATGAATTAAAGAATAAGGACGAATGGGTCAAGGAATTGGATGACCTATTCTATTTGAGAATGAATAAAATCATCAATGAAATAGGGCATGCTAGGTGGGCCACCATGGTAGAAGAATTGGTGAAAGTCCAGTTATTCTTTGATTTTGTGAAATAAGAATTTGTTAGCATTGATAAGGAGGTTGAGTATGTACTTAGAAATAAAAATGATATTTTGCAATTCAACTGGCTAGATGATACACTTTTTGATACATGAATGGTAGATATTGCTTTTGATGAGTAGTTTGAAGATGATAAAAATAGATGATGATGAGATGCAAGATGATGAGGTGCATATTACTGACACAACAACACTAGATTAGAGAAGTGAGGAAGATAAAGGTCACCAATCAGTTCCATCTACATGTTCAGAGGCCCAAGATGTGGACATGATAGGAGAAAAATCAATAGTAAAAGTAGTAAAATAGTGAAAACCCATGGGTAGAAATTGATTTGCAAGCACCACAACAAGATTCATCATTAACTAGCCTAGTAGCTACATATTCTAAAGATTCAGAATAGAGGTGGCAAACCAAAGAGCCAGTAGCTTGTAATGATGTAACAAAAATGGGACCTACCAAAGAATATCTTGATGTCTTAGCATTCTGTTACACTAAATTTT
Organism: Cupressus sempervirens; assembly: GCA_028749045.1. Classification (NCBI taxonomy): domain Eukaryota; kingdom Viridiplantae; phylum Streptophyta; class Pinopsida; order Cupressales; family Cupressaceae; genus Cupressus; species Cupressus sempervirens. Next base: position 361,510,997 of record CM053789.1, read on the forward strand.
TTCCTTTGTAAACTGTATTTGTCTTTTGTTTAGAAGGACAGCTATCCTTTTCTCTGAGCCTGAAGCTTGTTGCATCTCACATTATATAAGTCAGATCCCAGGGCTAGAAAGAGGGTCCAAAAGTTGTATAATTTTGGTTTTTGTTTAAAAAATGTATAGTCGATCCAGTTGTATGTAGATGTGTTGAGTTTACTATCAAACTTGTACTCTCTGATAATATATAGAGATGATAGAATCAACAAGATACTCTAGGCTTCTCATTAAATTTCTATTGGTCATTGTATTAGTCATCTAAAAGGATAATACAAAGGGGTACTTGCACTAGATTTGTGACACCAATTTGTGTCTCTATTTCATGAGTTTGTTTATTTTGAGGTCATTTGAATAAGGTTCAATTGATTGAATGTAATTTGGATGGGTTGTATATTGGTTCTATTATTGCTTTTAATTCAAGGAATTATATAAATGCTTCAGTAAATCAATATAGTTTATGAGTTTATGAAATGGATAATTCATAAGAATGGGAATAGGTGATTACAATTAATAGATTCATTTACAAGTTACTTGAATTAGATCTCCTACCAATAGTTAATATTTTGTCCAATGGATAAGGCACTAGTCACATAAGTCAGAAGTGAGTAAGGGTAAATTCTGTCACTACATATCAAATAAATTATAAAATCAAAATAATTTGATTTCATTTTGTTCATGAATGCTAGTCACCACTCATTTACATCTAGTTTCTAAATCTTAGGTAGCTTCTATTTCTAGAGATATTTGTGAACCATAGGAGATTTATGACCAGATCTGCTTGTGAGGGATGTATATAAATCTAAAAATATTTAGGAATTAGATGAACTGTGTATGTGTTTGAAGATAGAAGATGAGAATCAGAAACTAAGATAATTGCCATACAATAGTTTGCTTTGAATCATCCCTAGGTATACCCACCTTGGTTTTGCAAAGCCTAAAGAGTAGAAAACCATCCTTGGTTTTGTTGAAGTTAGATCCAAATGGTTTGTACATGTAATTGTTAATAGGAATTGGCTAATCCTTAGGTTATGTGAGTATTATCACTTTCGTATTGAGCATTTTGTTGTTCAGTAGTTTCAAACACCAACAAGATGATCATTTAAATTTTTGTTTTGTAGATGTTCATTAAAATTTAGTATTTTAGATGTTTGGATGTATTTAATTTATATGACACATAATTAAATTTAATGTGATGAATGATTCCAGATGCATTAGATGCTTATATCACTTAAACATGTATTTACATTGATGTTTTAGATTTATTATAACTAAATAGTAATTGTAAATTATTTTTTTGTATTTATTAAATATTAACCAAAGTTTATGGTTAGGATTTCTATAAACTGTATACTTGAACCTACACTTTACACGTAAATACATGTTCCTAAATTATTTTTCTAAGTCCAATATATTAACTATAAATTTATGACCCTATTTGTCTCTCTAATTCAACTATAACCAAAATCTTAGGTATATATTAGACCTCAAATTTAGTAATCAAAATTTAACCATAACTATAATTCACTTTTTGACCTTAACTATAACTAGTTCATACTTTTCTCTACTTGAACCATAATCCTATTATATCCTTAAGTCTACTAAAAATTATGCTTCAACCATAAGAGAAATTGAACTATATAACTCTATCCTAATTTGAATGCTAACCATAATCCATGTTGGTATCTCTAAACTTTGTTCTCTATTAGTACCAATCACTTAGTCATTTATAAGGCAGAGTTAGACTATTACAACTATGATCGAGCTACTCTACATAGGTCGAGTCATGTACATAAGCTAGTATGTACTGATTAATTTAATAGAATTCAAATAAAGAATGGTATATGGACTGATTCCATTCATCTATTGGAAATGATTGAAAAGCTCATGAATAAAGAGTAATGGAACTGGTAAAGAATGTTTTCAATTATTGTTTTGTCATTGATGTCAAACTTGCTATGTGTATGAATGAAAATTGCTTTAATGATCCAAATACTATAAGTTGGTTGATTGACAAGGAGGTGGTAATCAATAAGATGTGACTAGAGTACCTAGAGAAAAGTTGAAGTTATGATGTTGTAATGAAGTATAAAGATCAGCTAAGCCATTGATGAAATAGTGTATTGATGACATACTCTAAGACATAAGGATTAACTAAGTTCTAGTTAGTGTTGAATAGATTCTCAGTTGAAGTTGAGCAAGTCCAATTTTAGTGTGTGTCGAGTGATCTTCAGGTGTCGAGTGAAGATCAAGTGCTAACTGATCTTCAGGTGCCAAATAGTCTTCAGGTACTGAGAAAGAAACAAGTGTGAAGTGAAGATACAGGTGCTGAGCAAGATACAAGTGCTAAGTAACATAGAAGAAGCTGAGCATCAATAAATCAATAATGTCGAGTTGCTACATTATTTTGAAAATTGAAGATTTGCCAGATTTGAGTCGACATGGTAGTTATCTAGAATTTTGTGAATTAGATAGAAGATAAGAATAATGATCTGGTGGCACAAATCATTATGTAAAACATTTTTGGCAAATACAGCTTGATTCTAGATGAAGTTTCTAGATAAAGAGAAAGATATGGAACAGATACATTGTATCCTACCTAATCTATTGAAACCCTAAAGTTGGAGAAGGAAAATTGAGCAGGTAAGGTATCCCAAATTTCTATTTAAGGAGTCATAAGGTCATGAAGTAGAGAGATGGTCAAGCATGAAAGCATGAAGTGCTGAAGAAGGTGCTAAGATGAAAGAGAGCATAGATAATATTGCATTGGTATGATGCGCAAGAAGACTTAAGGTGACAAAGCTTGAGATGACAAGCTCTCAGAGTTGCAGTGATTAGAGCCAAGCAAAGGATTGAATTGAAGTGTGATCTATAATCTGCAAGATATGTTGTAAGTTTTATCATATCAAAAGCCATTATTGTTACTGTCTAGAAATTGTAACAGTTAGAATAAATCCTATGGACTTAGGTTGGTTTAATAGCCATGTTGTAAATCCTTTAATAGGGTGACATTCCAAGTGAATGTTCCAAAGTCCTTTGACCAGGCCCATTCCTAACAGTATGGTGAAATCTTCTAACAAGGTCACATTTAACAATGTCTTGTACCCTTTAACAAGGCAGGCCTTTAATAGGGTAGACCATTAGAAGTGGTTGAAATCAATTGTGCAATTAATTTGTGGGTATCATCCACATTGCAATTTTACCTTCTTATTCCTGGAGGGTTTTTGGGTTATCAAATTCTTAGTGTTATGGTGTGATGCATGTTTACTTTTCATAATTGTTTAATGTTTAATTTCATGCATGATAATTTCAGTTATGTGCCATTAAGGACTTGTAGAAAAAGTTGCATTAGACCTTGGATAACTAATTCACCCCAGCCTCTTAGTTATTCTAAATAATTATAACAATTGGTATCAGAGCTTTGCTGCTGACTTAGTTTAAAGGGACTAGAACTAAAAAAGATTAAAATGCCTAAGAGAGAAGTTCCCAAGCTTAACAAAGATAACTTTATTTCATGAAAAGCTTGATGAAGCTACATCTTGGATCCATAGGAGATTATGCCCAAAATTCAATTGTTACTAAACATGTTGATCCAACTGGTACTCTTACTGCAGAAGATTTGAAAAAGAAACAGGAACACAATCAGACAGTGCTAGAAATTACTTCTGCACTCAACTATGTTGAATTTGATGATATCAAAAGATGTGACACTGCATTGAAGATGTGGAAAGCCCTATCAGACATTTATGGAGGAGATATGAATGTCTAAAGAGAAAAAAGAGAAAGCCTTAGAAGAAACATTGATGATATGAAAATGGAAGAAAGTGCTGCTCAGTATGCCTCTAGAATAAAGGAATTGGTAAGTGCATTAAGATGTTTGAGTGGTCAATTAGATGATGATATTGTTAATAGTAAGTTCTTAAGAACCTTGCTCCCTATCTATTCTATTAGACTGTTAGCTATACAAGAGCAAAGATGTGTGCCAGGAAACAATCTAAGTTTGGAAGGTATAGTGGGTAGACTCACTGCATTTGAGTTATCTAACTTTGACAACTATAGATCTGAGAATGTTGAATTTGTTTTCAAGGCCAAGCTATCATTGAAAGATGCTGAATAGGTGAAATCAAAGAAGGGAAGAAAGATGAAATATGTATCCAATGATAGTAGCATTGATGAGGAAGATGTGTAACAATTGGAAGCATTACAAGCTAGAATATTTCATAGAGGCAAAGGAAAATTCAAAGGAAAGTTGCTTATCTTTTGTTTCAATTGCAATGAAGTAGGACATATTGCTGCAAGGTGTACATAGAAAAAGGAATATAAGGAAGGAAACAAGTACAAACATAGAAGAGAAGATGATAAGAGGGATTACAAAGACCAAGGCAAGAAGTGCTATATTCCTGTAGAGGATTTTGACGATAATGATGATGAAGTTGTTTATGTGGCCATGAAGGACCAATCTGATGAAGAAGAACCTATAGCACTGGTAACATGTATGAACAAGAATGACGAATGGATCATAGATAGTGGATGCTCACATCACACGACAGGAGACAAAAGTAAGTTTTTTAACTTTACTCAGTATGATGGAAATAGTGTTAGATTTGGTAATGATGCTCCATGTCAAATCAAAGGAAAAGGCTCCATTAAGCTTACAGAGAAAATTTCATGTGATAATGCATACTATGTTGAAGGACTAAACTACAATTTGCTAAGTGTCTCACAGTTAGGCAATGTAGGGTGTAAAGTAGAATTTGGAAATAAAACTACAAAAATCTATGATAATTATGGTAAATTGATAGAAAAAGGAGATCAAACAAGAAGTAATATGTTTTATCTTGATATGGAAAATGCTTCTTTTCTTGTTGCAAAATTTGATGATGTGTGGTTATGGCATAGAAGGCTATGTCATGTCAACTTTGATAATCTGGTCAATATCAATAAAATAAAGAAAGTCAGAGGTTTACCTAAACTGAAGAAGCCTGACAATATCATGTGCAAACAATGTCAGCTAGGAAAGATGACCAAATCAAGCTTCAAGAGTAAAAACTATACATCTAAAGAAGTACTTGAGTTAGTCCATACTAACTTATGTGGTGCAATAGAAGTACAAAGCTACAAAGGAGATAAATAAATAATGTTGTTTGTTGATGACTATTCCAGGATGATGACTATTATGTTCTTAAAGCAAAAATTTGATGTTTTTCAAATGTTTAAGTGATATGTGGCTAGAGTTGAAAAAGAAATAGGAAAGAGTTTGAAATGCCTGAGATCAAATAGAGGTGGTGAATTCACATCAAATGAATTTGAAACATTCTGCAATGACAAAGGAATCAAGAGGCAAACATCAGCTCCTAGAACTCCCCCACAAAATGAAAATTTTGAGAGAAGAAATAGATCTGTCATTGATTGTGCCATAACATTAATGTTGGAAAAGACTATTGCTCTAAAATATTGGAGAGAAGTTGTAAGAGTGGTTGTTCATATACTAAACCGAGTACAAGTCAAGAAAGGTACAAGTGCAACACCTTTTGAATTATGGTATGGTCACCCACCCAATGTAAAGCATTTCAAAGTATTTGGTTGTAAATTCTTTATTCTTAAAGATGCTAGAAATGGAAAATTTGATGCAAAAAGTGATGAAGGCATATTCTTTGGTTAATCCACTAGAAGTAAAGCATATAAGTGTTTAAATACTAACACTAACAAAATTGTGGAAAGTGAAAATGTAAACTTTGATGAGCATGCAGATGTCCAAGTTGAAAAACCAAAGAGAATGGATGACTACAGAGCCTTTTTGTATTCTTATAAAGGAATTCTTGTCAATGAGGATGCTATTAATCAAATTGGGATTCAACAACAAGTTTTAGTTTTAGCTGAGTCAAAACCAATAAATGTCAAGTTGCATTCAGGAGCCAAGTTACAGAATGAAGGAAATACATATTCTGATTTAGAAGTCAGTACACATGAAAGAGATGTAAGAATACCTAACAATTAAGTGCATAGAGACCTTGAATCTAAAAGATCAAACATGGAAACAAGGACGGAACCAAGATTATCCAAATTTGTGAAGAGACATCACCCTGCTGAATAGATAATTGGTGACAAAGATGCAAGACCAATGACAAGGAATAGACTAAGAAATGAATCATGTCTCTTAAGAAAATTCAAACCTAAAATAGTGTATGATGCATTACAAGATGGTGACTAGTATAAAGCTATGGAAGAAGAGATTGATCAAATAAAGAATAACAAAACTTGGAGCTTGGTTCCCAGACCAGTTAACAAGAATGTGATTGGAACTAAGTGGGTGTTCAGAAACAAGCTAGCTAAGAATGGTGAGATTACTAGAAACAAAGCCAAACTAGTATGTAAGGGTTATATTCAAGAAGAAGGATTAGACTATGGAGAAACATTTTCCCCCTGTTGCGAGAATGGAAGGAGTAAGAAATTTACTTGCATATGTTGCATATAAATGTTTTAAAGTCTATTAGATGGATGCAAAGTTTGATTTTCTAAATGGTATATTGGAAGAGGAAGTCTATACTGAACAACCAGAGGGATTTGTTGATGGGAACAATAGGGACTTCACAAGTATCTAGTGCAAATAGGATTTGAAAGAACTGATGATACCAGCAACATGTATATCAAATCAGAAGAAGGTAAGGATATTATTGTATCTAAAATTTTTTGTGGATGACAAAGTTTTTAGAGGAAAGGAAGTGCTTTGAAAAAGTTTTGCCAACAAAATGAAACATGAGTTTGAGATGTCTATGTTTGGAGAGATCAAATTTTTTGTTGGTTTGCAGGTACATCAACTAAAACATGGTATATTTATGACACAATCAAAGTACATAAAAGAGATACTTAAAATGTTTGGATTGGAAGACTCCAAACCAGTTAGCAGACCAATGGCAATAGGACATAAGCTATCCAAAAATGATGTATCAGATGAAGTCAATCAAACAATGCATAGATCCATGATTGGAAAACTAAAATATGTTGTACATAGAAAACTAGACATAGCATTAGTAGTTGGAATAGTGGCTAGATTCTCTACTAATCCTAAAGAAAATCATCTTATAGAAGTAAAAAGAATAATGAAGTATCTCAAAGGAACTGATAATTTTGGCCTATATTATAAAAAGAATGAAAATTTTGAGCTTAATGCATACACAGATGCAGATTGGGGAGGCAACATTGATGACAGGAAAAGCAGAAGTGGAGGAGCATTATTTTTAGGTAAAAGACTAGTTACTTGGATTAGCAAGAAACAAACATGCACATCTTAGTCCACTACAAAATCAGAATATGTGGCAGTAGCAGTCAATTGCACAAACATTGTGTGGCTCACACATCTATTGAAAGGAACGAAAGAAGAGGTAACCAAACCTATGATATTGTATTGTGATAATACAAGTGCTATAAACATATCGAATGATCCAGTAATGCATGCAAAAACCAAGCATATTGCAATCAAGTATCACAATGTAAGAGAATTGATAGAAGACAAACAAGTGAAGATGGAGTATATTCACACAAAGGAACAAATTGTAGATATCTTCACCAAACCATTGCCCAAGGATTCTTATGAATATCTTAGAGGCAAGCTGGGGGTAATGCCCCTAACTCAAGCAGTTTAAAGTAACAAAGAAGTTGCCCTGCATCAATAGGAACAAATTATTGAAATATCAGAAGAATGATGCAGAGGATGATAGCAGGAGCAAGAACTCCAAATCAGTCACAAGCATGGTGATAGAGGGAGAAAACATGAGATGCAAAGATTATATTTTGCATGTTAAAGATGCTACATCTTTGGCATTTATGTCAAAGATGGAGATATATGCAGAAAACTAATCAATACAAAGTAAGAGGGAGATATATATGAAAGAGGGAGATTTATGAGAAATTGAAAGGTAAAGATATGGAGATATATGAGATCAGTAGTAAAGGATGCAATAGTCAAGAAGGAAGCATAAAGTAGAGGAAAATATATATAATTTTGGTAACTAAGTTGATCAATTGATCTGTTTGGTTTGCCATCAATGCCAAAGAGGGAGATTGTTGGAAATAATTGAAAATCTCATGAATAAAGAGTAATGGAATTGGTAAAGAATGTTTTCAATCATTTTTTTTTCATTGATGTCAATCTTGCTACTTGCAGCAATGACAATTTCTTTAGTGATTCAAATACTATAAGTTGGTTGATTGACAAGGAGGTGGAAATCAATAAGATTTAACTAAAGTACCTAGAGAAAGGTTGAAGTTATGATGTTGTAATGAAGTATAAGGATCAAGTAGGCCATTGATGAAATAGTGTATTGATGACATACTCTAAGATACAAGGATTAACTAAGCTCTAGTTAGTGCTAAACAAATTCTCAATTGAAACTGAGCAAGTTCAATTTTAGTGTGTGCCAAGTGATCTTCAGGTGCTGAGCAAGAAACAAGTGTTGAGTGAAGATACAGGTGTCGAGCAAGATATAAGTGTCGAGTAACACAAAAGAAGTTGAGCATTAGTAAATCAATAATGCCAAATTGCTACATTATTTTGAAAATCAAAGATTTGCCAGATCTGAGCCAACATGGTAGTTATCTAGAATTTTGTGAATTAGATAGAAGATAAGAATAATGAGCTGGTGGCACAGAACATTATGTGAAATGTTTTTGGCAAACATAGCTAGATTCTAGATGAAGTTTCTAGATAAAGAGCAAGACATGGAATAGATACATTGTAACCTACCTAATCTATTGAAACCCTAAAGTTGGAGAAGGAAAATCAAGCAGGTAAGGTATCCCAAATTTCTATATAAGGAGTCATAAGATCACGAAGTAGAGAGATGGTCAGGCATGAAAGCATGAAGTGCTGAAGAAGGTGCTAAGGTGAAAGAGATCACATATACTCTGCTTCGATAGGTGATCATAGATATGATTGCATTGGTATGATGAGCAAGAAGAATCAAGGTGACGAAGCTTGAGATGACAAGTTGTCAAAGCTGTAGTGATTAAAGCCAAGCAAAGGATTGAACTGAAGTTTGATCTATAATCTACAAGATATGTTGTGAGTTGTATCAGATCAAAAGACATTATTGTTACTCTCTACCAATTGTAATAGTTAGAATAAATCCTATGGACTTAGGTTGGTTTAATAGCCATGTTGTAAATCCTTTAACAGGGTGACATTCCAAGTGAATGTTCCAAAGTCCTTTGACCAAGCCCATTCCTAATAGTATGGTGAAATCCTCTAACAAGGTCACATTTAACAATGTGTTGTAGCCTTTAACAGGGTAGACCATCAGAAGTGGTTGAAATTAATTGCGCAGTTATTTTGTGGGTATCATCCCCACTCCAATTTTACCTTCTTATTCTTGGAGGGTTTCTGGGTTATCAAATTCTTAGTGTTATGGTGTGATGCATGTTTACTCTTCATAATTTTTTAATTTTCAATTGCATGTATGATAATTTCAGTTATGTGCGATTAAAGATTTGTAGAAAAAGACGCATTGGACCTTGGATAACTGATTCACTGCCCCCCCGTAAGGAAACTTATTTGCGAAAAATAGCTTCCTACACTAATCTCATAAGGAAAGTATGATGCAAATCCTATTAAAATTTTCTTCTCTTATAGATTCAATATCATGTAAACAAAAATATTGTAGCCAACCATGCATATAGAAAATAGACAGAGAAAGGAACACATAACACAAGGATTTTTCGGTGGGGAAAAACCTTTCGATAAAAAAACCCCACCCCTTCAAAACCTGCACAATATATTATCTTCAACGCAAGGTTACAATACACTTGCAATGCAAGTTCAACATCGACAATAGAATACTCTAGTAGCTACTCGCAGTACCAACAATACACACTTTTTCGCATCGCATCTCTTCGCAACCCTAAAAATGCTTATAACATGTGCTTTACTTTAGTGCTACTCCCAATGGTAAACCATATTAGGGTAGAGTGTACAGTACTCAAATATCTTAGTTTCCACATGTCTTCACCTATCATTTAATCTTCCTAACATAGCTCTTACATGTCATAGGAATCTATCATAATCGTTTTAGTCATGATCTTCTTATACACAATTCAAGATGTCGACACATCAACATTATTTGCAAGAAATACATTTTACAAAACAAATAATAAGAATATGAATTATACAAGGTTGAGACACCTTATTCCTAAATATTTGTAGAAAAAGTTGCATTGGACCTTGGATAACTGATTCACCCCCCCCCCCCCCCTCCTGCCTGCCCTCTCAGTTATTCTAAAGAATTATAACATCATCAACTGAGAAATTTATTAGCAACCGAGTGTAATTCCAAGTATATAAGTACTCAATGATATAGTATGTGTTGAGCATAATATATGCCAATCATCAAAAAGTTAATAAAGGCTGATAAATGGAAATGTCAAGTACTAGTAATAGTAGAGGCTAAGGAATACAGAGTTTGCATACAAGTCAAGAAAGGAATAGAGTTTTAGGAAAAACAATTATCGAGCTAACTTGGAAGGTATATTTAAGTTTTGAAGAGGTTTTTATAAGAAATTTAATACTTGTTGAGGTTGTTTCAAAACATTTACATGTTGTGGATCACATATCCCCATGTGTATGTTCAATGGTTAGGATGAAGAGAAAAAATAAGGAATCATCTTGAAGACTCTTGATGGACTCTTTATATAGTGACAATCTTAACCAAGATCAAGAGAATGTGATTGATGAGAAAGTGGTTGTATGTGTGCATGTGAAGAGAAGAGTATAAGATAAGAAGTAATTCAAGGGTTTTTTTTATCATCTAATAGAATAAGTTTCTTATTCATAAGAAATGAAAGTGGAAGGGAAATAAAAGAGTATCAGATCAAAGGAGAGGATCAATTAGTAAGGAGAAGACTCAAAACTAGCTTGCGAAGAAAACTGAGAGTTGGATACTAAGTAAGTTTTAACAAACTTGAATTAGGGTAAATCTCTTAACATAATGGTCTTAACAGATTTCTGTAAACCTCCTAATAGAGTCCTTAGTTGTAAAAGTAAAATCCTCTAACCAAGTGAAACCTAGCAGTTTCTTAAGGCTTTAATAGGACATAATCCTCATAGAGTAGATCATATATTATGGACAATGGTTAATTTTATTAACGCCATAGTGAAGATTTCTTGGTATCATCTGCACCCTAGTTTTACCTTCACCTTGGAGGGTTTCTAGGTAACAAATACTATCTTATGTGTTTTTAATATCATTCATGTGATTGAATTTATTTACATGATACAATAATTCTACATTTCTTGTATTACATGCATAAGTTATTATTGGATGTTGATAAATCTATGAGAAGGTATAAAGTATTATAGATCTGATTCAACAGCCCCCCCCCCCCCCCACAATATCTAGTTTAATCTTCCAGCAATCAACAATTGGTATTAGAGGATTGGTTCTTTTAAGGAATCTTAAAGGCTTGGATATTAGGTTTTGAAAGATGAGGGCTTTCAAACTGGATAGTATTATTAGCATTTGGTAATCAATATCCAACTCACACTATAGAAGCTAGAATAGGAAAGACAAGTTTTGAAGGATTCCCTAAAAAGGAGAAAGGATTATTTGACCCAATCAATCCTAATGACAAAGCATCTACTAAACTACTTGAAAAGAACAAACTCCTCAATGAACAGATATGAGCCCTTAATAGAGAACATGCAATCCAATATGTGAGACTATGTGAAGTGACTAAACAAAGAAAGAAAGCTTAAGAAGATAGAACTATGACAAAAGATGACAAGCAAGTAGTGACTACCAAACTAGAAGAAAGGTTATAAGATCTTCAAAAGCTCCCAAATACACAAATGGATCTAATGAATCAACTAATGACTATAAATCAAATACTGAATAACAAAGATATGGATATTGCCAACCTAAAATCTCACAATGAGGTATTGAAGAATGAAATCAAGAATGAGAAGGAATCTATGGATAAATTCAACAAACTAAAGAAAACAATGAAATATTTTGAAGATCCTATGAAGTCATTAAGTTTTTCTAATGGGTCAAGAGAGTCATGTATTGAGAAAGAAGAATCATTCAAGAATGGAGAAATGAGAAACACAAAGCCAAAAGAAAAACTAACTTGCTTTCACTATGGAAAAATTGATCACACTAAAAATATCTATCAAAGAAAACATGGTATGAAAAATTCTAAACATGTGTTTAATGGTTACTATTTTTACTGCAAGAAACAAGGACATAAAATAAATGAGTGTAGGCCAAGATTTAGAAATGCACCTACTACACCTAGATTTGAAGGATACTACTACAACTATAAAAAATATGGGCATAAGGAATTTAAATGTAGATCAGAGACAAAACCCTACTATCCAAATCATAGAAATAAGAATTATGCTCCTAACAATGCATGTTCAAATGTCACAAGTTTGGACATCAAAGAAAAAATTGTAGAACTCAAGTACATTTAGACAATTTGGTAAAGAAAAAAAGAAAAGACAAAGTAGATATTGAGCAAGTGAGGAATGAAATTAACATAAAATGGAAAAAGAAACCAAAAGATGGAAATAGTGGAGTTAATGGAGCTAAGGACACCTAATCCATTGGAGAAGGTGATCATGTCATCTCTAACTAAGGAAAAGAGGTATGTATGGAGCTATATACCTAAATGATACATCATACACCAATTCCTTACATAAACATGTGCCAAAAGTTCATATCTAGATGTATAAGATGACAGAGAACAAAATTTATAAAAGGTTATCGAGCATCAATATATTGTCTGTGTTGATTGAGTATTGCAACATAGACCAAGCACTTCTAATAGAGATTGAAGGCTATGGAAGAGACCAATATTTTATGTTAGGTAGCTTCCACTAAATGAAGTACACAAGCATTTATGGAAGACCTAATCAACTGAAAGATGAGGTATATAGTAGACTTCAAGTACATTATTTCATACCTTGCATATAGATTTTTGAAGAGCTCAAAGTGATTAAATGATCAAGTGATAAATCAAATTCAATAAACTATCAAAGATCTCTAAGAATAAAATTGATCAAAAAGGTTGACTGAAAGTGTGATTAAGTAATGAACATCTAGAGAATGATATACATCAAACCCTAGTTATGATCGTGGTAGCTTTTATGATTACTGGAATAAGCCAAAAGGTTAGTAAAGTTCATTTTGTGATGAATGACAACTATTCTCCACCTAAATTTTATGATATTCAAAAAATTGTTACTAAAGGAGACTCAATGGGTGCATTATCCTCAACTCCACCTAAAGTCATCATGGTTCATGATTTCAAAAATTGCTACATTTGGAAAATTAGAGACGAGGGAAATTATAAAATTAGACAAGCTTATGAAAAGCTATATGATGAAGGAACCTTGAAAGATGAGTTCAAAATTTTTGAAAAGAAAGGGTTGGCTCAAGCCCTAGAATTTATGAGAAATTCAAAATAGAATGGATCAAATTCATCTTAAGTAGAATTTTCGATATGAAGTACTAGCTATAGGATGGATTAGTAGAAATCATGAAGATGGTGATGCATAGGGTTACTAGCTATCCAACCCTAGATTGAAAGAAAACCATGTGATTCTTGAGCTAGGGAGAAGTTGAGGGTAATATAAGAGCTGAGTGGAATGGCCATGGTTTATCCATTACAAGAATTTCTAATCCACTTATAGAATATTCAATGAGAGTCATTTCTCATAAATTTAATCAATCTAGCAGATTAAATAGTGTGCCCAGTATGGTTGTGGACAAACTATGGAAGATTGTGATGAAAGATCATGAGTATGATCTTGTCAAGCTATAAGTGATACAATTGGTAGAAAACCTATCATCGATAAGAAAATAAAACAATTCAATGTGTAATTTTGGTTCCCTAATTGTTTGTACATTCTTTTATATTTAGAAGTATTTTCTTGGAATAGAAAATGTTGTATGGGAACAAGACAAACTATTAAAAAGACAAATTAATGAGTGTATTACTCATTTGGGAGATAATTATAGATAATGCACTGAATACATATTTTTATGAAATCAAGCTGAGAATGAAAATTCCTGAGCAATTGCTCACAAAATATTACAGTGGCAATTTTTTTCTTGTTAATAGGGACAACACATTTGTGCAAGTAGTAAATCCAAGGAAGGCATGGCTACAAAGTTTTTGGTATGAAATAGATAGTGATGATCTAAGTGTAGACATTGATGCATTATTAAGGAAGAAATAGATGTTGAGGCAGAACCACTTGGAAGATATGAAGAAGAAAAGGAAAGGAGAATAGTAAATATCAAGATAGATACCAAGGAAAAGAAAATGAAGAAGGTAATTGGAGGCCTAGAAGCTAAATTATGAACCCTAGGCAAGAGTAAAGAACCACTGCAATTGACTTGAGATCTTGGTGAAGACAAAAGAATAGGAAAGTGGTGAAGAGGGAGGAGAAGAAGAAGAGGAACAAGTTGACAAGGGTAAAGCCCTAGTTGTTGTTATGACACCGAGCATGAAGGAAAAAACACCTCCACCACCAACTAAGCCAAGGACTAGGGTAGTTGGTATTTTTGAGAAGTCTGTAAAGTTAAAAGTACCAAAGGCTACTAGGTCAAGTGAACCTAAAACTAGGAGAGGTAGATCAGTCAAAGGACCAACTATTAGACAAATCAAAACCATTGAAGAGCTACATCATAGCATAGGAAGATTTGTAGGTTTAACTAGTTTCAAACATATCAAGTATGATACATTAGACAACATGATAGAAATAAAGTGGAGGAATCTATTATAGCAATGATTGCAAATAAAAGGCTAACTCCTAGTGCACTAGAGAACAAGATACCCATGGATCTATTTGATATATTAGAGTGGAAATAGTAGTAGGCTAAAGTATTAGAAAATCAAATAAGAACTAACACACTAGTCAAAGTTATGCTTGATCTATCTCAACAAAAAATGACCAATTTTTGAAACAACATAGCAAAAGATTTGTTCCTAAATACAAGATTTTCTTGATTTTGCAAAACAAAGAAGAATTTGTACGACAAAAAAGTGAATTTTTGTGGATAAGCATTTTTGGGCTTACAAAAAAGAAGATAGAAAGTATGAATATTGATGATGAACATAGTAGTGGAGAAATCCGAAGTGTTCCTAGTCAATAAGACACCATCTCTCCTATACATACTAACAACCCTGACACTCCAAAAGCTAATTAGTCTAGGCTGAAAAATGAAGAAGAAGATGGTATAGATAAAGAAACTCATAAAAATGATAATACTATTTCAACACCTCAAATTGAGGTAAACATAGAATAAAATAAGGTTTAACCAAGTGCTTTTGTTGTTGCCTCTAGCAAAGATGCACAAGTAAGACCAAGTGGTGATACCCCTTCACCTATTCCCAAGGAATTATCAAGAATCAACACCCCTTTATTGAAAATTAAGAGAAGAGAAATAAAGGAAATGTCACCCAATATTGAAGTTAGTCTAGATGAACATATTGAGATGCCACAATTTGATCTAGAAAATATCACCTTGCAACAAAACTTGTTGCTACAAGAAATTTTTAAAAAGAAAAAGTGATAAGAAGAGTACAAGAGAGAGCTAAAGTATAAAAAAACATTGCAAGATGTAAAACATATTTTTGTTGAATATTTTGACATATAGAATGTAGATGAAGAGACATATTATTGACCAACTTGTACACATCATTGATCAAGTTAGCACATAAAATTTTGAATCCAATGATAAGCTAATGGATTCATCAACAAGAAGTTTTGAGACCAAGGCGATGGATAAATTTTTCATAACAATAGTTGAGAAAAAGGTTCTATTATAGGGAAAAGGAAAAGTAATGATGGATATTGTATAGAGGATACAATAGCTATACACAATTTTTTTCGTATGTGCCAATATTTATAGATGATATTCAAGCATAGGTAGATAAGACTCAAGCTAAAATGAAGAAATCTAGCTGTGTTATCTCAAAGTTGGCAAGATCTAGCATAGATCACTACAATGTTCTACTACATGCTCAAGGTAGAATGGACAAGTTTCAAGAAGTTGACATCGCCATGACATCCAAATTGATCTCAATTCAAGCAATATTAATACCTCATTTGGAGGTCATGTCGAGAGAACTGAAAATAGTCCAAGACTTTATCACAAAAGATCATAACGTATTAGTGGTTGACAATTTTATTGATCTAGTTGCAAGACTACAACTGTAGAATAAAATCTTAGAGATAAAAAGAATCACATGGAATCATGCACTAGCCATGAACACAAGAGGTCACAAAGAATTCATTGAAATATATAGATTACTTCAATTCTTTCAATCCTAGCAACAATGATTTCAAGTGTTCAAACATAAGGAGGAAATGTATACTTAGAAAAAATGTATGTAGAAGGAGTATCATGTACATGTAATGAATAAATGATGTAATGATTTTTTGTATTTATTTATCACAAATTCATAAGACTTAAGGGGAGAGCTCCTTTTGGGAAAGCTCATGTTTTTATTGATATGTCAAAGTGTAAATATGACAAAGTGTTATTTCCACTAATATTAAAAGGGAGATATGGTTGGTATTTCTAACCTCTATTGCCTATTACTATCAATCACTTAGTCATTTACAAGGCATAGTCAGATGGTCACCACTATGACCAGGCTACTCTACATAGGTCAAGTCATGTACCTAAGCTAGTTTGTACCAATTATTTGTATATAAGCCTAGTAAAAAATGGTATAAGAATAGAGATTATTGAGTGACTGAGCAAGTCTTTTGTGACCAAGTGTAATTACAAATATATAATTATCGATTGATATAGTATGTTTCAAGCATAGTATAGAAAGTTAATAAAGGTTGAGAAACAACAATTCTGAGCACTAGTGACAATAGAGGTCAAGCAATACAGAGTTTGCATAAAATTCAAGAAAGGAACAAATTTTTTGGAAAAATGATTATCAGACTAACTTGGAAGGTATATTTAAGTTTTGAAGAGGATTTTATAGAACATTAAATACTTGTTAAGGTTGTTACATAATATCTACATGGCATGGATCACATATCCCCATGTGTATGTTCAACGATTAGGATGAAGAGGCAAAACATGAAATCATCTAGAAGACCCATGGAATCTTTATAAAGAGGTGATCTTAACCTAGATCAAGAGAATGTGAGATCTAAGAAATTGGTTGTATGCATGCATGTGAAGAGAAGACAAGAAGATCAAAAGTCATTCAAGGGTTATGTTCTCATTTAACATAATAAGTGAGATATTCATAAGTAGTGAAAGTGGAAGGGAAAGACAAGAGTACCAGATTAGAGCAAAGGATCAGTTAGTAAGGAGAAGACTTGAAACTAGCTTATAGAACAAACCAAGAGTCAAACACTAATTAAGTTTTAATAGAATTGAATCAGGGTAAATCTCTTAACAAAGTGGTCTTAACATATCTTTGTAAATATCCTAAAAAAGTCCTTACTTAGTTGTAAGTGTAAAATCCTCTAACCAAGTGAAACCTAATAGTTTCTTAGTCTTTAATAGGAAAAAATCCTCATAGAGTGGATCATACATTATGGTCAAAAACTATAAATTCAAATGTTTAACTTTATTATTGTAGTAGTAAGGATTTGTGGTTGTTATCCCTACCCCAGTTTTAACTTTACCTTAGCAGGTTTCTGGGTAAGAAATACTCTATTATGTGTTATTACTTTCATGCATGTCATTGAACTAATTTACATGTTACAATAATTTTACATTTATTGTATTACATGCACAAGTTATTATTGAATGTGGATGAATCTATAAAAAAGTTATAAAGTGTTATAGATCTAATTCATCCCTCCCCACTCTCAGTATCTAGTTTAGTCCTTCATTACTGAACAAATCCAATCTTAACTAGAGCTATAGTAACACTCACCTTAATATTTATATCCCAACTAAACACTATCTAATGCATAATTCAAAACCCTTACTTCAATCCTAGCACTAATTGTAAACCTTAAATGCCTGGCTAGATAATAAGTTAAGATTCAATCCTTATATTCCTAACACTACCATTTAGATACTAAATTCTAAATGTAAATGTAAACCATGATGTTAGCCCATTTACATACCCTAACACTAAACCTAACCAAATTTTATGTTCATACCTTAAAATGTTTTTTTCAAAACTTAATCTTGCAACCCTAATCCTCTAACCATATCCCTTAAAATGCTTCTTTTATGCCTCAACCTAAACCCTAACCCTATATTCTTAAACCATAGTGTCCTATCTAACTCTTATCATAATTCAAATATATAATAAATTCTAAAAGTTCTCTTAAAAAAAATTCTAATCCTTAGCCTAATTTTGACCCTAAAATAAATATAATTTGAATCCTAATCCATCCCTAACCCTAATCCTTTTTGTAATAATAATTTTAACTGTAGTGTACAATTGTAAGTTAATGTAAGCTATAAATTTAATAACAATCCATTATGCAAATTTAATCTCTATCCTCCTCTTTTTGATAAATTCAAGTTGTTAAAGATGTATTAAATGTAAATATATGGTTTTAAAAATTTAATTATATTGATCTATTTAAATTTATTTTAACTAATTAGTAATTGTAAATTAATTTTATGTTGTACATATTAAACACTAACCAAAGATAAGGGTTAGAAATTACTTAAACCATATACTTAAAGATGCACATTACCTTTATGTATGGTTATGATTCAACGTTTCTTTAACACTAATATAAATTATTTATCATTACCATGAATATTCTATCCTTAATTCACCTATTGTCCTAATCATAGGTATAAATTAACCCTTCAATTTAATAACCAAACTAGGTAACCAAAATCTTGAATCATAACTATGATTCACTTCTTGACCCTAACTCTAATTAAAATATTTACCTTTACTTGTGTGTAGCCCTATTCCACTATTAGTTATACCACAAAATGTGCTTCAACTATAAGACCATTGAACTATATAAGTCTATCCTTGGTTGAACCCTAACCATAATCCAATCACAAAACTAGAGCCACAATATCCCTAAGCGTAATGTGTACACTCTAACTAAACCTTGACTAATGCATAATCCCAAACACTTAACCTAATCCCAAAATAACCCTAAGTGTTATACGCACAACTAGATAATATAAGTTAAGTTTCAAACCTTATTCCTAACAAAATTTATAATAAATGTAAAAATTGAATATTTAATCCTAATCCTTAAATCCTAAATGCTAAATTGTAACCTTAATTCTAGATGGAATTTTTTTAATAAAAAATATTAAATCATAAATCTTAACCAACATATATTAATTCTTAGTCTAGTAAAACCTAAATTTTTAAATGTTAAAACTTTACAATAGTTTAGAACACTTTTGTAATGTCTACACACAATCATAATACTAACATTTTTTAAAAACACCTCTAATCCTTAGCTTTGTCTTGACCCTAATCAAAATATAATTTGAATCCTGATCCCTATCCTTAACCTAGTACTTTGTGTAACAATAATTTTAACTATATTTCACAATTGTAAGTTAACGCAATCCATTACCTTAATAATAATCCTTTTTTTAGATTTTATCCTTAATTTAGCTATAATGCAAATCATAGGTATAAATTAACTCTTCAATTTAATAGACACACTAGATAACCATAATCTTGAATCATAACTATAATTCACTTCTTAAACTATATAACCATAAATTGTGCTTCAATGTATAAACATTAAACTATATAAATCTATCCTAATCCATAATCCAAAACCCTTAACCTAATCCAAAAACTAACGCTAAATATTATATGCATAACTATAATAAGTCAAGTTTCAGACCTTATTCCTAACAAAAATATGATTAATTTAAAAATTGAAGATTTAAGCCTAATCCGTAAATCCTAAATGCTATTTATTGTAACCTTAATTCTAAATGGTAAAATTTTAATTAGAAATGTTAAATTTAAATCCTAACCAACATATATTAATTCTCAATCTAGTAAAACTTAATTTTGTAAATGTCAACACTTTAGAACCCTAATTTTTAAGCCTAATCATAACACTAACTCTACTACTAACTCAAATCACAACATAATATAAGTACATCAATTATATGAACACATAAACATTAAAATGTAATATATAAAACCTAATAGTTTAGAACCAAAAGTCTAAGCATAATCATAACACATAACCCTAATACTCTAACCTTAACCCCTAAAATATATTTGTATATCTCAACCTAAAACCTAACCCTATATTCCTAAACCATAATCTCCTACCTAACTATAGTATCATAATTCTTAAATATTATTCCAAAATATTTTTAAAAAATACTTCTAATCCTTAGCCGAATGTTAACCCTAATCTAAATATAATTCAAATCCTAATTCATATGCTAACCCTAGTCCTTTGTGTAACAATAGTTTTAATTATAAGCACAATCCTACTAATGTAAGCCATAACCTCAATAATAATCCATTCTCTAAATTTAATCTCTCTCCTCCTATTTTTGATATATTCAAGTAGTTAAAGATGTATTAGATGTAAATATATGGTTTTAAAGATGTATTTATATTGAAATTTTAGATTTATTTTAACTAAATAGTAATTATAATTTAATTTTATGTTGTACATATTAAACACTAACCAAAGTCAAGGGTTATAATTTACTTAAACCTATACTTTACAATTAGGTATGTTTATGATAGAAAATGTTATGTTAATCCTAATATATTAAATCATTAGCATGAATATTCTCTACTCACATTTTTGTTATATTCAAGTAGTTAAAGATGTATCAGATGTAAATATATGATTTTAAAGATGTATTTATATTGATCTTTTATATTTATTTAAGTAAATAGTAATTTTGTGAATTTTTATATGTTGTATACATATAGGCAGACTATATTTCATGGACCCACCCCCGTGCACTCCCCCACTCCCACCCCCACCCTCGCCCCCTTCATTTGCACCCCAACCTCCACCCCCAACTTTATGACCATGTAGTCCACCTCCACCATCTACCCTAGAGGAGCTGTGTGAGAGGATAAGGTGCAACCTTCATGACCTTATGTGAGATATACACACTGTTAGGCATGAGACCCATCCCACTTCACCTACTTCACCTTGCAAATAACATGCAAGGAATTCTATAGTCTATAGAGAACTTAGATTGTGACATAGATAGCTTCAAAGCATGGAGGCAAAACAAATGTGCCTTCTATTCTGATGGGTTTTTGTATAGACAAGTCCATCAGCTAAAAATAACTAAAGGACATTTACAAAGATATTTTATAAACCCAAAGATAGGTGATGAGATATGTGAAAAGAAGCCCCATATATCTATTAGATGGTGCATACATCCCCTCATACACAACAATTTTGGGATGCTAGTCATGAGGTGCCTATGTATTTTCTCAAGAAATTATAAGAAAAGTTTTAATTGGGTTTGAAACCCAATTATTTTGATATTAAATCATTTCAAGGGGTCAGTGACAGGATGCCTCGGGATAGGCCTAGAGAAAAGATCAGTTATAATATCAGGAATCTCCAACATCCTTAGCCTCTTGCTCCTCTTGTTGCACTAGTTGTTCTAGTGCTTTTCTGTTAGAGAGCAGTGTCATCTACTCTTACTTCATTGAGTGCCCTTTCAAGAAATTTAGTAGACCAATGGATGTAGGAAAGGAATATTCCTCCCCTTGGACACATTTGTACTAGTTTTGGAGGTATATCTAGAGGCCCCTAGAGTGATATCAGTGCAACATAGGATGGCCATGATGCCACACATGGTGAATTTTGTGATGAGTTGTACACTACTGATGGTGGTGCTAGTGATGATATTAATGTGTCATCATTTGTTGACCTTCTTTATAGGGATGGAGATAGTCAAGAGCATAAGCTAAAAATTTAATTAAAATTTATAAAGTACATTATTATTTACTTTCTACATATATGCATAATTGTATTAACCATATTAATGTATTGTGATTTTCACTTAACAGAGGATGGATGATATTGTTCCTCCTAGGAGATAGTATAGTCTTTTCTCGAGACCTTCAAACATTGACATCCCTCATACAATATGCACTTTGAATTACACTTTAAATAATATACATTGGAAATCAAATTTAATAACATGTGCTTATATATTCTTTTTATCTAATTTTGTAGGGTTTGTCATCCATTACATAGTTAATTGCTTGTGCAGGTCTTGATCCATGCACCACTAAGACAGAGCCTCAAATACCTATGGTGTGAAATTTTCAAAGAAACTAATTTTTACTATTTTTATGTAGCCATTGTTATTAACTTATCTTCAACTTTGATTCATGTATAATAATGTATGTTGGTTTTAGGAACAAGAGATGGATTCTACTTTTCCATGTGTGTGCCTTAGTATAGTCTATTTTTGACTCCTTCATCTTTATACCATTTTAGACATGTTGATGATCATCATGGTAGCATTTCTCTAGACATATCTATGACACTAGCTAGTACTCAGGTATGATATATATGCTTTTATTTCGAGAAAATGTAGCATAAGTTATGTACTTCTTATTTTACATACTTTGTAATTCATGTATATATAATTTTGACTCAAGGTTTATGTAACCATGATTTTAGGATGATGTCATCATGAGTGTTGGTGGGACTTCAAGACTAACCTAGATGGAGGTACATACATCATCCTTTCAGGTCAATATTGTTAGTTATACATAGTTCATTATGATCTTTATCAATTTTTAAAAATTTATGTATTCTATTATAGGGCCTCACCACTACAACATTTGGTAGCGATGATAGTGCACCTCCTCCTAATACAAAGGGGCACCTATCTCACGTGGTTTTATTTTTAAAAAGTACTAAATATTTTATTCTATTTTTAAGCTAGATTTTGAAACCCATTTCAATTAAGAATGTACATATTGTCTTCTTAGTATGCCATACAAGATGTGACAGATGGTGCCCCATAGGATGTGACACAAGATGTCCCATATGATGATGCATCATGTTGCACAAGATGATCCATCTAAGTCCTCGTTGCATGGAGTAAAGAGGAGTACATATCATATAGATTAGGTCTTTTGGCACCTCTAGATTGTGTTTTTATGACACATATTGTTTATTATCATACACTTTATATTAGGGATATATATATATATATATATATATATATATATATATATATATATATATATATATATATATATATATATATATATATATATATATATATATATATATATATATATATATATTTGACTTCATACATCATGTTATCACATGTTAGACCATGTTATATTTTTATGACTTCTTATCATGATAGTGTATCTAGTATAGATTCTTATGTTATCATGTTGTAAGTATGAGCTATTTTTTTTATTGTCAAATAAAAGCACAAACCTGTGTCACCTTTTATAAAGAAACGTGATATCAGAATGTGACAGTTCAACATTAGTGACAAAAAAAATGGTATTTGTGTTTAAAATATGAAGATGATGTAAACTGATGAAATGTGTAGAATTGGATGAATTTTATCTCTATAATTTTTATAATTTTTTTGAGTAGGAATTTATTCATTTTATTTTATTTTGAAGTCCCTTTTTTAATTGTAAAAAATATAGGGTGTAGTTCCTGTCAAACAAATATATGTAAATCATCTTTTTTTGTTCTGATTTGAAAATATCTTATAGATGACATGTATAGCTAGTGCACAAAAAAAGAAATAATTATTTTTGATGTATATTTTCTTTGTTATAAGTACTCAAGTTAGACCTTATCAGAATCCAACAGTTTTTTCCTTCAGTCAAAACTTTCCTATCAAATCTATACCTTCTTGAAAAAAAATTACATATTCATGAAGAGGATTCTCTCCTCTAGAGATAAATATATTTTTTTAAATTTTTTAATATGATTTAATATTTTTTTTCCTTTTTTGAGGGAGCATCTTCTAAAATGTTGAAATATCAACTTATAATACTTTGAGATTATAACATATTATAACTTATCAAAACACTCAAAAAAATTTATAATGATAATATTGAATCTAAGATCTATAAAAGGGTATTTTTAGTTTTTGAAAAAAATTGAGTTTTGATAGAGAAATGAGATTTGACCAAAACAGGTTTTAGTATCACAACTGGTGACATAGATCCGTGCTTTTACCCTGTCACATATTTTATTCATGTTATGACACATTTTGGTTAGCATATAGTACATGGACAATAATTTTAATAATTTTAATTAATTATAGGAACATTAATTTAAATATATTTGAATGTAAAAGTGAGGGAAATATAGGAGGTCATTACTTGAATTGACAAAGAATTTAATATCAAGCACACACCATTAAATTTCAAATAGAAGTTAACCCCTATATTTTACACAATTGAACTCATATATTTAAACAAAAGTGAAGTCATATATTTAAAACAAGTGAAGTCATATATGTGTAACACAAAGTGAAGGACATAAATAGAAGTGAACTCTTTTTTTTAAATATTTACAACACATTTCAATTTCAAAACAATGGAAATCTACATCCTCTCTCTTTTGCAATGTATCTCTAATTTCCTCATGGTCATCCATTGAAATTGTCCATAATACCTTATTGGTGGTTCTCCCTTTGTATCTTTATAATTTGATATTGGTTTCCACAACCAAATGAGAATAGTGTAAAATCTTCTTTTCTAATTGGTAGTCATCAAATTTTGGTAAACCATTTCTTCTTGTTAGGTATGTACGTAGTTAGGTGCCAACTACAATGACAGACCCAATTAGATACTGAAAACCATCACCATCTAATTGATGACATATCAACTTTTTCTTAGGTTCCACACATCTAGCTAGCCAACACTCAATATGATCATTATTATCATTAGGTGAAATAACAACATAAACATGTGCTACAAGATAAGATAAAGTACTTTATTAATTTAATCACATGTGTACATATATAAATAATATATTAATGACATATACTTGAATTTTATTAATAACATGCACATAAATAGATAATATAAATTGAAGCATGATTAGAAAAAAAATAAATTAAATTGTGCATACCAACTTGTATGAGGTCTAAAATATGACCATAGTCTTCTGATGCAAATGTAACATTTGGGCCTTCATTTACTCTATTATCTTGAAAATGTGTGTCAGTAGGTGCTAATGATTTATGTTGCTAATCTTCAACCCATTCTGTATTCTCTCATTCTTCCCATTCATATGCAAGACAAAAGTGACAAAAAAGGCAAGCTCCCTAGCCCATACAGTCCAACTATTAGAATCCAAACTCCTAAATGAATGTCATTTAGCAGACCTACTAATTATCTCACATACATGTCTTGAAATGATATTCTCCTCTTCAACTAGGAAGTGCAAACATATGATTGTAGACTTATGACTTGATCCTATGCATAAATATTTGTTACACCATTCCACAATCTCATCTGCATTTTTCCAATTTGGCCATTTCATCAAATTTTAATTGCTCTTTGAAAAAGGCTCTCTTCATGCATTCACCAGCACCATCATGTTCTCCTTTGCCATGTCCAGCCTCAAAAAATCTCCACATATGTTGGATATTAGTTTGTGTATGTGTCCTACTCAACCAATAGAACATTCTAGCATTTTTGAATTGTCATGTGCAATTATTTGGACATATCCAATGTTGTGTCATTTGAATTTGTCACTCTCTTAAATTATCATAAAAGACGTTGAAACAATATTGGACAAACTCACATGAATGAAGTTTATTGTCACTCATCTAGAATGGTACCCTCTCAATATTTTTCAATCCTCCTCTATAATATCAAGTGCATGCCTATAAACTATATAAATAAAAATTTTGACTTCCATTGAATTATAATATTGTGCTTGTACCTCATCTTGGTGTGCAAGTATGTAGTTCTCTACAAAGTCAACAACTAAAAGTATAGTACCAATTGGAAATGGATTCTAACATTTGCAAAATTGTCCATCAAGCCATTTAGCATATTAAGAGTGTTTAACATATTTTGTTATGATGACACTCTTAAACTCATCCATAAATGCATGACAACTAACTTTAGTTGTAACTAGATCACACCATCTTCCATTTATCCCATCCTTCAAAGGATATTCAATAATTTTGAATCTTTTTACATCAACTAATTGTTGTACAAAAGTAGTCAAAAAAAATGTATGCAAGCATTCATCTAATAAAGAAATATTGCAATAAATATCACATGTACTAGAAAGACATGAATTGAAAAGAAAATATATGTCATCAGGTGGCTTACAAAACAAACCTGATATGAAATCCTTTATAGTTTGAGGTGGCATTTTTATACCACATTCCTTCAACATTTCTTTAATATGCATGGTACTATGTATAGATCAACATAAATCATAATGGTAGCAAAATTGAACATGAATTTTACAAAAACATGTGATTCTTTCCTTGTTAATCCTTATATACCATGGTTTACACTTTTCAAAAGATTTTGACTAATAGTAATAGTTAACACCTTATCATCTAAAATTTTCTTGAACAATTAAGTTTCAGTCATGTCCAAAAGGTTTCTAGGAGGTGATAATATATTTTTGAGCCAACTCTCAATTTAGGAACATATTTTGAATTTAGTGATACTCTTCTATTATCATGTCAAAAAAATTCAACCAAACTTTTGACTTCCCTAGTAAGTTTCATATCAAATCTCGAGACTCTACCACTAGAAGTCCGCAAACTATTTGTTGGATTACATTGAATGCTAACCCTTCTCTTTACAACTCTTTCTAATGTTTTATGACTCACATTAAGATATCCACTTATGTTGCTAATGAATCTTTTGTCAATAGTTGATTTGTTAACTAAAGTTATCATTATTACTTGTCATGCTACATTCTTATCTTTAGAAAAAAATCTCTTTCCAATAACATTAAAGGCACTAGCAAAAGTGCACACAACTTTTTTCAAACACTAATTTTCATACTTGGGTTTTCCATACATTCCTAACCTTTTCACTACTTTTTGCATTTTAGATATTTTAATTTGTTGCAAGATCAATTGACATGGAAACCAAATTTTTTTATTATAAAAAATGTCTATATAATCTATTAGCATGTGTCCTAATCTATCTCCACAAAACCAATCCATGAATATTATTGAGCACATCATTATAAAAATGTAAATTATGATCACACACTCTAGTATCCTTCAAACATGTTTGTTCAATACTTGGTGTTTCCATATCTACATTCATATAATTGTTATTTTCAATTGGTATTTCATTTTCAATGTTATTAGGAATTTGAATCTTAGCTTCATTTTCTCTTGGTATTTATTTTCGGGCTTACATTTCCATTAAATTTTGTTGTGTATGATCATTGGACAATCTATTCTCATGAAGAAAACCTAAATCATTTAAATCATAACTTGCTTCTACCGAATCACCAATTTAATTATGAGAAAAAAATCAAGGGTTTGGAGACACATCTATATTGAAAGTTTGATTAGAATGTGGACCTAAATCTCCTTGTATTGGATTATGTTCTTTAGCCTCTTCATCCACTGCGATATCCTTAATGTCTTTCTCTTCTGAAACAATATCTAAAATTAAAGACCCAACATTTGTCAACTCTCTAATTATTTGTCTTCTCTCTTGTTGATGTTTTGCTTCCTTCTCTTTTTTTGTAACAATCTCCTCATTTTTTAGATTATTTATTTTCTTCTTACTTCATTGTTTTGATCCCATGTTTCCACCAATTTTGACTTCAAATCAATATCTTGCAAATTTTGGAAGATGAAAAGAAAATAGAATAATTATGACAGAAATCCATTGTTGCAACTCAAAACTATCAATCAATCATTGTAATGATTGTTAAGTGCTTTGTGGGTCATTTTTTAGGGCCCAACGATTACTTAACAATAGGGTTCCTGATTCTAAATGGGGTACTCAAATTTTAGAACTTGTTACGTGATTATTAAAAAATTTAGTCCCTAATTATTTAAAAATTGAGTGCCCATTTTTTCCAATGTCTAAATTAGAATAGAGCACCCAATTTTTGAATAGAGAATTAGGTTCCTGATTCTAAAGCCATGAGCAAAAACTTCCCTTTGGCATTGGGTTTTTCCTTGGGGAAAGGCATGGTATAGCCTTGGTGGGACCAAGCCTGTGCCTTTATGTATCAAAATTTGACTAAGGCAATTATTCAACAATTTCATGGATTGTCATGACTTTTATATGGTCTTCCCTATTGAAGTTTTTGACAAAATGAAAACCCATTATAGGTCATACTATTTTGATTTCAAAAAAGTAAATTTTATAGTATTATGAGTTCATTTTCTATTTTTGTATTATTTATTAATCAAAAATGTCTCTTAAACATAAAATAGTGAGATTCATCAAAACTTTAATAACTTTTTAAATTTTTCATATTTCTTAAATTACTTTACATATCATCAATTTGCACAAAATTCTTTTGAAGTTAAAAAATAGATTGAAAAAGTTAAATTTTGATTAAAAATTATGGTGTCTGTACATGAGAGGTTTTACAAATTAGCTTGATCATCAATTAAAAATAATAATTTGAAAAATATTATTCTCATCAATCTTTGGTGTGTCAGGTAACTTGTTTTAAAAGAATTCACAAAAATTCATTTAGTTGTGTCAAATTATGATGTATGTACACGAGTGTGATATGGTCTTGAAACATGTATTTAAAAAAAAATAGATTTTAAAGATCCATACCAAAAAACTAATCTACCATATAGGTATACAAATAAATTGCACATTCAAAAAGGAGATTTTGGGCACTACAATTTTTATTTTAGAACTTCTTTTTATATTTAATCTCTAAATGTCTCAAATTTTGGCATAAATTGAAAATATTTTTCAAAAATAGGAAAAAGAACTTTCACTTTTTAGCCAAAAGTGAGACCCAACTTCTTGCACTAACCCTTGGCCTTTTCTCTTTTTAGTCTTCCATTATTTCATTCCACTCCATTGGTGGAATCATAGGAGGATGCTCATACTTTGGGTTATGCTTTAGATCCCTTCTATATTGGTCCCTCATAGTCTTTATATGATTGGATACTCATTTAAAAATTAGGGCACTCTCAAAAATTTTATTTCAAAAGAGGTCCTGTAAAGATTTAATAAGTTGATTTTTTAAGTCAGGACCTTGTTCATTCCACCTTTATTGAAAAAACAAAATTTTTAGATACATAACTTTTATATAGTACAATAAATGGAAGAAAAGAAATACATTCTACTAGTGATATGAAGCCTCATACCTTTTACGTATGGTGGGCCCAAATAGCTTTAATGTCATTTCAAAAAGAGTATCATACAAAACATCCTTTCCTACAAAAGCATCATGGGATTATCAATCAAAAAAGAGTTATGCATAAGTAAATTACAATGTAAATACTTACAATTTTAAAGCACCTAGAAGATTTAGGACTTTTAACAAAAACATAGTTTTCTTGTTCAATAATAATGACCCCACAAATGAACTAGTACTAGTAACATGGGCTGATCTAGGAAATCATTGAGCCTTTATAGTATTGGTCTCTATTCGTCTATCAATTGTAGGTGTATATATTAGTGCAAAAATAGGTCCATGAGTACAAAATGCACCCAAGAAAAAAAATCAATGCATGATCAGCACATAAAATTAATATTAAAACAAGGTTTTGCCAGTTATAGTTGGTATAGGCAAAGATGTTTGCAAGCCCCCTTATTGTTGAAAATGTAGTCGACAGTATCATAGTGGTGATCTAAGGAGGCATCCATACTTCATCATGATAGTGAATTTTTTTGTATGTACACAATTCAAATTGTAATCTATCAGAAGCTCTTCCCTAACACTTATTGAATTTATCACACATAAAAAAATATGATTTCACTTGTGTGCCTCAAATATACAATTTGGTATCTTATTAGTTGACCTAGCTCAAGAAGTATTTATAAAACCTACAACATTCCTTGTTGCTTTTGGCCTTCCATCAATATACATAGTGAGCCTTTTATTTTGATAATTTTCTTTGCATTGTATATAATTTGCAAACAATGTATACCTACACATACTCTTTTTTTATATTGCACAATCTTCATCCAATTATTGTAATTGTAACAAGGTCATACATACTCCATCAATTCAACTACTTTATAATAAAATAAAGATGGAGCTATGTGGTATATCCTTTTGTTAACAAAAAATCAGTGTTAATTAGAGGTAGTTCCTTGGGTACCCATTCATTTTGAAGATGTGTGTACATTAAGGGAACATTCCTATCTCATTGTCATAAGAACATGACCCCCCTCCCCCACAAGCAAGGAAAAATTGCATTTATTTATTGAATTTCCTATATTATTTTGACCTCTAGTTGGTCTCCCTATTTTAGACCTACTACATGTCTCACTTTTATCTTCTATTCTCATATTTTCCTCACTCAAGGAAGGCAGATCAAACAAATACCAATTTGGGGATACTTGCAATGCATAAAATGAGAGATATAGTAGGATCTATATATTTTTCTGACTAAAGAGAATGAAACCAAATAATAAATTTGATGTCTAACTAAAGTTCATTTGGACAATAAACAAAAGACACACAAATAATAAATTGTATCTATATGATCTACTGAATCATACCTATTGATTCATGTTAGTGTGCATGATCCTAGTCAAAGTTGTTAAATTTCCTATATATGTAAATTTTTTATCTTATGTTATCCAAAGATTACATGATATGTATGCCACAAATCATATAGAAGACAAATATTATATGATGCATTCATTGAAATCTTTGCATATTCTTTAATTCCTTACATCTACTTTATGTGTGGTAGCTATGCAAAATATTGTATATACTACTTGACATTAGAGTTCAATACATAATAATAAAATTATTACAATATACTTGTTAAAAAAATTTATATGAATAAATCAATATCTCATATGTGAAATAGATCATACATTGGCATACATTTCATTACTTATGTTATTGATCATCCTCTTCATCCATGTCATCATAATGACTAACACCATCATTATCACCATCATCGTACATGTCACCTTGATCATCATTATCATCATGATGACCAACAACCCCACCATATTCATCACCATTGTTACCCATGTAAAAGCCCCATGTAGTTTTACTCAATAATTTTGAATGACTCCATTTTTAGTCTAAGTTTTGCACTTTGAACTTTGAACCAAATTGAGTTCAATGTTCAACTTCACTAGTTTCTTTCTCCATCAAGCTCATTAATGTAAATCTTTTTGATTCCTTGAACTAATTAAGTTCAAAGTTCAATATATGTTTTGAAATGATAGTCGAGCTCGATGTTGACATAAGATCTATTGAATATTAGGAACTCTTTGAAACTAAATTTCGAATAGTCATTTTATTTCATTATTGATTCTTTTTCATCCATGTCCTTTTTGATGAAATTAATGATGGTTTCATATGCCTAAATTTCTATATTGATTGGCTTTGAACTTGAAATTTGAACTTCTATTTATTTCAAGGTTTTAGTTCACAAGCCTAAAACATTCATGGTGACTAGTAAGTGGCAGTAAGAAGATGCATCAAATTTTTTATTTTAAGACTGAAGTGACATCTTTTGATTAATGATTGGTATGAAGTGTGGCAAAAATATTTTCTATGTGTGGAGGAAAATACTCTCATCAATGAATATTGTGCTCTTGTCAAATCGCTACTTTCCACATCAAGTCATGATGTGAGTATCTATTTAAACGCTTTTCTAGGCTTTTCTCCTTTACATTATGCTATGATAGAGTCCTCAAAAAATAACTCAAGAAGCTATGGATCAAAGAAACCAACAAGTAATGGGTGATGCTAGTACCTTAGGTTTAATGATTTTCAATTATACTTTCCCTATCATGCAAACCCCTCCATCCAATGGTAACTCTTCAACACCAAGTTGGTTCAATGTGTTTGTAACAAGAAAAGGAGCTTGATACCCATAAGTATCTCAATCAAGGACATGGTTGGGAAATGTCTAGGAAAGACAACCAAAATCAAAATGTGAAAAGTAGAAACTATACTCGGGGTTGATGAGAAAATAGGGGATTGGGTAACTGATGTGTTCAAACCATCTAATGAAAAAACTCTTATATATATAACCCCTCAAGACTACACTATGGAGAAAAAGGTTCTTGAATAGCCTCTAGAGTCATGGATGTGAAAATTCTAGATGTAGGGCATGCGAGGGTCACTAGTTGCATTCTAAAAGACTGGAAAGAGAAGAAGGGGGTGAAATAGTCCATTCACATGTTGGTAGAGTATATCCTTAATCTAGAAAATGTAGAACCTGAATGTTAGCCCTAGGCTATTTCCATGATCAACATGACCTTTCTGGAAAATCAGTAATTCATAGAGAAGATAAAAATAGATAGGTCATTCTAGAAAGATTTTGATGAATGGCTTGATTCAGTAGTTTCTCACGAAGTTAGCTACATAGATCGCTAAGCTAAATTGAAGGTGAAGGTTGGACAAATGATGGCTAATATAGAAGCAATCTAAAATACATAGGTTATGATACAAGTTCGGGAGTATGGAGTAGATAAGTTTCTATTAGAAATAGATAATATTGAGGTGGGGGGGGGGGTGTGGGGGGGTGAATCAATATTCTACAAACTTTTTCCCACAACTAAATATTAGTAATTCCTTTTTAACTTGCATATGAAAGTAAACTAACAATGTTGAATAGTAAATATAACCATGCACATAGAGAACTCATAACACCATTATTTGTTAACTAGGGAGACCCTAGCCAAGGGAAAACCTTGGTGGGGATGATTCACTAAAAAATAGGATCTTGTTAAGGATATTGACCCTATTTGGAGTCTATTAAGTACATATAGTATCTCAACTCCTTGTTAGAGGACTAGACCTTGTTAGAAGCCTCAACCCTATTAGGAGTTGGTAGAAAAAATACAATGTAAGCAAGAAGAGCCCACTTCCCTAACATGCAATTATACAATTCAATTCTTCACAGGAATAGATATACAGACAATAATTTTCTCACTATTGTACATCACATTATTTGTCATCATACATCAAAATTTTCATCACATAAGGCTCACAGATAGTTCTCACAATAATTTGCATCTCACATCTAATCCACATGACTCCACAATAATTATGCAAGATAAGATCTTTACTTATACCTTGCAAATTTATAAAACTCTGCATTGTCGGCCTTCATGTCTTCACATGCTTGACATAATATGAAACAAATTATGGAAAAATATCCAGATAGTTGGCTCAACATAACTTAGTAATTATTTTGTAACCAAAATAATTCCTCAAGCCATACAAACCAATTCTTTTTGATGCTCTATTCTGCATTGTTAAATACCCACACTAGTATTTTAATCATAACTTGCATCATACTATTTGTATACATTTGTGCACTAGTACACATCATCATATTTTTATCATGATGCTACCCTCAACTAGGCATGAGCTAACTCTCAATGAGTCATCTATACTCTTAACATCTATACTTTGTGCTACTGCAAACTGTCTAATACTTAGACAATTTTCTATCTATAAATGCATAAATGAAATGTTAAATACATGTTGCCATAAATGACAACCATAAAGACATTTATCTAACCATATTATCAACAATCTCCCCCTTTGGCATTGATGGGAACATTTGGTAAAATTTTCTAAGTCTGAAAATGATGTCATATATAACAAAAACAAAATAAAACTAGCTACAAAAATTGCCTTCAAAACATAACAATTTTATTCATGTTTTGATGGATCATTACATCCCTTATCACTCCTTTACATTGATACATAAGTATACTCCTCCTTACATATACAATATTATCCCCCCTTTTTATATACTCCTTAGTACTTAAAAACATGCAATTTTCTTACATATTTTCCTTACTATAATTTTCCATACATATTACTCTCCCCCTTTGACATCAATGGAAGGTGCCAAAAAAATGTATCACAAAACTTGCTACCTCTTTTTGATCATCTTTCCATTCTAGATATGAAATCTACAAAATCAACCTTTAGCGTGGCAATGTCCTTATTGTAGTTCCCTTTGACTGTATCTGATATACTGATGACTGTGCAAAGTGCATAAGATGCCACTTCAATTGTCCTCAATTTAGTATAGGAAAATTTTCAATAGGAATTCAGCATTGTAAAACATTCCTCCAACTACCTCAAAAAAATTACAACTTTGGGTGACAAATATTCTCTTAGAATAGAGAATCTCCGTAATACCTTCTCCTTCTCAAAGTTAGTGCCTCTGA
Source organism: Cupressus sempervirens (assembly GCA_028749045.1). Lineage (NCBI taxonomy): Eukaryota > Viridiplantae > Streptophyta > Pinopsida > Cupressales > Cupressaceae > Cupressus > Cupressus sempervirens. The sequence goes on from CM053789.1 coordinate 361,545,329, forward strand.
TAGCATTGTGGATCTTCTCAATCTCATTTTCAAAATCTTCAATTTTGACCGCTGGTTGCTGCAATCTTGTAGTGAGTATCTGAAGCTCACTCAAATCACCTTTGATCTTTGCATCAAAATATGATAAATAATTGTACGACATTGTATACTGTCCATACAAATTCCTACCTTCATCAATACAGTTTCTCAATCCCTTGGCATTTCCATCAAGTGCCTTCAGATCATTGTGAGCATTAGTGCACACTATGTTAAATAGAGTTGCATCATTTGTAACTTGTCTTGTGGTAAAGCTACTTCTACTAAAATTTTGAATTCCTTATCAAAGGTCTTCACCAACTCTTTGGCCTTTAGCCATTTGTTTGGATTAGCTACAGTTTAGGAAACTATCTTTTGCATACATTCCAAGACTTCAACAAGAGTCTTCTCCAAAGACTTTAAAGATTTGTTCTTCTCAAATAACTTTCTTAAGCTGGTCATCAGACCTTTTTGATCTACATCACTAGATGGAATAGACACTGCTACTGATGTTCCATCTATTAATACTATTGTTGATGTTTCATCTATTGATAGTACTGAAGTTATAATAGGGATAAGTGTAACTGCATTTTTCTTTTCCTCCTTTTCTTTTTCCTTTTCCTCAGCATCCTTATTTGCAACCTCTTCAACTTTCTTCCTCATTTCATTTTCTTATTTCTTCTTCTATTCTTCTTCTTTCCTCTTCTTCTCTCTTTTTCTTCTCCTCTTCTTCTTTTCTTCTTTGTTCTTTTTCTCCTCTTCTTCTTTTCTTTTCTTCTTCATGTTTGTTCTTTTCTTCTTCCTCATCATCGTTTGAGCTAGAATATGCAGTGATATTGCTGATATTACCAACAATATTTTCTCCATAGCCTGCAAAAGGATTTTCCTTTGCATCCATAGTAATGTGTGTACTATCCACATGCATGGATTCAATACCCATAATAATGTGAGGTGCTGAAATTGCATGTTGTGTCTCCTCTACTTCTTCCTCTTCCCTGGAAGGTGTATGAGCTTGCAAATACACTGGACTATCAACTTTGGTCTGCACACTCACCTTAGGTACTACGACATATATTTCACTATAGCCTCCTCTATTTATTTCCTAACATCCTCATTTGTACCTCTCATCAAAAGAATTGTTCCTCTTTTGTTCCTCAGTAGGGGTTCAATACCCTTCAAAACTTTTTCTAACTCTTCCTTTGATCCAACAACACATAAATTATGTATATTCTCAAACCTTTTTTTCTTAAAAACCATGTTTCTTATAACATCATTCTCTATCTGTATTCTATCCATATTACTATATATATTGTACTATTTGTTCAACAATAAAAAAATTATCATTATTTATTATCTACATATTTAGATTTTGTACCTTGTGTTTCCATGCTTTCCTACTCATTGTTGTCCTTGCTTCCTATGCATCTTGTTCAATAGGTTTATCTCTAGCTTCATTCTCTAAATTTTCAGAACTACTTATCTGCATAGTCTTCCTCCTCTTTTTAGGTCCATTGGTGGTTTTCTTGATGCTTTTCTTTGCATCTGGTGTAGGTTCTTGCTTAACCTTCACCAATCTCCTAAACTTCCTCTATGCACTAGGTGCTTTGACCTCTAGCTTCCTCCTTGTTTGTTCATATCTCTCTCTTGCTAGTTGTACCTGTGCAATTGTTTCATAAGGTTGTGCCACTGTTATTCCTTCTGAAGGTTCTACCACAACAATGGGTGTTGCTACCAACACTATAGTCTAACTATTGGGCTTCATCTCCAATGTAATTCCTTTGATCTAATTGAATTCTTGTCTTGTCATATTATATTCCTTAAGAATGGAATCTATGTCTTTCTTAGCCTTTTTCTTGCTTTTTGTACTATATAGTTTGGACTGAACTATTCTTTATATTTCCTCATAGGTTCCCTATCTAGGGAACTTTGTGTCTTGCTTAGATTCAAGTATAATCTGTGCATAACCCTCTGTGAGTTTTGTGCTCATCTCATAAACCATAGGCTTGATGAATTTGACTCTGGGAATCACTACTTTCATGTAGGTTTTTTTTGTCTTCACCATGAAGCATAAATCATCCTTGTACTTCTCTACTATAGAGGGAGGTATTATATACTTCAGTTTCATCTCAGATTGGAAACTTTGCATCATTTTGTCTATGTCATTATCTCTCGCATTCTGAGGCTTCAATCTATAATATTGAGTAACTAACTTCATTGTGCACTCACTGCTATACAAATTAATCATTCCATGAAACTTCATTATATCATAGAAAAATAAATGAGTCAATAGGATCGCAAATCTAAACACTATGGTCTTCATTTTCTTGATCTTCTCAATGTTGTACTAAAGTTGCAATATGATAATCTCACATAGATTAACATTCCTTCCTTCAACTGCATCACATATGCCACATGAACAAATCTAGCTGGTACAAAGTTAACCCTTGATCCATGGTTCAACTTCTACCCTAATATCTTAGTTAACAATTTCACTCCCTTATCTTGAATGTGATCAATTTTCATGTTCCGTCAATTAAAATTTTTCTTCATATTCATCTCAACCATTTTCTTGACATTCTTCTCATTAATAGGATTACACTTTGTCTTCAAGTTCATCTCAACCATTTTCCTAACATTCTTCTCATTAATAGGATTACAACATTCATTGCTTAATCCTGTGACCTTGTGAATTCAGTCATTGTCTATAACAATATTTTCATCTCCTAACCAAAACATATCATCAAGTACCCTACTCAATATTATTTGGGTCCAATCATTATTGTCAAACTCCTTATAAAACATATACTTTACTAGGTCCAATCCTTCTAGGTGTGCATACTCAAACTTCATAAATAAGTTATTACTATGCATGATTCCTAAGTCTCTATGAATTTCATCATCACCAATGATCTCAATTTTACAATGTATATAATTTCTTATATTCTGACTGTGTAACACCTTTTCTAGAACTTGCGAATATGAACCTACTAAATCATCTAATAAAGAAACAAATGGATGTTTCTTAAACTCACATATTGGTCTATCACTGAAATTAAACACTTTCTAACTTGTCATTTCTCTATAACTAAAAATATTGTGATAAATTGGATTCAATACTTCACAAAATACCTTGAAATCATGATTTAGGGCTTCTGCAACTTTTGGCTTCTCAAACTTCACTTCGCACTTGAATTTTCTGTCAAATCACTCTTCAATTCTCTCAATAAAATTCACATAAAAAATGGTACACATAATCTTTCTTGCGATCCTTAGATCATTTTAAATCGCACTACACAATAAATACACATTGACCACAAATTCAAAATAATGTCTTTGTTTACTAGTGACCTTGTTTTCACAATTTTGGCTTACTGTGATCACATCTAGATTTGCACACTTAACCATAGCTTCCTCATTTTTTCTACTATCTTTTTTTAACTCCACAACCTCTAACTCACTCTCTAACATCAATTTTTCCCAACTAATTCTCTATTATTGTTGTAATAGCCTTATTCAAATAGGACGAGCCACAAAAAATCTGTGACCTTAACTTCCCATTAGGTGCATCAAAATATTTTTCTTCCAAGGTTGTACAATAGCTTTCTGGAATACAATATTTCACAAGATCTTCCTTGAATTCATCAACATGTTCCTTTATTGCTTCCTTTTGACTATTGTGACTTCCATTTTCATTCCTTCTATCATTCTTATTGTTGTTCCTTATTTGTTTAAGATTCCTATTAAAGTTCCTTTTGTCCATTCTCTAGAATCTTTCTATGTGTCCAAAGTTATTTCATAACTAACATATAGGTGTATTTCTCCTCTAATTGGTTCCATTCTAACTTCCAAGTTCTCTATAATTCCTTACAATGTGTCCAGGATTGTTACACTTGTAACAAGTAATCTTCTTTCCCTCAACATTAGGTTTTACTCCATCACTAGATCTACTCTTCGATCTACCTCTTCCATTACCTATAGGGTTAGTATTCCTAATCATTCTACTATTCCCATTATTATCATCAAACTTATGTTTTTTACAATCTACAACTTTATGTCTTGAACCATGACAATTATAACAATAGAAATTAGTAATAGGTTTAAAAGACGTACTAGTGTAATCTCTCTTCATATATCCAACTTCATTTCACATGAAACATTTACCTCTAAATTCATGTATGACTTATTTGGATGTATCATCTTGCTTAGGTTCATCAACTTGCTCTATTATTCTAGTTTCATCAAATTTCTCCATGAAATCAATTTTCTCAATCTCATTAGACCACTTGATCTTTTCTTTGGGGATTTATGCAATAGGATCTGGTTCTTTCCTAATCTCATCTTTCATTGCTGAATTCTCTCCATGAAGATATCTAAAGATTGCATTTTCATAAGAAGGTCTTTGATGAAATATTTGTTCACTAATTTTCTCAAAACTTGAGTAAATTTACTCTAATTGTTTTTTTTCTTGTGTCAATTCTCCTTTCATAATAGTGTTTTATTTTTCCAACTCAGCATGTTCTATCTTAATAGAATCTAATTCAGATGTCACTTAACTCAACTGGGATCTAAGGTCCACGTTCTCATATTTTAGATCAAGTTCACTTTTACTTTCACTAGTCTTAAGACTCAACATTAGTTCAACAATTTTTAACTCATGTCTCAAGATCTCATTTTCTTTCTTGAGGTTTTCTATATCATCATTATCACTAGTTTGCACAAATGGTTCTTTGCCAAATTTTAGATCATCAATTTCATGTTTCAATTTTCCAACGTAAACTTTTGCATCTTTATACATGTCTTTCAAGTTACCTCTTTCTTCAGTAAGAAGATCAATCTACTCAAGGGCTTCTTCAAGATTCCTTTTCAACTATTCCATATTCATTAAGATCTTACTTAGGCTATGAAGCCTCTTCAAAGTAACTAGGCTCTGATACCAATTGTTAGAAATAGATAATACTGAGAGGGGGGTGAATCAGTAGTCTACAAAATTTTTCCCATGACTGAATATTGTTAATTACTTTATAACTTTCATATGAAAGTAAACCAACAATTCTGAATAGTAAATATAGCCATGCACATATAGACTTCATAAAACCATTTTTTTAAACTAGGGAAACCCTGGCCAAGGAAAAACCCTAGTGGGGATGATATCCACTAGATGATTCACTAAACAATAAGATCATGTTAAGGATATTGACCCTATTAGGAGTTTATTAAGTACATATAGTGTCTCGAGTGCTTGTTAGAGTACTAGGCCTTGTTAGAAGCCTCAACCCTATTAGGAGTTGCTTCAGTCCTATTAGGATTTGGTAGAACAAATACAATGTATGCAAGAAGAGGCCACTACCCTAACATGCAATTTATACAATTCAGTTCTTCACATGAATAGATATACATACAATACTTTTTTCACTATTGTAGTTCACACTATTTCTAATCATACATCACAATTTGCATCACATAAGACTCAAAGATATTCCTCACAATAGCTCCCATGTCATTTCTAATCCATACAACTCCACAATAATTGCACAAGATAAGATTTTTACTTATACATTGCACATTTACAAAACTCTGCACTGTCGGCCTTCATGTCTTCACATAGTTGACATAATATGAAATAACTTATAGAATAATATCCACATTTTTGGCTCAACATAACTTAGTGATTATTTCAAAACCAAAATAATTCATAGTCATAAAATCCAATTTTCTATTATGTTTTGTTTTACACTATTTAATACCCACATTAGTATTTTAATCATAACTTGCATTGTACTTTCTTACATATGTATGCATTGATACATTTCATCATGATGTTTCCATGATGCTACCCTCAACTCTACATGAGCTAACTCTGAATGAGCCATCTGTACTCTTAACATTTGTACTCTATGTTGTTGCAAATTGTCTAACACTTGGACAATTTTTTGTCTCTAAATGCATAAATCAAATGCTGAATATATGTTGTCATAAATGACAACCATCAAGACATCTATTTGACCATATTGCCAATAGTTTTTGGTTGAAAATAAAAATTATGGGATTATCCTAGAATGGAGGAACATGGTCATTAGACAATTCTTTGAGGAATGTTCAGATTTAGTCAAAGAACTCAATTGCCTAATAGAGATCCTACACAATGATGTGAACTAGATCAATGTTGAGATTTTGTGCAATTAAGATTAGTCTAGCAATGGTTTGAAACAAATAGTGACTATGTTCTAGGATAATCTATGATCTCTTAATGATGCCAAGGAGGTATCTTCTATGAGTTTAGTGTTCAGTGCTTGAACAGATCCCATGATCATAATAAGTGATGATCATCTGTTGGTGCAGATTAAGAAGATGGAGAACGCCCAATGAGTCATCACCATCTAGCAGCTTAAAAAAAGAATAGTTGGGAGTCTTGCAATAGAAAGAAATTAAAGATTTTGAAGTCCCCTACAAGGATTGGAAAATGATAGGTGGCAATACAATTGTTGAGCAAGGAGAGCCTAGAAATCTAGTTAACATCCCAACTAATTAGTTTAGAACTAAGGCTTCATCCATTTAATCTTTTAGCTCCTAAGTTGTTTTATAGTTTTAAAGTTAGTATTATCAACTATGACTAGAGTTATTTTCATAACCATTTTATATGCCCTATGAGGATATATATTGTAAGACTTTATATGGTTTGGTATTGATACTCAAGTAATTCCATGAAAGAAAATTAAGTTGTTAAAGAAAGTTCAAACTAAACCACTTTGGTTGTGCTATTTACATAAACTAGAATATAAACATAAATATTTTGATATTGGTTATATATATTGTTGGTCATTTTTTATTGTATGGTTTTATTAATCTTAATTCATTTCATATGGAATATTTTCTTGATCATGATTAATGGTGATATGCTATGTTTGATGAGTGGTTTTAATTATATTGTTCAGTGGAATCAATCATCTTTATTTTTCAATTTTTCTCTTGTACTTATTTTGATAAGTCTTTGGACTTATTCTTGAAACAAAATTATCCTTGCAATACTTTTGCATAAGAGATGGAAAATTATTTTTGAAAAGCCTTAGTTCTTTTTGGTTAAAATATCTCGCTTGATAAATTCTTTTGAAATTAAGGACACTATTTTTAATCATTTAAGGAGGGAGTTGTGCCTCAAAGCAAAGAGAGTTCAATCAAAGGAAATCAATTGTTGTGGAATTTTTTCTTGTTCATTACCTTTTTGTGCTTCATTTATAAAAAGGAAAAATATTCACTAATAACCATCGTCATCTTCTTCATCACCATGATCATGATCGTCATCATCACCAATATCCTCATCATTTTCTTCTTCTTCTTCTTCATTGTGTAATCATCATTCATGATCATCATTTACTTCATCTTCTAATTCTTCAGCATCTTCTTCTTCCATCACATTATGCTTTACCAACCTTCCTCTTGGATAATCTGTAAGAACAAATGACCAACTTGATTTATGTGCAACACCAAAGTAAGATACTTCTTCACGTTGGATTGGAAGAGCATAGGGCTCATCTCCAACTAGCTCAAATTTCCTTTTATTAATCATTGTAAATCCACTATCCTGTTCAAAAAGAGTCCTATCAAGATCATTTTGATTCAACTGTACCTTGTACCATTCACAAAAAATAGAACTAATTTGAATAAATTAGAGTCAAACTCAACAATATCATCCAAATTTCCATTGTATGAATTTTCATATTATTGAGGATGTATGTCATTTCTAGATAAAATATTAGTGACCTCAAAGAATCCACTTATCCCAAAATCACAATTTTGCTTCATGTTGTCTGACTTTTTAATGCAAAATGTATAGCCATGGTCATACATAGCTTTGTGTTGTTTTATCTACAATTATTCAAACATGTCAAGATTATTTGCATCAATATATGTGTTGATATTAAACTTATGGGTCATGGTTAGTAAACTTATATGTACCTTTCTACCTCTTAAACCTTATGCTAGATCAAAAACCATTGGCATAACATTGGGATCTCTATTATGATGGGCTTATTTAACCAATAACAACACCATCCTATGTTAATGAGAGACCATTTTTTTGACATTATTGAAGCCATAATGTCATCCAATCAAGATTGTTTACAATATACAAATGTAGTCCATCCCACTGACGACCAACTATAAATAAATAGACCAATTTGAAAATTTTTATATTGAATATTTATAAAAATTAATAAACTAAAATAAAAACTTATAACTACCTCTCACTTTCCTCAATCTCTATTTCCCCATCAAGTACTCCCCTTCAAATTTTTTAATTTATAGTTGGGATCCCAAATGCAATCTACATGGAATTTTGTTGCAAACTTGGAAAGATATTCAATAATGTACACCATGGTATGGTATACCATAGAACCCTTAGGAAGATCTCTTTGTCAAACTAATTCTTTCATAAGTTTCAAGTACCTCTCAACCAATATTGACATAGTTTGTATAGGTCTAGATAATTTAATCTCTTCAACTTGATGTATGAGGTAGTGTTCTTGAGCATTGTAAAAAGTTGAAGGTAGACACTTTGGCATTTCACACATAACCTAGGGAATTTTTCTCTTTCAATACTTTATATCCTTTTATCAATTTCTTTAGATGATAACCACCTAAAAGAGGTTCAACATGCAAGAACATATAAACAGGATTTTAGAAAAAATTATCTAATAAATTACATAGAAAGTAAAGCAAGTCGTAAATATAATATTTGTACAACAAATCTAAGAAATAACACTTCTAACCTCATGTATTTTTCAAGATCATATATAATTTTTTTAATATTGTTGTCAAACTAGTGTGGAAGGGATAGAGGTAGGATGTATTACAATAATAATAAAATGATATTTTTAATATATTATAAAATAATACAATAAAAAGTATATGTAGTTTTGAAAATATACTGGAAATAGAGAACATATTTACCTTGATGAAGGTATGCCAATCATGTCTTTTCAACCCTAGCCCAAAATCATGTTTCTTTGATACACGACTACTTATGTTTGCAAAAAATGTTGTGGGATTTTTTTTTTTAATGACTTCTTTTAATGCATAACTATGTTGCTCCATTAATAACCAAGGAAGAGTGCTCATATTTATACAGTCTCCATTTCTATTTTATTTAGTGAAGCCTTTCAGTACATGATTGGACTCTTGAATGTCATTACAAATTTTGGTAAATTTTTCTTTGTCATGCCTTCCATCCAATATTTTTCATAGTGTCTCTAATACATTCTTTCCAATATTCATAGCATCAAACACATGCATGATTGGGAGATCCTTTTAGTATGACAACCTACTAAATTGACTAGAAATTTTTTTTATTCCACTAGGAATTTGGTCATTGAAGCTTTGACAACCTTCACGAGCATCAGTTACATCATTACTAAATAAAATACTATCAAAATATAAATTTAAAACAAAAATCATCAGATAGAATGATATTACCTCGGTGATTTAGTCTAGTGTATTCCAACTTTCATAGATGAGGTTTCATTCTTCATGGCCTTGACATTGTATCTTCTTTCCCACTGAAAAAATGTTTTTTAGTAGTTTGATAGCTATGATTATTTTGGAGACAGTTCCTAAACTCATTGAACACATGCTTTCCTAAACTTCTTGAATGAAAAGATTTCATCTTTGGACCACAAACTAGACTTCAAAATTTTAACTTTATCTGAAGATCTAAAAGATCATGTATAGTTATCATGAAAAACTATACAACAATAATATGTAAGCACTATAACATACAAAAAATGTGCGACCTTAACAATATAACATAGTGCAAAAATGAATTAGCCCATGGGCTTCATGTATTGTCCATACAAGAATTACACGAAATTTAAATTATCTTTTTCCTATTGGTCTAAAAATCTCATACATAATGACCACATTCCATAACTTCAACAACTCATCAATAAGGGGCTCAATAAACACATTGATATCTCTAACTTGGTACTTACCTAGTTGAATGAAAAAAAACATTACATAATTATTATACCATTTTGATGTGGTGTTTATACATTAATTTAGATAACTATTAAATGAAAAAATGCATGTTACAATAATTGAAAATAGTATGTACTCTCTTCCTCTTTATGGACATCCAAGGAGGAATGTTATTGTTAATAACAACAATAGGCCACATTGAGTAAAAAAATCTCATATCTCTGAATAGATTGACACCATCTATTGCCAATGATGGCTTGAGATTATGAGGTTATTCTTTAAAGTGTGGCCAAGTTTTTTCTATGTCTTTTAATGCAAAACCATCCACATGAATTTGTATAATGTCATCTTGAATTCTATTGCATGCATAGTTATCCATAAATTGTGCCATGCTAAAGTACCTGAATAATTGTTCAAGATGTTGAATAATGGGAATGTACTGAAGAACCTTTTGAGGCACCTTTTTGGTTATTTTATCTAATTGATCTCTACCAATATGACAATTAGTGTTGGAATAATTTAGAATAACCTAGAGGGCATGAGAGAATCAACTATCCAAAGTCCAAAACTCCCAATTAAACATTTTAGTGCTCAACAAAACTCATATATAGATCTACTTATCATGTATCTTGTACACATCCGTCATATCATTCAAAACTTAAACTTGTAGGTTACTATCCTACGTCAAAATCACTTTGCAAAAATGTAAACATGAAACATAACATAATCATTCACACATCTGACACAAGGATTTTATGTGGAAACCCAATTTGAGAAAAGCCACTAGTAACATGCTACTAATTCTCACTCTTGTAAAATGATGCCCTGTGAAAGGTCAACCCTATTAAAGGTTACAATACACAATATTAAATGTGGCCTAGTTAAAGGATTTCAATCACCTTATTAAAGGAGTGAGCCTTGTTAGAGGACTTTAGGTCATTCAATTAGAATGCCACATGGTTAAAGGATTTATAGATGATTGTTAGGTTAACCTTAATCAAAACTATTTTACCCTAAATTGATACAATGATCTTAGAGAGTAACAGTAAGGCTTGATCTAAGAACAAATTACAACTCGCTTGTAGATTAAAAATCTCTATTTCAGTCCTCCATTCTACATGGGTTCATTCACTTCAGCTCTAATAGCTTGTTCACCCTCCAAGCATTCATTGGCTTAAGCCTTCTTTCTTTGCATGCCAATTGTAGACTCTATAGTTTGGCCTCCATATGAAGCAATACCCTAAAATCCTTGTATACCTTGGGTTTTCACACTTGCTAACACTAGCCAACTATCAAACTATTGCTTGATGCCTTATATCCCCTTATAAAGAGAATTTAGATCTTTTTCCACTTTATCACAATCGTCCATTCTAGGGTTAGAACAGATTCATTGAATCTTCCTACTTTTCCATTTAGTTCCATCTAGGAACTTCCTTGAAATTCCTCTTTGAATTCATCTCAAACTTATTTACCTTGAATTTTTTCCATTAGCTCATCAAGCTTATCCTCTACATGGCTCACACAATCCAATAAATCAACCTTGTCAGCTCAGATTCATCAAATTCATGATCTATCTCATAATGTTGTCACTAAGCATTAACTAACTTTTGATGCTTGGCACACACTATGTTTCTCAGCATCCACTAATAGTTCACTTGACACATAGTAAAGTTTACTGATGCTTGGCACAAACTAAAATTTACTTGACTTACACTATGTTCACTTGGAATACACTAAATCTTCACTTTGTTGGGTTCCAACTAATTTTCTACTTGGCTTGCACTAACTTTTCTTGAAACCTACTATGCACTCGGTCAAGCTTAGTAGACACAATTCTTCGGATTTTTTATTCATTTAATTAGTGTATCCACCATTTGTAGCCTTAAGTAGATAAACAATACACCATATCACCATTGTCTTAATTGATATTTGTACTCTTTTTTCATATTATAAGTCAACCATTCCTCTAGGTTCTCTTGTTATCACATTTGATCAAATCCTCTTCATCAAACAAACAAATAATAGTACTCAAATAAACTAAGTAGTTGTCTTACCAACAGGTAGAAAGTTTGACATTAGTGACCGAATAATTATTGAAACACATTCTCATACTTGTATCAATATTTTCTCAACAATCCCCCTCTTTGAAATTGATGGCAAACCAATACCAACAATAATAACAAAAAGAAAATAATTCCTTGTATTGAAATTTCTCCAATTATCATCACCTTTCTCTTCTGTACAGGCAACAAAATTATGTTATTTCTTATGACTCCCTTCATCTATCATCTTGCAAGGCTTCGCCTTCTTCTAATTTCCTTTGATCACTCCATCTTTGTAATATTTAGGTCTCTATCTCTCTATCTATACTTATTTCTCCCTCAAGAGCATATCTCCCTCTGAGTAGATATTTCATATTTCTTTCTCCTTCTAAAGTATTTCTCACTATTTTTCACTTCATTTTATATTCTTTATTTAAAGTATTTCACCATCTTTGACAACAATGCCAAAGACTTGTCATCTCAACATGCAGATGTTAACAATTTTAGGTTCTCCCTCTACCACCTAACTTGTGACTGATCTTCTATTCTAGCTCTTTGATTACTTTAGATAGCTCCTAAAGTAAAATCTACTCTATCAATGTGTAATATATGTCATTCAACTCAGTTGATGTAGGGCACTTCTCATTCTTCTCAAACAACTTTCGATAGAGGTATCACCCCTATTTTACCTTTTAGACACTCATGAGCATCCTTATGTAAATCTTTTGTGAATATATCAGCTATGTGTTATTTTTTATTCACATATTTCATCTTTATTTCTTTGCCTTGAACCAACTCTCTCAAGTAATGATACTTGATAGTTATATGTTTTGTCTTTGTGTGCATCACAAGGTTCTTGGATATGTTTATTGCACTGTTGTTATTGTTATCTTTAAAAGTTGCACCTTGACTAGATTTCTAAGTTTAGTCACTTGGAGTAATATGGAAACACTCCTAGGTAGTGGGTGGGTGAAAGCACAAACCTAAGACACCTTTTGTAAAGAAATGGGATATCAGAATGTGATAGTTCAACATTAATGACAAAAAAATGGTATTTGTGTTTAGAATATGAAGATGGTGTAAACTGATGAAATGTGTAGAATTGGATGAATTTTATGCCTATAATTTTAATAATTTTTTTGAGTAAGAATTCATTCATTTTATTTTATTTTGAAGTCCCTTTTTTAATTGTAAAAAATATAGGGTGCAGTTCCTGTCAAACAAGTATATCCAAATCATCTTTTTTTGTTCTAATTTGAAAATATCTTATAGATGACATGTATAGCTAGGAAACAATAAAAGAAATAATTATTTTTGATGTATATTTTCTTTGTTATAAGTATTGAGTTTGACCTTATTGGAATCCAATAATTTTTTCCTCCCATCTAAACTTCCCTATCAAATCTATACCTTCTTGAAAAACAATTACATATTCATGAAGAGGATTCTCTCCTCTAGGGATAAATATGATTTTTTTTTTTTTTTGATATGATTTACTATTTTTTTCCTTTTTCTAGGGAGCATCTTCTAAAATGTTGAAATATTGACGTATAATATTTTGAGATTATAACATATTATAACTAATCAAAACATTCAAAAATTTATATAATGATGATATTGAATCTGAGATCTATAAAAGGGTATTTTTAGTTTTTGAAATATATAAAGTTTTGATAGAGAAATGAGATTTGACCAAAATAGGTTTTGGTATCCTAAACAATGACATATATCTGTGCTTTTACCTATACATACCAAGGTTAGGAGTGAAAGTCTAGGTTATATGCCAATTCCTTATGATGTTTCACCTATTTTCTTCTTCAAACATGAAATTAAACTTGAGAGAGAAAGGTATAGAACGATTGCTTGAAATTAAATGCTCAAAAGTAAAATTGGGGTGATACACTAAATACTAAGATGAAAATAATGCTAGCTTGATAGGATAAAATGCTTCTAATTAGTTAATATGAGCACAATTTTGACTTAACGAAACTTATACATGAATATTTCACAAGAAGGAAGCACTTCAAACAACATGCTAGGGGGAATGCTAACATTCACAATTAACTACTTGAGATAAAGTATAACTTCATGACTTATAACCTATATGAACATTCTAGAACTTCACTTGTAGCTAAAACTAATATAAAAACTTATGGATTCAAAATAAATCTCAAAAGTTATATCAAATCGGTAATTTAAATAGCAAAAGACACCAGGGCTACTAAACTATTCCTTTATTTAGGCTTCAAAGGTAGTTCCACAAGATTCATCAAGATTGACTATAAAGTAATCTATAGAAAAAGATATGAAGAGATCTCAAAAACACTATTTTTGCATAAAAACTCCAACATTCTAGCCCCTTTTTCCACATCTTGGGAATCCTTATAAAGAGAAGGATTTCAACCAGCCTCAAATGGGAGGGTAGATATCAAGAGACTATTAGAAGAATACAAAGATATTTTTAGAAAGTTACTTTTTTACATGCTTTGTATTTAGGTTAAACGAGGAAGATGATCATGAAATTCACCAGGTGGTACATGTTGCAAGAGTCCTTTAATTGATTGTGTTTTCTTATGTTGCCTTTAATCATGAAATTTAGCTAATAGAGCCACAACATCTTGAACTTCTCCTACCACATCCGTTTCTTCTCCAAGGTCGTTCAAAATATCTGATCCTTTCTTTTAATCTCTCTGCTCTACTTTATCTAAGATTAAATCTTCATATTTCCTTGTTCTAGCTCTACAATTTAAAACTTGAACCTATTATTTTCCACCACCTTTGGTCAAACTCTTAGATGACTACTAAGCAAGATCCATGTGTTATTATTTGATAGGCTAGACTCACCAGCTTTCACATCCTCACAGCTATATTCCCATGCTGACCAGGTTGACTTACTATGATATGATGTTATGTTGTTACAACTTACTTTGCTTGGTGTAACATCTTATCCTACCTCTATCTATCCTACTATCTCACAATCACAGTTCATACTACCCTTGGCATAACTTTGTAGCTTTCCTTTTCATTCCTTACAATCTTATGATCATGTCCTTGTGATCTAAATTAAGAATTCAAATTACAATATGTAGTGCAGAACCTGTGGTATTGTGAATTAATTGAAAAACCATTAAAATGCCACAATAGATGATTTGCAAGCCAAAACTGATCCATTCCATTCGAAAATAGAGTTTATACAAGTATGATGGATCCCAAGGGTCATCACTATCCCTTAGAAATGAAAATGAAGAGTCCACAAGATAATTAATTACAAAATAAATCCAAACAACTCTAAAAAACTACAAAAATCTATATTAAAAATTATGTCTACTTGTAGAAGTCATAACTTTCTACTCGTAGCTCGAAAACACAAATCGTCAGAATTTAAGGAAATATCTTCTAAAGTTCTCCATTTTGTGTCTAAAGTCTTAAGCATAATGCTACAACTTCTTATCCTTGTCGAAGCCCATAAATGCCCCAAAGGCCTTTGAAAATGCAAAATACTAGAACATAGAAAATATTGAAAAAATAGATTTTGATATTTTCTCATTTTTGCTCATGGCAACATCTTCTGCATCTTCCTAGACTATGTTTTGATCATTCCTTCTACCTTGAGAGGAAATGGGCCCCATTTCATTCAGAATTTGCATTAGATGTGGAAAATGAAGCTAGCTTTGTTCACGTGTAAGCCACTTTCCTTTTTGAACAAATTGTCCTACTTTCACCATATGATATAAATAGATTTTTTGGTTCCTCAAATTCTTCATGACAACCTCCACAATTTGGTCACTATGGAGTGGATTAATAACTTCAAGATTCAACTCTGTATGATTGATTTCTTCAGCAACATCTACAATGTCTAGTAAAGGAGGGAAATACGACTTCAATAGTTCTACATTGAAAACTAGATGGACACCCAAAAATGGAGGCAGGTTGAGTTCAAATGCATTTTCACTAAGTTTCTTGATGATCTTATAGGGACCATAATGAAGAGGATGAATATTTCTATGAGGGCCTTGTAAATGTTTCTTCTATAAATGCAACCATACCTTATCCCCGACTTGAAAATTATTCGGAGTTCAATGTTGATCATGCCTCTACTTATACTTCTTAGTAGTTTGCTCCAAAATTTCATGAACTTGCTACTACAAATGATGAATTTTATCAATGAAATCCATAGCTTTTTCCTTCTCCTTATCCATGTATGGTACCAAGTTAGGTTACATAACTGGGATAGAAACATTTATTGGTGCTAAGGGTTGATATCCAAGACAAACTTCAAATGGGTTGTGGCCAATTGACCTATGAATTTCCCTATTGTAGCTATGTTGCACATATGGAAGGCTCTCATCCCATTTGTGAGGATGTTTGGAGTGATACATATGCATAATTTGAATAATCATTCAATTAACACCTCTGTTTGACCATCTATTTGAGGATGGAATGCAATAGACGTTGTTAGTTTTGTGTCCATCATTGCCCATAATGAAGACCAAAATTTACTAAAAAATCGAGTATCCCTATCCAAAGTAATGGTTTTTGGTAGCCCAAAATGAACCCAAACATGCTCAAAAAAGAGTTTTGTAGTTTCTTCAGGCCATTAAGATTTCCATTTTTGAAAATTTATCTACTACAACATATACACAATCATGCCCATATTTAGTGGTGGGAAGAAAAGACAAAATCCATTGAAATTGAATGCCAAGGTTTATTTGGAATAGGAAGTGGTAAGTATAAACCCAGCTTACGATTTGTAGGCTTTTCAATAAAACATGTTGTATATGCTTGAATATATTCCATCACATCATTTTTCAATCTTGGCCAGTAAAAATATTTTTGTAGTATAGCAATAGTCTTATCTATTCCAAAATGATTAGCAACCTTACTGTAGTGAGCTTCCCATATTAACTTCTTATGTTCTTCCTTAGGAACATACATCTAGCCAAAGTGTCAAAGCATTCCGTCGTGTAAGTAATAATCATTCACATATTTACGTTCCACAAGCTAAGTATAAACATCAAAAACTTCATTATCATGCCCATACAAGTGGGACCATTTTTTTGTTTGGTGACCACATGATTCTAATACCATACTTATTCTTGCAATTGGCAGCCTACTCAAACAATCTTCTACCTTATTGGTGCTTCCTTTCTTATGACGAATGTTGAGATGAAATTGTTGAAGATAAGTTGACCATCTTTGGTGCCTGCCATTTTGTAATTTTCCTTTTGTTTGCAAACATTGAAGGGTTTTGTGATTTGTGTGAATGATAGTCTCCTTTCCCAATATATAATGTTTCCACTACTTGTAAGCTTGAACAATAGCATATAATTATTTATCATAGGTGGGATATCTATGCACTGTATTAGAAAATGTCTCAATATGGTAGGCAACTGGATGTCCATGTTGCATGAGAACTACTCCTGAAGCATATTCTGATGCATCAGTTTGAATTTCAAAAGATTGTTGTAAATTAGGAAGAGATAAAATAGGTGCAAAACATAACCTTTGTTTCAAATCCTCAAATGCTTGTTGTTGAGCACCTATCCACTTGAATTTTGCTTTCATACCTCCTCATAATGACTAATTCAAAGGCCAAGACAAATGTGAAAATCCAAACACAAATCTATGATAAAAGTTAGCTAAGCCCAAGAAGCTACACAAATCTATGAGATTCCTTGGAGCACGAAAGTCTTTAATTACTTGGATATTTTTAGGATCAACTTGAACACCTTCACTATCAATAACATATCCCAAGTACTTAATAATTTTCATACCAAAATAATATTTTTCCTTATTTTCATAGAGTCCATGGTCTTGCAATATAGAAAATATTTGTTCCACATGTTTCAAATGTTCTTCCCATGTTTTGCTGAAAATTAGAATATCATCTAGATACACAACTGTTAAAATTCTTTAGAATAACTAAGAGGGGGGGTGAATCAGTTATTCAAGGTCCAAATGCCCTATTAATACCCTTTTCATATGTTCAAACTTAAATCAGTCATATAAGTAAATTACAGTAAATCAACATGCAAAGATAAAACATTCAAGATCAACACATGACACAATGATTTACGTGGAAACCCAATTTGGGAAAAACCACCAGTAACATGCTACTTGATTCTCACTCTTCTGAAGTGATGCCCTATTAAGAGCCTGCCCTGTTAAAGGCTTACAAAACATTGTTAAATGTGACCTTTTTAGAGGATTTCACCAAACTATTAGCAATGAGCCTGGTTAAAGGTCTTTAGAACATTCACTTGGAATGTCACCCTGTTAAAGGATTTATCTAATGGCTGTTAAACCAACCTAAGTCCATAGGATTTATCATACTATTACAATTGCTAGAAAGTAATGATAATGGTCTTTTGATCTAACATAACTTACAACATACTTTGCAGATTTCATATCACTCTTTTAGTTCAATACTTATGCTTGGCTTCAATCACTTCAGCTCTGACTGATTGTCTCCCTCTCAAGCTTCATCTCCTTGAGTCTTCCTACTCATTCTACCAATGCAATCATCCTTGTGGTCGTCTATCCAAATAGAGTTCCTGTTTTATCTTCTCCTTAGCTTATTCTTCAGCATTTCATGCTTTTATGCTTGACCACGGCTCTCTCTCTCACTATCCCCTCTATTCTACTCTTTCTTTCTTTTTTCATTAACTTATATCTTCTTATATACAAGTTTTATTTTCCTTTGCCAATCAATTCTCCCTCTTCAATTTTAGGGTTTCAAAATGGATTAGGTAGGATACAATGTATCTACCCCATATCTTGTTTTCTTCTTGAAACTTCGCCAATTGTATCTTAAAAATGTTCTACATGGTGTTTTGTGCCACCAACTCATCATTCTTATCTTCCTTTTAATTCACAGATTTCTAGATAACAACTTTGTCTGCTTAGATCTAGCGAATCTTCGATTTCCTAAATAATGCAACAACTCGGCATTATTGAGTTACTGGTGCTCGGCACCTCTGTGTTACTCGACATTATTGAGTTACTGGTGCTCAGCACCTCTGTGTTACTCGACATTATTGAGTTACCGGTGCTTGACACCTCTGTGGTACTCGGCACCTATACCTGCTCGGCACTTGGTTCTGCTCGGCACTTGATTTTTCTCAGCACTTTTTTTTTGCTCGG
Organism: Cupressus sempervirens; assembly: GCA_028749045.1. Classification (NCBI taxonomy): domain Eukaryota; kingdom Viridiplantae; phylum Streptophyta; class Pinopsida; order Cupressales; family Cupressaceae; genus Cupressus; species Cupressus sempervirens. The sequence goes on from CM053789.1 coordinate 361,564,498, forward strand.
CACTTGGTTCTGCTCGGCACTTGATTTTTCTCGACACTTTTTTTTTTCTTGGCACTTGAACTTGCTCGACACTTAACTAGGAATTTGCTTGGCTCTTACTAGCTTGCTCGACACCTTCTCTCTAATAAACTTAGTTTGAGCTTTACAAAAGACTTAGATAAAACCTTAGATCTTTGATATGTTTCAGTGTGCTCATTCTTTGTATCTTTTAGTATGTCATCCAATACACTGTTTCATTATGGCTTGACTGATCCTTGTACTTCATTACAACATCATAACTTCAACCTTTCTCTAGGTGTTCTAGTTACATCTTATTGATTGCCTCCACCTTTACAATCAACTAATTGATAGTATTTGGATCATTAAAGCAATTGTCATCCCTGCAAGTAGCAAGTTTGACATCAATGAAAAAAAAATGATTGAGGACATTCTTTACTAGTTCCATATATTATTCCAACAATTGTTCTTATGATCATTTCAATCATTTCCAACAACAACTACAAAAGAGTTAGTGAATGGCCTAAGCACATCATTCATCATCCTCATAAATGTGGCTCGGGCATTTGCGAGGCCAAAAGGCATCACCAACCATTCAAATAATCCCTCTTTGGATTTAAAAGTAGTCTTCCATACATCTATTGGATCAATTGGTACTTGATGGTATCCAGATTTCAAGTCAATTTTAGTGAAGAATTTTTCTCCTCTAATAAGAGATCATCTATCCAAGGAATTGGATATCTATTTTTTATAGTTATCTTATTCAATGATCTATAATCAATATAGAGGCTACATGTACCATCCTTTTTCTTTGCAAGAACAATTGGGCTACCATAGGGAGATGCACTTGGGCGGATATTTCATTTTTGAATCAATTCTAGTTTTTGCCTTTTTATCTCATTATTTTCTATAACTGACCTCCTATATACTAGCTCATTAGGCAATGGGATTCTTGGTATCAAATCAATAGAGTGTCTAATTTGGTAATATGAGGATACCTCTATTGCTAACTCAAACACATTCTGAAATTTTGTTAGAATTTGATCCATTGATCTTTGTTGTTGTTTTTGTGATGGACTACATGGAATGATAATTACATAGTTTTCTTTTATTCCTTAGGAAAAATCATCAATAACACAAATGTACTAGTTTGGGCTATTAACCTTCTGCATTGTTTTGCACTAATCAAAGATGTAGAGTGTGTAGGACTTACCTCTGGATTACTATTCTTCTGTCCACCTAATTTGATTGTTACACTTCATGGTCTAGACTCATACACCCCATGACATTGATACATGTATGGCTATGCTAGAAAAATATCACACACATCAAGAGGAGTTACATCACAGATCACCTCATCTTTGAATGGATTAATGGAATATCATAATGACATTGCTTGTTTACTTGAATATCTCTCCCTTGACTCACCCATCCCATAAAATATGGTTGTGGGTGTGATGTTGTTTTTAGATTCAATCCTTTTATAGTCTTAGTGGATATCAAATTCTTTTGACTACCACTATCAACAATAAAATGGAAAGCTTTTCCTCCTACCCACATTTGTGAATGGAACAATCTTTCTTCATCATCACCAACAAATACCTTTGTAGTGGCCACTATGGCATATGGGTTAGCCTTAATGATTTTTTCATCCTCCTTTTGTTTTCCAAAATCTTTCACCTCAAGTCCAATAGCTTCTTCATGGGTTTCAATCATTAAATTCTTTATAGTTCTACAATCGTTGGTGTTATGAGAGGGACTTTTATGGACTTCACACCACATACTTGAGTCTTGCCCTACTTTCTTTATGCCCCATGTATTCTTTGCTGGTGCATTTGGAGATGGCTCCATTGTTGTTTGTTTTTCCATTGGCTTATTACCTTCACCTTTCCATTTGTTGTTCATTGGATTTTCCCTCCTCCCTTTTTGTTTGAATTTATCCTCAATTCTTGATGCATATTTGAAAGAGCTAGACAATGTTTCTATATTCAATAAATCCATTATAGTCTAAATATATCTATGAAGATCACTCTTATACTTTAGAACTTAATGTTTTTCTGAGTCTTTAATGCCAAGCTTTGCAGAGAGAGCATGAAATATGTTAGTGTAATCTTGAACTGATTGGTCTTTCTTTTGTTAGAGTAATTGCCATTGCATATATTTCTATTCATAGGTATCCTTAGGGTAATATTCTTGTTTTAAATTCTCTACAAAGTTTTCCCATTTGGGTTTTCCATCAAACATCATAGAAAATTCATGGTCATCCTAAGCTTCTTGGTTTTCTTTAGTTGTTAAGTGAACCTCCCATGCCAACTTCACATGATTCTTAGCTTTGAGGAGGGAAAAGATTATCTTTTCAATATCTAAAAAATTATTAACACAAAAGTATCTCTCTAATTTGGATAACCAGTCATCAACAACATCTGCATCAATTTCCTTAAAAAGTTGGAATATCAAAATTTACCTGCACCTTGAATGGGGTTTGCCCACCAAATATTGGATTGCTCAGACCGGCTTGTGCCTGTCATTTTCCAAGCATCTTTTAAAATTGTTTCATCATTTATTCATGTCTAGTGTTTTGAAGGATGCATCCATCACCTTGGTTTGTTGTTTTGCCATCTGTGACTGTGTGCATCTCAAAGGAAGATAATCTGAGAGATCTCTCATGCCCAATCACAACCTTTGATAAGCTGACCACGTACAATGGGACATACAGGAGGAAACAAGCTCTGATACAACTAATCTAAATTAAGAATTCAAATTACAATACCTAATGTAGAACCTACGATATTTCAAATTAATTGAAAAATCATTAAAATGCCACAATAGATGATTTGCAAGCCAGAAGTGATCCATTCCATTTGAAAATGGAGTTTATACGAGTATGATGGATCCCAAGGGTCATCACTACCCCTTGGAAATGAAAATGAAGAGTCCACAAGATAATTAATTACAAAACAAATCCCAACAACTATAAAAAACTACAAAAATCTATATTAAAAATTACGTCTACTTGTAGAAGTCATAACTTTCTACTCATAACCCAAAAACACAAACCATCAAAATTTTTGGAAAGATCTTCTAAAGTTCTCCATTTTGTGTCTAAAGTCTTAAGCGTAGCACTACATTGAAGCCTAGAAATGTCTTGGAGGCCTCCAAAAATGCAAAATAATAGAACATAGAAAATACCAAAAAAAATGATTTTGGTATTTTCTCATTTTTGCTCATGCCAACATCTTTTGCATCTTCTTGGACTATGTTTTGATCACCTTATCATGCCATTGGGCCTCTCCTCCTCTAGCTTTACAATCTTATGATCTCTAGCCCATCATAGTTTCAGAAGTCTTGCTAAAGAATTTCTATGATGTCATGACCACCCTTTGTCATAAGATTGGGACCTAGACTATTACATTTGCATCATTTTGTCCTTATAGTCCTATGATTGCCTCATCCTTCTATAGTTGCGAGTCTCCATTTTTTCTTTCATAATCCCACGACACACTGTGTGTTGTAACATTAGAACTTGAACTAACCTTGGCATTTCATACCCCTACGATCTTATGCTCCCACGATCTTATGACCATACGACCTCATGATGAAGTGTAGCATCTCATCATTGAAACTAGGTTCCTACAATCCTACAATACCCTTCATATCATCTTAAGCCCTTTTCCTTTGCTTTACGATCTTACAATTTTTGTAAGATCATAACCCATTCATTTTTAGCTAAATGGCATTGAATGAATCATACTTTCCCTTATCGATCAAAACTCCTTCAAAATATGGAACTTTGGCATTCCATATGATCCTGCAAAGCCATAATGCTATGAATAGATCCCAGTCTCCCCATTACTATAGTTAAGCTCTTAACACCATTTTAGACTATGACCACATGACAAGGAGAAACTTTAACTATTTGTCAACCTCACAATGCATTTCATTAACTATTGGGTTTAAGTTGCAATGATGTGCCAACATTGAACATCAACTACTTCTTTGAATGAATGATATATCAAATGAACATGCATTTTTCTTTATCCATTAGAATATTGTAGCTCATTCAAAAAGTGACCCTACCATTTCTTTCCAACCTTTCATCTTTCCTCGAGTGTGGCATGTGTCAACTTGTGATTTTTTAACCTCTATTAGGCACCTTGGGCCCATCATGCCACATGGTAGGTCACCACACTATCACCACCTCAACCCATGGTTATCTTTTAACACCTATGATCATGTGACCCATGACATTTTTCATCATTTACTCTCAAGCCCAAGGTCAACCTTAACTCTACATGACCATGAGAGAATAGCATATTTTAACCCTAATCACCACTTTGCAACTTAACCTTATCTTTGACTGAGTTGACCCACAACCATGTAATAAACTATATATCTATCCTTAGTTGCCACTCCATAACTTAAAAGCTTAACTCAACCTTAACTCTCCTAACCATGCAAAAAATTAATCGCAATATCATCAACTTAACCTTAGGTTGCACTTAACTCTCTACAATTGTACAGTGGAACAAATTTTAACTGCTGCTAAAACCTTGGGGCCACTAGTATGTGTCAAGTGGTCACATCCTCACTTTGATTATTCATCAAGAAACTTCATTTTGTGAAAGAGTAGTAGCCTTTGATGATAATTAAATCAATGTTCATGAATATAATAATCTCAATTACATCTTCTTTATAGAATAGGGCCCATTGAGATGCATGGCATCATGTCATATTCTTGCTTTAGTTAAACAATGAGAAATTTAAAACTATGAGAATATGACAATCGTAGATCTATATTTGATCAATGGTATTTTCAAGGTTGCAGCTCTACCATGTACATAAACATCTTCAACCAATCTAATTCTATCCATATGTGAACTCATTCTAACATCCTTTCATTTGCGGCCCAAGGTTAAAATAGGTCACACAAACATCCATGAATCAACATGCTGTATTCTAGCATTGGATAAACATCACGCAACTTCAGAATGCGAGAATATGAAAGCCCATGATCTGTAGAGATCTGATGGTCACAACATAATTGAATCTCACTTGGCATAGTTAGCATCCTTGACCAATTAGGCATTGTCAACATGTCATGTTGTCCTAACATATTTCCACATCTTCATTCTATAGACTAAAATTGGGCCCACATGTCCACTTGGTGAATGCTCACTTTGTCTCTTTCATTAAACACTATGCATCTTAAGAAAGTGAGAATATGACATCCATCGATCAATTGATATCTGATGAGAAGATGCATCAATACTTTTTACTTGAAAATCAAAATGGGGCCCACAAGATAGGTGTATCTTGGTTGCCATGTTGCTATAGTTAAAACATGATCATTTTGTCCTAGTGACATAATAATGACCCTTGACCTTTAGGAAGATCAAGGGCTATCATGATTTTTTCACTACTCAAGCATAAGATGTAACCCAAATCAAGTTAAAAGATTATAATAAAAGCTTGGGTGTGAGCATAATACATGTGAATTCAAAGTGTTAAAAAACTTAGGGATAGAGGAGATAAAACATGGTCAATCATTTTACTTATCCCTCTCATGCATGCATAAAATTTAATGAATAAAATATTAGAACATGGATTATGGCTACCACCCTAAAGGAAAAGAGACTGGTCAACATTTCTATCCATTTTTGCATAGTGATTAAAAATGGTAACATTTACCATAGTAAAGTATAATAGGTTCTGTGACTTCCTCCTTCATTCCTTCAAGTACATATTTGATCCATACAATATTGGTACAATTCACTTCAGGAGCAACATGTTTAGCTTCTATAATAGATTAAGATTTATAGTTGTGTTTCTTACTAGTCCAAGTAACGAGTCTCTTCCCCAAGAAAAATGCTCCATCACTTGTACTTTTTCTATCATCAACATTTCTAGCCCAATCAACATCTTTGTAGGCTCTTAAGTCCAATTTCTCATTTTTCTTTTAGTATGGACCAAATTCCTCTATTCCTTTTAGATATCTCATAATTCTCTTAAAATAAATCAAATGATTCTCCTTAGGATTTGCAAAGAATCTTGCAACAATCCCAACAACTAACACAATGCCAAGTCTACTATGGACTACATATTGTAATTTGTCAATCATAGACTTGTACAAAGTTTGGTTCACATTAGTAGAATCATCATTCTTTGATAGTTTATGTCCTATGACAATATGTGTACTAATAGGCTTTGACCCTTCTAATTCAAAATCTTTTAGTATTTCCTTCACATAATTAGACTGGGTGATGTAAATACCATATTGCATTTGATACACTTGCAAGCCAACGAAGAATTTAATTTCTCCAAACATGGACATCTTAAATTCTTCCTTTATTTGATCAAAAAATGTTTTGCAAAGCACATTTTGTCTTCCAAATATGATATCATCAACAAAAAATTTAGTTAGTAAAATACCTTTACCACCTTCAATCTTCAAGTATAACTTGTTGTTGTCATCAATTCTTTCAAAACCAATCTTCACAAGACAAGTATGAAGTCTCTCATACCATGCTCTAGGTGCTTTCTTTAAACCATATAAATATTTTTGTAGTATACATACAATGTTTAGGTTGTTAACATCAAAAATTCCTTTAGGTTGTTCAATGTAAACTTCTTCATCTAATATACCATTCAGAAATGCAAATTTCACAACCATTTGGTAAACTTGGAAGCCTTTGTATATAGAGTAAGCAAGTAGAGTTCTTCCTCCCTCTAGTCTCACAACATAGGAAAATGTTTCTCCATATTCTATTCCTTCTTCTCGAGCATACACTTTACAAACCAGTCTTGTCTTATTTCTTGTGACTCCATAATTTTCATCTAACTTATTTATTAACACCCAAATGGTACCAATAACATTCTTGTTCTTTGATCTGGGTACAAGTAACAATTTTTTTTTCTCCTCTATTTTCTCAATCTATACTCTCATGACTTTACTCTAGTCATCATTTTCCAATGCATCCTTGACTTATGTAGGTTAATGCATGATTAGAAGAAATGTATCACTCCTCAACTTGTTTCTTGTCATAGATCTCACCTCTTTATCTCCAATTATTTGTGTATCAGGGTGATGTCTCTTAAAATACTTTGACAATCTTGGCTCTTATCTATTTTATTCTATAGTTCTTTCAACTTTAGAATCATTGTGTGCTTCTTTATCAAGTAATTGAGAATCTCTTTCATGCATACTAATCTCATTATCAAAATGTACCTCAACTTGATTTTGCAACTTGGCTCCTGACTCTAACTTGGTTCCTAAATGCAACCTGATATTCACTTTATGTGACTCGGCAGTCATAAAGACTTGTTGTTGTTGATTTTCAACTTGTTTCACAACATTATTTTCAATCATGTCATCATAGAAATACACAAAATATTTGTAATCTTCAAGTTCTTTTGTAGGTTCAGCTTCATGTACTTCTATATATTCATCAAATTTCACATTTGCACTTTCCACAACTTTGTCAATGTTAGTATTTAAACACTTATAAGCTTTAATCCTTATGGAATACCCTAGGAATATACCTTGTTGTCATTTAGCATCAAATTTTCCATTCGTATTGTACTTAAGAATATAACACTTGCTTCTTAATACCTTAAAATATTTTACATTGGGTGAGTATTCATACCATAATTCAAAGGTGTTGAATGAGTCATTTTTTGACTTGTACATGGTTCAAGGTATAAACAGCTTTACTTATAGCTTCTCTTCACTATTTCAAAGAAACATTCTTCTCCATTATCAGTGTTCTAGCAAAGTCCACCACAAATCTATTTCTTCTTTCAACAATCCCATTTTATGGAGGGGTTCTAGGAGCAATTTTTATCTTTTGATTCCTCTGTCATTATAGAACATCTCAAACTCATTTGATGTAAATTCTCCACCTCTGTTAGATCTTAGACATTTTATTTTTCTAGTTTCCTTTTCCACTATAGCCAAGTACAACTTAAAAAATTGAAATGCATCAAATTTATTTTTTAAGAACACAACTATCATCATCCTAGAATAATCATCAACAAATAGGATAATGTACTTTTCACCTTTATAGCTTTACACATTAATTGGTCCACATAAATCAATGTAAACTAACTCAAGAATCCCTTTTTGAAGTGTGAGTCTTTCTTTTAAATCTTGATTTAGTCATCTTGCCTAACTGACATTGTTTACATATTACATTATCCAGTTTCTTTAGTTTTTGAAAACCTCTAACTCTCTTCATCTTACTGATACTAACCAAATTATCAAAGTTAACATGACATAGTCTTTTATTCCATAGCCACACATCATCAAGTTGTACAACTAGACAAGTAGCATCATTCATGTCAAGATAGAAAAGATTACCTCTGGTCTAATCACCATTGTCAATTAGCTCTCCATTAGCATCATAAATCTTGGCCTTTCTATTTCCAAATTCAACCTTACAAGCAATGCTATTCAATTGTGATACACTCACCAAATTGTAATTCAATCCTTCCACATAATAAGCATTATCACAAATGATCTTATCTATCAACTTAATTGATCCTTTTCTTTTGATAAGACATGGTGCATCATTCCCAAATCTAACACTATTTCTGTCATAATGCACAATGGAATTGAACTTACTTTTATCTCCAGTCATGTGATTGTCCTCGAACATCCATTGTCAATGATCCAATTGCCACTCTTATTCACATAAGATACAAGCATACTCACCTCATCTTCATCAGATTCATCCATCATTGAAACATAGAAAACTTCATCCTCATTATCATCAAATTCTTCATTGGATTCCTCATCACAAATGTAGCAAGATTTCTTTCATTTATCCTTGTAATCTTTGTTTTTGTCTTCTCTTTTTCTTGTTAATTTGTCTCCACTTATGTTTTTCTTATTTTCTAGATATTTAGTAGCAATATGACCAATTTCATTGCAATTGAAACATATGATAGGCATCTTACCTTTATATTTTCCTTTGTGTATGTGAAATCTCCTAGGCAGCAATTCTTCAAGTTGTTCAACATCTTCCTCATCTATAGATCACTAGAAACATGTTTTCTCTTTTTCTTTTTTCTTTTCATTAGGTTCTTCTAGTGATTACTTAGCTTTAAAAGAAGATTCAACATTCTTAGGTTTGAAGTTATCATAATTAGAGAGTTCAAAAGCAATAAGCCTACCTACCAAACCTTCAAGGGTTAGATTAGTGTCAGGTATACATCTTAAGTCTTGTTTGGCAGAAACTCTAATAGCATAGATGGGGAAAAGTGTCCTCAATAATTTTCTAAATACTTTATCATCATCAATGTTACCATTAGATCCTCTTATATCATTTATAACATCTTTTATTCTAGAGCAATATTGAACAACATTCTCACCTTCTTCAATTCTCATATTATTGAACTTACCTCTAAGACTTTTAGGTTTGGCTCTCAAAACTATTTTTTCTACTAGATGGATGGTTTAAAGAGCATCCCACATCTTCTTTGTAGTGTCACAAGACTCGATGCCATCAAAATCTAAGTAGTTTAGGGAAAATGTAATCTCCAACATTGTATGATTGTGTTATTTCTTCTTTTTTAGATCTCCAGTAGTATAGGATGTAGTAGGGTCAACATGTTCAATAGTAATGGTAGTCTATGCATGATCTCCAAGTCCTCCTAGATGTAGCATCATCAAAAATATCCATGTAGAAATTTGGGTACCTCTCTCTTAGACATTTTGATTTTAGACTTAAAGTACCTTGAAACTATCTCTCATAAGAAACCAATGCTCTGATACCAATTGTTGGAACAATTTAGAATAACTGAGTGAAGGGGAATTAGTTATCTAAGGTCCAAAACTCCCAATTAAACTTTTTAGTGCTTAACAAAACTCATACATACATCTCCTTATCATGTATCTTGCATGCATCCATCATATCATTCAAAACATAAACTTGTAGATTCTTATCGTAAGTCAAAATCACTTTGCAGAAATGTCAACATGAAGCATAATAGAATCATTCACATATATGATAGAAGGATTTTAGGTAGAAACCCAATTTCAAAAAAACCACCAGTAACATGCTCCTAATTCTCATTCTTTTGAAGTGATGCCCTATGAAAGTCCAACCCTGTTAAAGGTTACAATAAACACTATTAAATGTGACTTGGTTAAAGGATTTCAATCACTCTATTAGGAGTAATCCTTGCTAGAGGAATCTAGGTCATTTCATTAGAATTCCACTTGGTTAAAGGATTTACAAATGAATTTTAGGTCAACCTTAATCAAAATTATTTTACCCTAAATTGATACAATGATTAGAGAGTAATAGTAAGGTTTGATTTGATAACAAATTACAACTCACTTGTAGCTTACAAATATTTTTTTTGAGTCCTCCATTCTACTTGCCTTCATTAACTTCAACTCTAATAGCTTGTTCACCCTTCAAGCATTCGTCCCCTTAAGGCTTCTCTTTTTGCATGAAAATCACAAACTCTATAGTTTGGCCTCCATATGAAGCAATACCCTAGACTCCTTGTCTACCTTGGGTTTTTGCACTTGCCAATACTAGTCAACTGTCCAACTATTTCTTTATTCCTTATATCCCCTTATAAAGAGAATTTATATCTTTTGTTGCTTTATCACAATCATCCATTCTAGGGTTAGGTCAAATTCATTGAATCTTCCCACTTTTCCATTTAGTTCCCTTTAGAAAATTCCTTGAAAATCCTCCTTGAATTCATCTCAAAATGTTTTACCTTGAATTTTGCGCCACCATCTCATCAAGCTTATCTTCTACATGGTTCAAACAATCCAAGAAATCAACCTTGTCAGCTTAGATTCATCGATTCATGATCCAACTCATAATATTGTCAATTAGCTTTAACTAAGTTCTGATGCTCAACGCACACTGTGTTTCTTGGCATCAACTAATAGTTCACTCAGTATATACTAAAGCTTATTAATTCTCAGCACCAACTCAACTTTAATCAGCATACATTGAATCTTCACTTTTCTTGGCTGCAAATGATTTTTTTCTTAACTTGCGCTAACTTTTCTTGGCACCTATTGTGCACTTGGTCAAGCTTAGAAAACACAATTTTTCTTACTTGTTATTCTAGACTTAATTAGTGTTTTTGTACTTTGCAACCTAAAGTAGATAAACAATACACTATATCATCACTATCTTAATTAATCTTTGTACTCTTTTTTCATACCGCAACTCAAATTTTCTTGTAGGTGTTGTTGTTATCACATTTGATCAAATCATATTCATTAATCAAACAAATTATAATACCCAAATCAACTAAGTGGTTACCTTACCAGCAAGTAGCAGGTTTGACATAAATGACAAAACAATGATTGAAACACATTCTCATATTTGTATCAATCTTTTCTTAACAATTACAAAATTATGTTGCAAATTCATGGTGTTTATCATATAGAATGTGACCATTGGGACATGCATGTATTGTCTAATACTTCATTCTAATTTGATTTATAATAGTAGATAATTCTCAATATGAATGAGGTTGAATGTTTGATGGTGCTCACAAAAAGTCACCTATCAACCTACAACAAAAAACATGATTAGTTAATGTAATCAAATATAATAATGGTATGCTAACATTGAAGATGACAAAGTAACATACCTTGGCATACATGATTTTTTTATATTGGATAAACCATTCATAACCTTCAAGTTCACCAACAAGATTATAGTAGAGAGATGAATTATTTGGGAGCCTTGGTATAGGGGCTCCTATGAGTTCTCAAGTATAGGTATATCAAGATCATCTTAATCATGATTACCAAATGCACTAGTACCATCATCATGAACATCTTAATCAGTTATTCTAATACCATCTTCTTCAATCATGTCCTTTAGCACATTATCAGCTAGGTAATACCATTATCTTCAATTGTGTTCTCTATTGAAGGATCATATCATTCTATGGGAGCATTATCCTCGTCTTGGACATTCACACCTCCAAGTTGGTTCAAATAGAAATCCACATTCACCAATCCATAAAAATTATACCCCCTTTGATGTTACGATGTTGCCTACAATGACTATGGGTTATTGTGATTAGAATTATTTGATTCTTTAAGCCCTTACACTTTTTGTAAGGACAATAACATGTATCAAATTTTCTTTTGAAGTGAGACCAAAATCTAGCAACTATATTGTTATTTTATTTTGAGTTCATATTTCCATGCGTGGTCTTTCTTCACAGGAAAATATTTAGGCTATAGATATACAAAATAGAAACATATAAGCATTAATAGTATCCTATATATAATTTTAACAAAAAGTATAAGAACCATCTTATGCTAAGGGTTTTTATAAGTTCATAGTATTGACTATTATAATAGACTTTGTAGTAGCTTCATAGGGATACAATATTATATGTTGATGTGAAAATGGCCTTCTTGTATAGTGATCTTAGTGAGGAGATTTCTATTTAGAAGCCTAGAGGATTTTCCTAGGATTGGTCGCTTGTTTTCAAACTTTGGAATTCATTCTATGGTCTCAAACAATCCCTTTGAGCTTGGTATGCCAAGATGGAAACTTTTGTGCTCTATTAAAATTTTATTCTAGGTCAATAACTTATAGCCAATAACAAGAGGGGGATAATTTAAAATTAGTTTTCTATGTGGATGAATCAATTCTTATATGCATCCCTCCTTAAATTGTTAAACGTATTTAGTGAGCATTGATAGAGAAAGTTAATATAATAGATCTTGTATTTCTATATTACTTCATTGGTCTTCAAGTTATAGATGTATTTTTTAACATGCTTCATAGGTTTGACATGTTTGAATAAAATCCTATGCAAAAATATTCTAGTTAAGGGTTGTTTTGATCTCCTTAAATTAATGTTGCTTCATATTGGTAGTCAATTAGCAATGTTTTGTACCATACACATATTTATTTTGTAGCTTGATTAGTATTTAGTTTCTTTCGCAATCTACATAAGACTTAATTGAAGGATGTTAAACATATGTTGAGGTACATCGAGTGGACTTCTCATCTTGAGATTCATTGTTGACCAAGAGATTCTCAAGTTGTTGGCTTCATTGATTCAAAATGGATAAACAATGCTAGTAATCATAAGTCTACCTCTATCATTTTTTCTTAGTTTTGGTTATATTATATGGCTTACAAAAAGTAAAATTTGTTGTTCTCATTTTATTAACTAACCATTTGTATTATGTTTAGTTACCTAAAAGGATTCTATAAGAAATGTCCTTTAATTTGTCATTTTATGGTCTAGATTATGTTGCAAGTCCTTCGCTGGATTGTTAGTAGCAAAGGGTTTTGTGCAGTAGTATGGGTGGAAATGGGTCCAACATCAAAAAGTTTTAAATTCTTGGCCATTCCCTTTTCTTTTCAAGCCTCCCCTATGGATTTGTAGAATGCCATGCTTGCTCAGATTGAGAAGAAGATGGAATATTGGATCACTTAGCCCCTTTCACTTTTAGGGAAGCTCAATTTTTTTTCAAAGTGCTTCTTGCTATGCATGTTTACTATTCTTCTTGTTTTTCTCCCTTCAAAGCCTTGTATCTTAAGCTTGAACATCTTCTCTAGGACTTTCTCTGGGCCTTTGATGCTATGCATCATACTTTTAGAGAGTTGCCTAGGATTTTTGTTGTTTGCCCAAAGATTCTAGTGGCCTTGGATTTGTTTCCACTCACAAACAAGGGATTTCCCCATATGCCAAGTGGGTCATACAAGCTCTCACTAGAGATGAGACCTAGAAACTTTGGTTATGGCACTACATTTCTTTAGGCTTTTCGGTTAACTAGTCAGCCTAGAAGGGGATTGGATTTCAAACCCTTCTTGTGACTTCTGAACCTATTCAAATTCAGGGCACTTTTGTTGCCAAGAGCATTTGGAAATCTTGGGAAGCCATTAAACCATGTCTTCACTGGGCTAGTATGTTGGAAATGAGAATGGAGTAACTAAAAGGGGGAGGGGGTGAATCACTTACCACAAAAACATTTCATAGTCCCTTAGATGTCTAAAATCTTGATCTTAGTTACAGATTACTGAAACTTGATAATGTAGCAAATACTAATAATTATTAAGAACTGATAACCAAAACAATTCAGCAATCATGAACACTAGAGACACCAGATTTAACATGGAAACCCAATATGGGAAAAACCACCAATGTAACTAGTTACTGTTTTTCACTCTTCTGAAGTGAGCCCTATTAGGAGCCAACCTTGTTAAAGGTTACAAAACACACTGTTAGAGGATTTAATCACCTTGTTAGGAGTGGCCTTGCTAGAGGTCTTTAGAACAATTCAATTGAATTGTCGCCTTGTTAGAGGATTTACAATAAGGCTGTTAAACCCACTCTGTTAAGAGATTTGAAATCACGGCTACAATTGTTAGAAAGTAACACTGAATGATCTAAATATAATGCAACTTATCTTTGCTGATACAGATCTCTGTTCTGCTTCACTAGATCCTCTCTAATCACATAAAAGCTTTGTAGCTCCACAAGGATATCTGATCCTTCAAAAATTTGCTTGCACCTTCACAATTCGCACATGCATCTTATCCACACATGCACACTTGAATTCGCAACTTGATCCTTCATATATACCTTTTTGATTATCAAGTTGGCCTTAAATACAAGTTAAAATTATTAATAATTATACTGTGAGTCGGCTACATTCATCACATAAATCAATTTTAGCCTTAATTCCACACTTTTCAAAAATCCTTCGCTAACCAACCTAGCTCGGTAAACACTATACCATAATGATCTTTAGTGTTAACCAAGTGAGGTTTGGTAAGCACTGCGAATTGTGCAAAAATCCTTTGGACACCGAGTGAACTCGGTAAACACTGACTTTCCTTCGCTTACCTTCCTAGCCCGGTAAACACTAACTTTTCTTCGCTTACCTTCCCAGCTCGGTAAACACTAACTTTTCTTCGCTTACCTTCCTAGCTCGATAAATAATCTATCACAATTTCCTTCGATCACCGAGTGAGCTCGGTAAGTACTCAACTTCCTTCGTTAACCAAGTTAGCTCGATAGAAGCTATCTTTACAGTGTAATATACAGCAATGCTCAGTAGACTCTGTAAACTACTATGCTTACCTTCTGAGCTCGATAGACTCTGTCTGATGACTGATATGAAATTTGTGTAACATCAAAGACAACACTCAATTAACCAATTGTATCCAACAATCTCCCTCTTTGGCATTGATGGAAACACAATATGTCATAGTAGAATAAAATTTGAAAACAAGTCTTTCTTTTATAGTGCAGCACAATATGTCAATATAATACTTCTCCCTCTTAGATAGAAACTTCTCCCTCTTTTAGTAATCTCCCTTAGTGAAGGAATTGTATAACAGAAAGCTATGATAGTTTTATTCTCCCTTTACAAATGCTTACAAATTTTAGAATAGATATTACAGTTTTACTCTCCCTCTTTGACAACACATGCCAAAGACAATACAACACAGTAAAAGCTCTTCTCGTATGCCAAAAGTACTCTCAACTAGATTACAATGTACCTTATGTACAGATTCATATGCAATGACTTCAATACTCTGTTGCATCAACTTGATAGATTTTCAACTTGTCATAGGTTGATGCATCACTTAAAACTTTATTTTAGTGAACTTCAGATAGGGGAGTGACCCCTAACTTACCTCTGAGATACAAGAATGTATCCTTAGGTAATGGCTTTGTGAATATGTCAGAAATTTGTTCCTTTGTATGCACATATTCCAGTCTGATCTCCTTGTCCTGCACTAATTCTCTGACAAAATGATATTTTATTGCTATGTGTTTGGTTTTGCAATGCATCACTGGATTCTTAAATATATTGATTTTACTAGTATTGTCACAGAACATAACAACTGGTTCTTTGATTTCCATCTTCATTCCTTGTAATAACTGCTTAAACCAAACAATGTTGGAACGGTTTATTGCTGCAACAACATACTCAGCCTCTGCTGTAGATTGGGATGTACAATTCTGCTTTTTGCTTGTCCAAGAAACCAATCTCTTTCCAAGAAAGAATGCTCCTCCACTTGTGCTTTTTCTGTCATCAAGATTCCCTGCCCAATCAGCATCAGTAAAAACTTTCAGATCCAAATTACCTCCAAATTTGTACCATAGTCCATAATCTTCAGTTCCTTTTAAATATCTCATTATTCTTTTAATTGCCATTAGGTGAGTTTCTCTTGGTTTTGCTGAAAATCTTGCAACAATACCAACTGCAAGAGCAATATCTAGCCTGGTATGAACTACATACTACAACTTTCCAATCATAGATCTATACAATGTTTGGTCTACTTCTTTGAATTCATCATCTTTGGTAAGTTTCAATCCAATACACATAGGAGTTCCAACAGGTTTGCAGTCCTCCATACCAAACTTTTTCAATATCTCCTTGATGTATTTTGATTGAGTAATGAAGATGCCATTCTTATTTTGTTGAATTTGAAGACCAACAAAGAATTTTATTTCACCAAACATAGACATTTCAAATTCTTTGTTCATTTGTTCTGAAAATTCTTTGCAAAGATCATCATTCCTTGTGAAAACAGTATCATCTACAAATATTTCTGCCAAGACAATCTTATTATCTGGTCCTTCCTTTATATACAAGCTACTATTATCATTAGTTCTTTGAAAACCAATCTGAATAAGATAGTTATGCAATCTTTCATACCATGCTCTAGGGGCTTGTTTCAGACCATACAGTGCGTTGTGTAATTTGCAGACCATGTTCCTTTTATCTGGATCAACAAAACCTTCAAGTTATTCAATGTAAACCTCTTCATCCAGTATTCCATTGAGGAATGCTGACTTGACATCCATCTGATAAACTTTGAATCCTTTGTGAGTAGCATATGCAAGTAAGGTTCGGACTCCTTCCAATCTTGCAACAAGAGCAAAAGTTTCCCCATAATCTATGCCTTCTTCTTGAGAGTATCCTTTGCATACCAATCTAGCTTTGTTTCTGGATACCTTACCATCTTCAGTCAACTTATTTCTGAATACCCACTTGGTTCCTATTATATTCTTATCTTTAGGCCTGGGTATAAGAGCCCATGTCTTGTTCTTCTCTATCTATTCTATTTCCTCATTCATTGCCTCAATCCAACTATCATTTGCCAATGTGCCTTTAATACTTCTAGGTTCAAAATCAGCAAGTAAACAAGTATTTTTCAACTTACTTCTTGTCAGGGTTCCTTCATATTTGTCTCCAATGATCTGATCTGGTGTATGATGTCTTCTGACATATTTAGCTAATACAGGTTCTTTACCTCTTGAATGAGTTTCATTGATATCTTCTTGTGCTTCAATTTCATATTTAGGTTGTTCTGGCTTGGTTGCTTTAGACTCGGTAGACACTTGCTCGGTAGTGTCTGAATGTTGTTGTGGCTCGATCTCAACTATTTGCAACTCGGTTACTAAAGACTCAGGAGTCGAGGATTCTTGAGTGGATGGTATACTTGGTATAGTATCAGGTTCAATGTAAACAAATCTCTTGTAGTCTTCAGGTATTTTTTGCTTTCTTCTTCTGATTTTTCTGCAAACTCATCAACTTTCACATGTGCACTTTCTATGACTTTGTGAGTGGATAGATTTAAACATCTATATGCTTTGCTTTTGCAAGAATAACCCAAAAATATTCCTTCATCACCTTTTACATCAAATTTTCCTTTTCTAGATTCTTTCAAAATATAACATTTTCTTCCAAATACTTTCAGATAACTTACATTGGGTTTGTATCCATACCATAATTCATAGGGAGTCTTGAATGAGTCCTTCTTCAACTGTACTCGATTTAAGGTATGAACTGTAGTGCTGATGGCTTCCTTCTAGTATTTGATAGCAATGTTTTTTTCTATCATCAGGGTTCTTGCACAATCCATAATGGATATGTTTCTTCTTTCATCTATTCCATTTTGTTTTGGAGTTCCTGGTGCTGAAACCTGTCTTTTAATACCTCTTTCAATGCAGAAGTTATTGAATTCATGTGAAATGAATTCACCACCTCTGTCTAACCTTAAACATTTCAGCCTTTTCCCTGTTTCTTTTTCAACTCTTGCCAAATACCATTTGAATTTCTCAAATGCTTTTGATTTATTCCTTAGATACATGGCAGTCATCATTCTTGAATAGTCATCAACAAAAAGAATGAAAACTTTTTCTCCAGTATAGCTTTCTATTCCAATGGGTCCACATAAATCAGTATGCACAATTTCTAATATATCTTTAGACTGATAGTTTTTACCTTTAAAACTAGTTTTTCCCATTTTACCAATCTGACAATTCTTGCATAGACCAACCTCAGGTTTCTTAATGTTAGGAATGCCTCTTACTTTCTTGAATTTTCTTATTTTTACCAAATTATCAAAATTGACATGACACAACATTTTATGCCATAACCAACTCTCTTCAATTTGAGCAATAAAAAATGAGCATTCACCAAGTTCTAGATAGAACAAGTTACCTTTAGTTTGGGTGCCAGATCCTATCAATTTTCCTTGCTCATTCAAGAGGCTCGCCTTTCCATGCATGAATTCTACCTTGAATCCAGTATTTAGTAACTGTGCAACACTTAGCAAATTATGTTTGAGACCTTCAACCTAGTAGGCATTATTACATATAAGTTCTTTGGATAGATAGATTCTTCCTCTTCCTTTTATGAAATGAGGTTCATTATTACCAAACCTCACACTGCCACCATCATAGTCTTCAAACTGATCAAACTTAGTTTTATCACCAGTCATATGATGTGAGCAACCGCTGTCTATAATCCATGTATCATTCTTACTTACATGAGAGATAAGAGCCATTTTATCTTCGTCATCACTATCAAAGTCATCTTTAACATCAATATAAACAATTTCATCCTCACTATTATCAGAATCCTTAGAATTTTAAGCAATGAAACATGATTTCTTACCTTTGTTCTTGGATGATTTAAAGTCTTTCTTGCCATTCCATTTCTGATCTTTCTTTTCATCATTGTTTTGCTTGTTTGGGCACCTTGCTGCAATATGACCAATTTCATCACAAGAAAAATAGATTAGAGGAACTTTACCTTTGTATTTTCCTCTGCCTCTAGAATATTTCTTGGCTAGTAGAGCTTCAATCACTTCGAGATCACTGTCTAAACTTTGGCTTGATTCATTTTCACTTTCTGATTGTGATTCTATCTTCTTTTTGCTTTTCTCTTTGACTGAGAGCTTGGCTTTAAATGCTGATTCAATGTTTTTGGAGGCTGGAACATAGTTGTCAAAGTTATCTAGTTCAAATGCAGTTAGTCTTCTGACTATGGCCTCAAGATTTATCTTATGATTTGCTTCACACCTTCTTTCCTGTATTGCAGAGACTCTGATTGCATAAACAGGAAGCAAGGTTCTGAGAACTTTGCTTACAACTGTTTCTCCTTTGATGTCACCTCCAGCTGCCCTGATTGCACTTACACATGCTTTAACTCTTTCAACATACTTTGCAATGTTTTCATCCTCTCTCATCCTCATTTGATCAAATTGTCCTCTTAGACTTTTTGCTTTTGCTCTTCTCACATTATCATCCCCTCCATAGATCTCCTTTAGCTTGTTCCACATGTCAAAGGAAATTTTGCAGTCCTTAATGTCATCAAATTCTTCATAGCTAAGAGCAGATGCTATGTCTATCATCATATTGTTGTGAGTCTTCTTTCAGCAATATCATTAACTGAAAATGTGCTAGAAGGTTCTTCATATTTTTCTTCAATGTATTTTAGTACAGTATCACCAACAGTACCCAGATGAAATTTCATCAATTCTTGCCATGCTGAGAAGATATCTCTGTTAAGTTTTGGAATTTCTCTTTTGTAAGACATCTTGATCTTTGGCTTAGAACCTTGAAATCCTTTCGTGCAAGCACCAAAAAGCTCTGATACCAATTGTTGGAAATGAGAATGGAGTAACTAAGAGGGGGAGGGGGTGAATCAGTTACCACAAAAACATTTCACAGTCCCTTAGATGTCTAAAATCTCTATCTTAGTTACAGATTACTGAAACTTGATAATGCAGCAAATACTAATAATTATTAAGAACTGATAACCAAAACAATTCAGCAATCATTAACACTAGAGACACCAGATCTAACGTGGAAACCCAATATGGGAAAAACCACCAATGTAACTAGTTACTATTTTTCACTCTTCTGAAGTGAGCCCTGTTAGGAGCCAACCCTGTTAAAGGTTACAAAACACACTGTTAGGTGTGACCCTGTTAGAGGATTTAATCACCCTGTTAGGAGCGGCCTTGCTAGAGGTCTTTAGAACAATTCAACTGAACTGTCACCTTCTTAGAGGATTTACAATAAGGCTGTTAAACCCACTCTGTTAAGAGATTTGAAATCATGGCTACAATTGTTAGAAAGTAACAATGAATGATCTGAATATAATGCAACTTATCTTTGCTGATACAGATCTCTGTTCTACTTCACTAGATCCTCTCTGATCACATAAAAGCTTTTTAGCTCCACAAGGATATCTAATAACTCAAAAATTTGCTTACACCTTCACAATTCGCACATACATCTTATCCACACATGCACACTTGAATTCGCAACTTGATCCTGCATATATACCTTTCTGATTATCAAGTCGGCCTTAAATACAAGTTAAAATTATTAATAATTATACCATGAGTCGGCTACATTCATCACATAAATCAATTTTAGCCTTAATTCCACACTTTTCAAAAATCCTTTGCTAACCAACCCAGCTCAGTAAACACTATACCATAATTATCTTTAGTGTTAACCAAGTGAGGCTTGGTAAGCAGTGCGAATTGTGCAAAAATATTTTGGACACCGAGTGAACTTGGTAAACACTGACTTTCCTTCGCTTACCTTCCTAGCCCGGTAAACACTAACTTTTCTTCGCTTACCTTCCCAGCTTGGTAAACACTAACTTTTCTTCGTTTACCTTCCCAGCTCAGTAAATACTCTGTCACAGTTTCCTTCAATCACCAAGTGAGCTCGGTAAGTCCTCAACTTCCTTCGTTAACCAAGTTAGCTCAATAGAAGCTATCTTTACAATGTAATATATAGCAATGCTCAGTAGACTTTGTAAACTACTATGCTTACCTTCTGAGTTCAGTAGACTCTGTCTGATGACTGATATGACATTTGTGTAACATCAAAGACAACACTCAATTAACCAATTTTATCCAACATAGTAATGGGTTTAGAGATGGACTCTCAATGAACCAATAGAACCTTTGGTGGTCACCCTTGTTTTCCACTCAAGGGGTTCCTTTAGCCAAGATTGAAGGAGCCAGTGCTTTGCATTTAGTTTGAAAGGGTATTAAAATTTCCAAAGATTTATTCTCTAGGGTTACTATGATATTTTTCTCATGGGAGGATTTGTAGGTGCAATACAATCTTATTCATTTAGATCGATAGATAATTGAACTTCTCATTTTTGCGACTCCTCCCAATTTGTTACACAAGTTGGAAATCCACTCATCCCACCCTTGGTGGAAATATTGGAAGTGGTATGATACCACTCCAATGATGAGTTACAAGCCTAGGTTAGGGTATTCGTGGCTGGTGCCCCATCCTTTGAAGGTTAATACTCTCAACTAGTATTTGAATTTGCATTCTTCTCATAAGATTTGGAGTCTTAGGTTTTCCACCATCTAGCATACCATTATAGAGTCAAAGATTGCTCACTTTTCCTAGTGTCTCCTTTTTTAGGGTTTTCCTTTAGGTCCTTGGCTCTAACATCTAGGATTTTTTGATCCTAGATGCCCTTTTTGTGGTCAAACTAAAAGCCTCCTACATATTTTTTGGCTCTATAAATGAGCCAAAAAATATTGGCTTTGGATTTATGATTTTTTAAAGCCTTTTCATCCATAGGCTTTCACGTGACATATGGTGGTTCTAGGTGATGCTCCTAGACTACCTTTTAGATATGCCCAGATTTGGCATGCCTTCAGAATGGAGATTTTGTTTACTGTTTGGAAAGATCGCAATGTTTTCTTATTCTCTCACAACCTTCTTGATATTCATGTTGCTATGTACTCTAAAGCATGTATATCTAATAATGTCATCTTGCAAATACAAGTACAAACTAACAAAGTTGCACTAGAGGTGGCTCACCTGCAGGAGCTACTTGCTCACTAGGGAAATGCCCTTTGTACAGTTGCCTACATGTTTCTAGATATTTTTTTTAGTGACTGCACTCCTCCTCATAGTTTTCATTGAGACTAGAGTTAATCTTCTTATTGCTGACAAGCCTCCAAGTTGTAGCCTCATCGTTGTTCTCCTAGTGGTGGTTTTCATGGCCACTACTCAGCCTTGCTAGTTTGTGGTAACTGATTAGGAAAGTACTATACATACTTCATAAATTCTTTGGGGTTTGGGGCCAATGTTGTGGCCAACATATGGTTGACATATGGCTGACCTATTGCAACCCTAAAGTGGCATAAAATTACTTGTATTAAAGGTCTTAACATTAGGTATTTTCATTAAGTTGTGATGCAAAATTAGTTCTTGTAGTGGTATTGAGTAGTAAGGGATTACATATTGTAATTAAGTTGTAATCACTGGATCATAATAATATCAGACTTGTTGTTTGGTGGACATAACCTATGGATTGGGTGAGCCATGTCAAATCTTGGTACCTTATGTTCTTTTTTGTGTGATCTATTATTTTTTGTTATTGGTTATATTTGTATGTAATTGTTATTTATGTCTATTGCTTAATCCTAACAAGTGGTACTAGAGCGAGGTTGTTTTTTAATTATCCTCTATAGGAAAGTCTCACAGTTGAGTAGGAGCAATGGCATATGAGGGTAAGTTGAGGGTTAACAAGTTTAATGGGAAAAACTTCTAGTTATGGAAGATGCAAATGGAAGACTATCATTATCAGAAGGATTTATGGAAGTTGTTGAAAGGTAAAGCCAAGAATTGAGGATCTATGTCAAATGATGAATGGGATCTTTTGGATAGAAAGGAACTTGGAAGAATTTGATTATGCTAGGCACCATTGGTGGCATTTAATATTAAAAAAGTGAAGACAATAGAAGAGTTGATGAAAACCCTAGTGCCACTGTATGAAAAGCCCTCCGCTTCAAACAAGCTATTTCTCATGAAGTATTTATTTAATATGAAAATGGTAGAAGGTGGATCTATTGTAGATCATTTAAATGAGCTTAATACTATTACTAGTCAGTTAGATTTTTTGGGTATCAATTTTGAAGAAGAAATTAGGGCTATCTTGATTTTTTTATTCTTTGCCTAAAAGCTAGAATGGCTATGAGTAATTCTATTCTTGTATCTAGTACCCTAAAATGTGATGATGTTATTGGTGTTATTTTGAGTGAGGAAACTTGTAAGAAATCCTCATGTGGATCTACATTAGGAAGTGCTTTGAATGCACAAAGCAGGGGTAGAACGACTAACAAAGGAAGCAATTCTAGAGATCATGGGAAATCAAAAGGAAAGTCAAAGGAGAGGAGGTCTCAATTGAGAGGACCAAGCAACTACTAGTACTGTGGGAAACTAGGTCATAAAAAGAAAGATTGTTGGAATCAAACGAAAAATGAAGGAGATAAACAAATGGAGATAAGGAGGCAAATGTGGTAAGTAGCAAATCTGAAAAGGATGCTTTGCTTCGGTCTTTAAACAATGTTGATGATTCATGGGTTTTAGATTATGGTGCTTCATTTCATGCTACACCTAATAGAGGTTATTTTATTGATTATGTCCAAGGGGATTTTGGGCTTGTTTATTTGGGGGATAATGAACCTTGTTAGATTGTTGGAAAGGGAAAAATTAAGATTAAGTTGCAAAATAGGATTCATTGGCTACTACATGAGGTAAGACATGTTCCAAGGCTGAGTAGGAATTTAATTTCAGCAAGGAAACTCGGCGATGAGAGTTGTATAGTTACTTTTAATGAAAAAAATTGGAAGGTTTCAAAAAGTTCCCTTGTAGTAGCAAAAGGTGTGAAAGTAGGCACCTTATATCTTTGTATAGGTCATACTGTTCTTTCTACTTTAACTGTTTTTGAGAAAAATGAATATTTAGGAACAATTGTTGCAGTTGAGTAGGGAGAACAAATAGTTGCTATAGATTCTGATATAGCATTGTGGCACAATAGACTTGGGCACATGAGTGAGAAAGGTATGAAAGTACTTCATTCAAATAAAGTTTTATTAGGTATGAAGTGTGTTAATATGGATTTCTATGAAAGTTGTGTGTATGGAAAACAAAAGAGAGTGAGTTTTGTAAAGATTGGGAAGGAAAACAAAAAGGAGAAATTAGAGCTTGTGCATACAAATGTATAGGGACCAGCTCAAGTGTCTTCCCTTGGTGGCTCTCATTATGATGTTACATTTATTGATGACACAACTAGAAAAGTATGGGTTTATTTCCTTAGACAGAAATCTTATGTATTTTAAACTTTTAAGATATGGAAATGCCTGGTTGAAAATGAGACTGGTAAGAAATTAAAATATCTTAGATATCATAATGTTGTTGAGTATTACAGTCATTGGTTTGAAGATTATTGCTCCACTAATGGTATTCATAGACAAAAAATTGTTCCAAGGACTCCATAGGAAAATGGAGTGGTTGAACGCATGAATATGACTATAATGGAGCATACAAGGAGCATGAGGTTGCATGTTGGGTTTCCCTTACACATATAGGTGGAGGCTATCAATGCTATTGTATATTATATTAATAGAGGTCCCTCTATTCCTTTGGGCTATGGTATTTTAGAGAAATCATGGACTAGTAAGAAGTTGAGTTATTCTTTTCTCAAAACCTTCAGCTGTGAAGCATTTGCTCACATAGATTCTAAAAATAGAACCAAGTTGGAAGCTAAGTCAAAGAAATGTGTATTTTTTGGATATGGCATTAATGAATTTGGTTATAGGCTTTGGTATTTTGAGAATCATAAAATTTTAAGAAGAAAGGATGTCATATTCAATGAGAAAGTGTTGTACAAAGATCTGTTGCAGCAACATGAGAAGAAAGAAGATGATCATGTAGTGTTGGATGATACTCCAAAAGTTAATGTTCCATCCATTCCTCATGATGTGAAACAAATGCAACAAAAAATACCACACACACTGGTTAATATTAGACAATCAACAAGGAAAATTAGACTTCCAGAAAGATTCTCTCCCTCTTTGTATTCAATTTTACTTACTGATGTTCGTGAACCTAAATGTTATGATGAAGTTGTGCAGGTGGATACTAAGATTCAGTGGGAGTCTACAATGAAAGATTAAATAGACTCTGCGCTAAAGAATTAGACATGGGATCTATACAAGTTGCCTATAGGTAAAAGAGATTTACAAAATATGTGGGTTTATAGGTTGAAAGAAGAGGAAGGAGGTAAGAAAAGATTTAGAGCTAGGTTAGTTGTGAAAGGATTTGCATAGAAAAATGGCATTGATTTTGATGAGATATTTTCTCTTGTTGTTAATATGACTTCTATCTATACTATTTTAAGTCTTGTGGCTAATAAATATTTTCATTTGGAGCATCTTGATGTTAAAACAACCTTTCTTCATGGTGATTTGGATGAAGAGATATGTATGGCTCAGCCACGGGTATTTGTGATCAAAGGTAAGGAGAACGTAGTGTGCAAATTGAAGAAAGGTTTATATGGCTTGGAGCAAGCACCTCGAAAATGGTATCTAAAATTTGACAGTTTTATGCATGAGCATGGATACAATAGGTGTCATTCAAATCATTGTGTTTATTTTAAGAGGTTAGAAAATGACGGCTACATTATTTTATGTTTATATGTTGATGATATGCTTGTAGTTGGGTCTAACATGGATCACATTAAGGTGTTGAAATTCCAATTAGCACCTGCATTTTCTATGAAGGATTTTGGGGTAGAAAAACAAATCCTTGGTATGAAGATTTGCAAACATAGGAAAAACAAAACATTTATGCTATCTCAGGCTAATTATGTTGAGAAGGTGTTGCAATGTTTGTCTATGGAGAATGCTAAAGCTGTTAGCACACCTTTACCTGGTCATTTGAAGTTGACAAAGGAGATGTGTCCCCAGACACAAGAAGAGGAGGATAATATGTCCAAGTTAACCTATGCTTCAGCTATAAGAAGTTTGATGTATGCTATGGTATGTACTAGGCTAGATATTGCACATGCAATGGGAGTCATTAGCAGGGATATGAGTCATCTAGGAATTGAGCATTTGAGTGTAGTCAAATGGATTCTCAGATATTTGAGAGGAACATGCAATAAGTGTTTAAACTTTGGGGGCTCTAGTACTGATTTATAGGGCTATGTTGACTCAAATTTCATAGGGGATATTGATACCAAACATAGTACTACAGGTTATGTCATTACTATTGGTGGGGCAGTTGTCTGTTGGGTATCTAGGTTATAGAAGGTTAATGCTTTATCCACTACAGAGGCAGGATATGTAACTGCTACAAAGGGAGCCAAGGAGATGATATGGCTTCAGTTCTTCTTGGAAGAATTGGGACACCCTTAGAAGGATAATTATTTGTTTACAAATAGTCAGAGTGCCATTCATCTTGCGAAGAGTTCAACTCTATATTCAAAGACAAAACACATATAGTTGCAGTACCATTTCATTCAGTCAATTTTGGAGGATGGACAATTAAAGTTGGATAAGATACATATAGATGAAAATCCAACAAATATGTTCAAAAAGGTAGTAACAAGGGAGAAGTTGAACTCCTCTTTAGCTTCGGTTGGTCTTTTAGAACAATAGAGTCTAGGGTGGTTTGAACCAGTGGGGGCCTCATGGAGTAGTTGCATAGCTACAAGATCAGTCTCCAAGTGGGAGATTGTTGTTTAGTTTGGAGCCTAATTAGTTCCCAAGTGGGAAATTGTTAGTTTGTGGTAATTAATTAGGAAAGTACTGTACATACTTCATAAATACATAAAGTAAGATAGAAGCAAAGAATCCTCTTCGAATTTGTTACTTACCACATTTGCCTCCTTGTCTCCATCTAGTTTGACTCCCTTTTTCTTTCAATTCCAACAATCTTTCTTTTTATGACCTAGTTTCCCACAATACTAGCATTCGTTTGGTCCTCTTGATTGAGACCTCCTCCCCTTTGACTTTCCTCTTGATTTCCCATAATTTCTAGAATTGCTTCATCTCTTAGTTGTTCTACCCCTGCTTTGTGCATTCAAAGCACTTCCTAATGTAGATCCACCTGAGGTTTTCATATGAGTTTTGTCACTCAAAACAACACTGATCACATCATCATATTTTAGGGTACTAGATCAAGGAATAGAATTACTCATAGCCATTACCAAGCCATTCTAGCTTTCAAGAAAAGAACACAAAATCAAGAGAGCCCTAATTTCTTCATCAAAATTGATACCCATAGAAGATAACTGACTAGTAATAGTATTAAACTCATTTAAATGATCTAAAATAGATCCACCTTCTACCATTTTCATATTAAATAAACACTTCAGGAGAAATAGCTTGTTTGAAGTAGAGGGCTTTTCATACAATTTCGCTAGTGTTTGCATCAATTCTTTTATTGGATTTGCTTTTTTAATATTAAATGCCACCAATGGTGCCAAGCATAATTGAATGCTTCCAAGTGTCTTTCTATCCAAAAGATCTCATTCACCATTTGACATAGATCCCTGATTCTTGAAGGCATGCCTTCTAACAAATTCCATAAATCCTTTTGATAAAGATAGTCTTCCATTTGTATCTTCCATAACTAGAAGTTCTACCCATTAAACTTGTCAGCCCTCAGCTTACCCTTGTCTTCCATTGCTCCCACTCAACCATGAGACTCCTAGTCACCTGTGAGACTTTCTTGCAGAGGATAACTAAAAAAACAACTTGGCTCTAATACCACTCATTGAAAATAAACCACAGACAAAAATAACAAGTATATGCAAATATAACCAATATTAGGAAATAATAGATCACATAGAAAAGAACACATGTCACCAATATTTAACATGGTTCACCTAATCCCTAGGTTACATCCCTAGGTGATTAGGATTTTATAGATTTTTTAATGTTGTGTTGGCTCATCATTCAGCAATCGGTATCAAATGCCTCAGAGAAGACTTGTATGTTCTTATTGACCTGCCAATCATTATGAATAGGTTTTCACAGCTTAGGGGTGATTTTTTAGGCATCATCATGCTTTACAAGTCTTCCTTGATGTTACTCCCAATAGAATTTCTCCTGAGCAATATTCCTTTTGTGAGTAAAATATAATGCTTGGGGACCTGAAGGAAGCTTTCATTTCCATGGTTGATGACAAAGCCCCTGTCACAAGGTCCTATGGGATGATATTGGCCCTAATTTACTTTAGGTTTATCATGAAGCTTACAACTCTAATTCCTTAGGAAGTATTATTAACAAGGGTAATATTAAATTCATACCTAAATCTAGTGATCTCAAAGAAATTTTCAACTGGAGGCCCACCACTTTGTTAAATGTCTCCTACAAGATCACTGCCAAATCCCTCTCCCTTAAAATTTGGCACTTGCTCCCTCAAATTGTTTGACCTATACAAATTGGTTTTATCGGGTCCTTATTACCATTTTTTATCACTTTTAAAAAATGGGTAGAAATTTTGACCAATCTCTTTTCCTCTAAGTTAGTAGCCATAATCAATGTTCTTATATTTGATTCATTAAATGCCATGCAAGCATGAGAGGGATACATAAAATGATTGACCATATTTTATCTCCTATATCCTCAAGTTTTCTAGCCCTTTGAATTTGCATGTCTTATACTAACACACAAGCTTTTATTATAATATTTTAACCTTATGCGAGTTACATCTTATGCTTGAGTAGTGACCAAATTATGATAACTAGAACAACAAAATATGAAGATTTGATCCTAGACAAAGTAGAGTAGAGAGATTGAAAGAAAGGATGAGATATTTTGAATGGCCCAAGAGAAGAAATGGACATGGTTGGAGCAATTGAAGATGTCACGGATCTATTAGATGATGTAGTTAAAGAATTTCATGAGTATAAAAGGAAATAGAAGAAAACATAATTAGTTAAAGAACTCCTATAGCACTTACCACCTAGGGAATTTCATGACCATCTTCCTAGTTTTACCCGAATACAAAAAATGTAAAATGTAACTTTCTAAAAATATCTCTGTATTCTTCCAATAGTATCATGTGCCCTCCCATGTGAAGCTTATTACAATCCTTCTCTTTATAAGGATTTAGAAGATGTGCAAAAGGAGGCTAGAATGTTTTAGTTTTTATGCAAAATAGTGTTGTCGTGATTTCTTAAGAGTCCTTCATATCTTGTTCTATAGATTACATTACAATCAATCTTGATGAATGTTGTGGAACTACCTTTGAAATCTAAATAAAGGAACAATTCAGTAGCCCTTCTTGTGTCTTTCTCTACTTAAATTATTGATCTAATACAAATTTTTTGATTTATTTTCAATCCCTCAGTTTAGTTTCTCAGTTTTAGCTACAAGTGAAATTCTGGAATGTTCATATAGGTTATAACTCATGAAATTGTACTTTATCTAAAGTAGTTCACTATGAATGTTACGATTACCCTTAAGGTCAAAATTTTGCTCATCTTAATTGTTCAAAAGTGTTTCATCATGTCAAGCCGACAATATTTTCATCTTAGTATTCAGTGTATCACCCCAGTTTTACCCTTCAACATTTACTTTCAAGCAATCCTTCTATCCCTTTCCCTCTAAAGTTTAATTTCATGTTCAAAGAAGAAAATAGGTGAAGAATCATAAGTAACTAGCCTATAGCCCAGAGATGCACTACTAACCTTGGTGCACCCACTACCCATGAGTGTTTCTATGTTACTTGAAGTGAGTAAATTTTAGAATCCATTCAAGGCACAACTTTTAGAGATAATAGTCCCATCATATCTTTAATAACATTATTGTTTTTTGGGAAGGTATGGAATGAGCCCAATAATCCAAGCAACAAGATTCATTTCTCTAGATTGATTTTTCCAAAGCTAATGACTGAATTTAATGACCTTTCATATTAGCCATGCTTCAAAATCTAGGTTTTGGTCCAGTCATTTTACAATCTATACAGATGCCTTTTGGGGATGCCTCTTCATTCATCACCATCAATGCATGATAGTTTGAAGCTTTTTGGCTCTTCAGATGTATTCCAAAGTCCACAACACAACTTATTAATGGTCATTTTCCAAACAATTCCTTCCTCACTTTGGTGGAAGATGAAGACAATATTGCTAACACCTTACAATTCTTGGATACTTTTTTCCTTTCCTTAGGGTCTCCTATTCAATGGCACGAAACTCTTTGTTATGGTCTCTATGCATCAGTTATGGCCTATAATCAACCATACTTCAACACAATCCTTGTATGTGAAGTTAGTTTAGAATGAACATTGAGTTTTTCTTTTGAAACTATTAGGCAAGCTAACCTATTGGCTTCTAACTAGATGGATTTTTTTGTTGCTCTCAGAATGAGAAACTAGCAACTAGGCCTCTAGTACGAAGGATTTATAGCTAAATGAGAATGTAAATTATACTATATGAAAAGCAATTAATGTACGAGCAAAGAAAGTAAGTTACACTATATGTATGCATTTTAAAATCTAATATGAGATTGCAATCTAAGAAATTAGACTATGGATGTATGAAAATGAATAAATATTCTAGCATTAATTTGATATCGATTCAATTCAACCTCCTTTTTGAGGAATTAAGGACCTCTTAAATAACATTTCAAAAATTAATCAATTGGAATGAACGGTCGAGATTAAAGATGAGATTCAGTCAAGATGAAAAATGCTCTATACAAGTGAGGTTAACTAACTCGGATCCTAAGTGTGATGGAGAGTTAACTGAGTTTCACCTAAGTGTGAGAACAAGTTGACTAGGTCAATTCCATTCGAGAGCTAGATTACTCAGAATTCCCATTCCTGAACTGAAGAAAAGATTTGAAAAGAATATTTAATTTAATAAAATAGGATATGACCTCATAAATGCATATTTTTAATTAATTGAATAATTAAACCCAATAATTAAAATAAGGACATTATCTTATTAAATTAAATATGCATTAATTCCATTATACATTAGCTAAAGAAATAATTTAATTTAATCAAAGTATGAAGACTTATAATTAAATTAAACTTAATTAGTAGGTTTAATGTAGCTAATTTGAGTCAATACTTAGGAATTAAATAAATAGTTGATTAATGTAGATTACGGTTTTCTACATCTAACACTTAAGTCAAGTAGCAATAATTAGAATCAGAATTGTCTAGTAAAATAGGACTTAGGAATGACTAAATAGACTAGAATTTGTTAACGTGGCATTGTGCCAATTTTGGGGTATTACATTTGCCCCTCTTTGAATGAATATGCAAGCAAAACATTCGATTCAAAGAAATCATAAGTATGAGGCATAGAGCAAGAAATGAGATTGGTTCCCAGATTGATGTTACAGAGACCAATTGATAAGCTTTTAAAAGTTATCTCTAGAATGAAGCTTAACCTTAGGGGATCCACATAGAACACCTAGATTGATAAGCTTTTTAAGGTTATCTCCAGAATTAAGTTTAACCTTAGGGGATCCAAGTAAAACACCTAGATGCTAAGATTGATAAGATTTTTAAGGTTATCTCCAGAGAAAAGCTTTACCTTAGGGGATCTAGATAGAACACCTAGATACCAAGATTGATAAGCTTTCTAAGGTTATCTCCAGACCAAAGCTTAACCTTAGGGGATCTAGATAGAACACCTATATATCAATATTGATAGCACAAAGATTATCAAACTTCATAGAATTGTTCCTAGAATGAGACTCAATCGTCAGGAGTCAAGGTTCAAGTTGTCTTGATGCTTATCCATATAAAAGATGACAAGATTAATCACAATTCATAGAATTATCCCTAGAATGAGGCTTAATCCTTAGGAGTCAGGATTAGACTATCCCAATACTTGTCTATTGAATAGTGATAGAAAGTAAGAGCTTAGAATTATCCCTAGAACATGGCTTAATTGTTAGCTAAATTTAGGATTATCTCCAGATTGGAGCTTAACCCTTGACAAGAATTTGGAATTATCTCCAAAATGGAGCTTAATCCCTTAGAGTCTAGATAGAACATCTAAATAATGCGTCATAAAAGATAACAACACCTATCATGAGTCATAGAATCATCCCTAGAATGAGGCTTAATCCTCAGGAGTCAGGGTTAGACTGTCTCGAAACCTGTCCATCAAACTTTGATAAGGACTACTATAAGATGTGATCAAATGATCAAAACATGAGATAGATGATGTATGATGTCAGATAGAAGGGAACAAAATGCCCCAAGTGATGAGATTCCCCAAGTGATGAGGACATAAGATTTAGATTGAGTTGAAGTCAATTTTGAAAGATTCAATGATGTAATCATCCTACCCCCTCTAGAGCAAACTCAAAAGATGGCATACCAAAATAGTGTTGTAGAGAAGTATGTGGAGAGATATTGAAGAAATCATAGATGTAGAAGAATATAGAAGAGACCAAAATGATTAGAAGAAATTTGGGAGTCGATTCGAAGTGATTTCGAGGTCCAAAAGACCAAATTTGACCAAACTTGACCATATTTGACTGGAGTTGACTTTTTCCAAAAATTTGGAAAATTTGAAAAAATTATGATTTGAAAGATTCCAAGATGTAGAAAGTATCAAAAGAATTAGACTGAACAAGCATTCAATCTCGTTGGTCCCAAAATTTTAAAATGCAATTTTGGGTTGCTTAAGTATGTTAGAGTTTGAATTTGATCCCAAAAATAGATTAAGAGTAGCCAAATTAGCCAAGGGGGTTGATTTTCATGTAAATCTAAGCACTTTGAAAAATTAAGTCAAAACCTATAAAAGGGCCCAAAGGGTCATTTTCAAATCAATTGTGCTTTTGTCTTTTGTGGAGGAGAGAGCTCTAAGGAGAAAATTGTGGTCCCCATGGATTAACACTGATTTGAGTACTCTTGATGACACAACTAGCCAACAAAATATGGACATCTAGTGAGTCATTCATAACCTTTCTTTACATTTTCATTTTCATTTTTTCAAGGTGTTTGTAGTATATTTTAGGCATTTTAATTTTTTTCGTGTTGGTCGTCATGCGAGGATGTCTCTCCTCATGTAGGCTCAATTGCCATTTGTGCGAAGAATTATCAGGCCACTTCTTTTTTGCCCAGTGTTATGGGTTTCTTCATGTAGGAGATCTACCTTTGTTCTACATGAGAAGCCCTAAAAATAGGGATATTTTTGCTTATTTCTTGATCCCTCTTCGCAGAACAAAGTGTATCCTCACATGAAGATGTGCAATCTTAGATGAGAACATGAATTTTTGTCTAAAATTTTGGTGTAAAATGTCAATTTTGATGTTTGAAAAGTGATTTCTCATTGTAATTTTTCACTTTCTTGCATCTTATTCATTTAGCTGAGATTGATCATTTTCTTATTGTGTTCATGTGTGTAGGTTAACTTTCTCAATGTTAGATTTAGGTCCCATTACCTACCTTATGGAGCTCTATTTTGGTAGCTAGATGATGTTGGCATGGCACACATTGATAGACTCAAATTGTCATATCTTTGCCAGATTCCACTAGTGTTGGTGAATCATGACCTTTTGACTACACTGGTGGAGTGTTTCCATTTGAAGATGAACACCTTCCATCTACCACATGGGGAGATCATGATCACCTCTAAGGATATCTACCAAATACTATGCATCCCATTCCATAGACAATGGGTTATTTATGAAATAGTGCCATAGATAGGGACAGAGGCACTGAGGGCCATCTTCAAAGAGAACCTTATCATAGGTAGAGCCATCAGGTGGGAGGAGCTAATTCATACCTATGGTCCCACACACAAGTGTCCATTAGTATTGGCTATATTTATCAACTGTTTCATGATGCCTAATAAAGAGTAGCATGGGTCACCACATGCTGGCCCAAATGTTCCATGAGATGCATGAGATAGTCTACCATGAGAGGAAGAGAATAGTCATTGAGATCTATGTTCTTTAGGTATGGGCATGGGAGCACTTTCTAGTCACTAGACCTATATTTGCAAATGAGATTCATCCCATGGAGCCTTATATATCTTTTATAGAGGCTAGTTGAACCAGACAGCTCTAGGGAAGTCTAGGTAGTGGTGGTATGGCAACCACAGAGGGAGACAGAGGCTTGGGATGATGCACCCACAGAGCTGAGTCACATGTTCACATCTTGATCACTAATAGGTCACTCAATATAGGTTGTTCAGAGATTCCCTCTAACATGGATGTGGCAGTAGTACAATTGGCCATAGTATTTATCTTAGGAGTATTTCTCATATGCTCGGCTCATGACAAATGTAGATCAAGGGTGGTCAGCTAGATTAGATATTGGCAAGTTGATGATTGATGTGCACAACTTAGTTTTGACATAGTGGTATTGCCTAGTGATAGTGGTTGATGGGGGATGACTCCTACATATCAGACATATTCTATGAGTCATCCTTTATTGTAGTTTATAGATCTAGTGGGGATGGTCACACCCATTTAGCCAATATAGGCACCACCACAACAACCCTAGTAGGAGGGAGTTAGGCATGGGATAAGGCTAGTACCTATTCCTCCTTGGTAGATGAGAGTAGATCTAGATGCTAGTGGAGTGGGACAAGTTAGAGGTGACTGCAAGATGAGATGGGTTCTATGGGAGCCATTGGAGGAGACACCTAAAGACCATGGACAGAGGTAGTATGACTAGCTGAGTAGCTAGCCAAGTAGGGTGAGGGTGACAAGGAGATGTAGGACTTTCCTACTATAGGGGCCCAAGGTAGAGATATCCTAGAATAGACCTAGGAGGGCCTCAGAAAGTCAAGAGATAGAGTGCCAACCATACAGTGATAGTTAGTAGAGTTGCACATATAGCCTATAGTGAGGGACACTTGGATTCTAGAGTGGGATTGAGAGATCCAAAATTTACAAGAGAAGTTAGAGCAAGAGGCTCAGAGATTGGAGTAGTAGTAGGATGAGA
Source organism: Cupressus sempervirens (assembly GCA_028749045.1). NCBI lineage: Eukaryota > Viridiplantae > Streptophyta > Pinopsida > Cupressales > Cupressaceae > Cupressus > Cupressus sempervirens. The sequence continues at coordinate 361,599,523 of CM053789.1, forward strand.
TCTAGCTACAGTCAGTGGAAGTAGCTTACTATTTTGTAGCATATGCAGCAATAGTGCTAGATGAGGTTAAGCAAGTTTTCCCAGTATGCAAAAGAGTTAGAGGGTACATGGCCTTTGATGAGACTAGATATGCCTCCTCCTCCTCCTCCTACTACTCCTCTATTGTCAACAGGAGTTTAGTGGGAAGGAGAGAGTTAGCCTCATTTCTCTCTAATTTTGGTCTGGCTATGTATCAATTGGTGTGCCAGCATCATTTGTACAAATTTTGAGATTGATAACACTCAAGTAACATCCACTTTTACATCGATGTACACTTTGGACTTGATATACATATGCAAGATTTTTTTATTTGAGTACCTTTTGCATGTGTCATCTTTCTACCTTTTTAGTTTTTCATACATGAGATGTTTATGCTTATTGTTATGAATGAAAATTTAATATGATGGATGAATGTATTGTAGATGAGATGAATCATGGTAGTATGTATGAAATACAAAATGTTAATGAACTAACATCTCATGTTGTGTTTTGTTTTGTTGATAGTGATAGGTATTACATGAAGATCGAGAGGACAAACCAAAGAAATGAACACTTGTGCAACCATGAAGAAGCATGATACTTTGAAGAAGCCAAAAATCCCCCATTACCAAGGATTCAAGTAGATTAGCAATTGAACCATGTGCTTATGTAATGCAACCCTAGGTCTAGTTACCAAGCTTCAATAATTATCATCGCTAACTGTTTAGCTAAACCCAAAATGTCGTACAATTCCCATTGGCATTGCGATCATAGGAATATGAATAGGACATCTATTCTAGTTTTGTCACAATTAAATGTAAGCATTTAAGGCACAAGAAGCCAGAATGACCAGAACATTTGTCCCTTTTAATGTAGCAAGTGAACATAAGCATCAAAGCATAAATTCTATGATGACTAGAATGTTTCTTGTGTGCAGACATACCAGACACATGAGAGATCCTTCTTATTCCAAGTAATTGATAAGTATTCTATCCACAATGACCCTTGCATTTGTAACCTAAGATAGAAATGGGCACTTATAGTGATCCATATGTTCACTTAGCATGACAAGTATCAGTATTTATTTTAGCATGAAGAGTTCACTCCAACAAGAAAGGAGAAGAACCAACCTTACCAATTTATTGATATAAAAGGAGTAAAGGTAAACATAACCATCCAATACAAGATGGAGGCTCTTATAGTGGACACCCCTTTTATATGGATACTTCAGATCATTGGAACTAAACCACAAATAAAAAGAAAAGAAAAGATCATGCTTCCAATTCTCATTTCACTAGTCGAAGGTGACATCATTGATTAGCTCAAAGAGACATGATACAATGAAAGAAAAATAAATAAATAAATAAAAGCTCAGCATATCTAAACAAGTTCATCATTTTGAGTTTAGTTTTTGTTGCATAGGATTGATGTCAAGTGTTGAGGTTCAAAACATGTATGAAAGAAATCTCTTTAGTAGGGTGACAATAGTAGACAAACATAGTTAAGAAAATTGGTGACTGAAGTCAAAGAGGAATCTTTAGTAAGAAAATCCTTAGTAGGAAACTAAGCAATAGTAGACAGACACAGTTAGAACAACTGGTGAATGACATGAGATAGATCTTCCATGAGAGGAATCTCAATAGTCACATGAGTGATAGTAGGTAGATGCAATTAGAAAAAATGGTAACTATCATGAGAGATGTTCAATGAGATAAATCTCAATAGTGACACTAGCAACTATAGGCAGATGTAGTTAGAACAACTGGTCACTGATGTAAGAGAATTTTCTATGAGAGGAATCTCAATAGTAACATGAGGAATAGTAGGAAGATGTAGTTAGAACAATTGGTGACTAACCCAAAGAGATCTACCATGAGAGGAATCTCAATAGTGACATGAGCAATAGTAGGTAGAAGCAATTAGAATAGTTGGTGACTAACACAAAAGAGATCTTCTATGAGAGGAATCTCAATAGTGATACAAGTGGTAGTAGGAAAATGTAGTTAGAAGAACTAGTGACTAATGTGAGAGAGATTTCTATGAAAATGTAGGGTATTTCCCTTGAGCTATGACAAGATTCAATTCATGGATACATGAGAAAAAGAACAAAACTAAAGTAGGAAAGCAACTATATAGGAAGTGAGAAGATGCACTGCAAGATATAGCATTGGAAACAAGAGGCACCTATTTACCAGGTTTTCACCTTCTTGGCAAAATTTATTTTTTTTCTATCACGATGACTATTTACTAAATTTTCATCAATGGAACTTTTTTTCTTCTTCATTTTTTTTTGTATTTTTCACTTTTTTATTTTTTTTGGTATTACCATGGCATGTATTGATAGTTTTTCACCAAGATAATGATTTTTTTCAAGACTTTTTGCAATTTTTAGATTTTTTTTAAGGCATTTAAGTATATATAAAGAGCCTTTGGAACCAGACCAACTATAGAACCACTTTAGATGGAGAGTGTTGCTAGGCTCCTTGAGCACCTCTCCCTCAGTTCTAGAAAGTTGACAAGCACTAGATCCAAACACTATAGTGACTATGTATGGACCAAGCCAATTGAGTTTGAACTTCCCTTTTTGCACCTGTTGTTGTTGATTCTTAGGGTTTTCTCTTAGGATGAGATCACCTAGTTGAAACTCATGTGGCTTAAATTTCTATTTATAACTTCTAGAAATACACTATTTATAGGCTTGACGATGATCACACACCACTTGTTGACATTCATCTTCTTGAAGCTAAGATATTCTATTATCATCATTAGTAATGAGGCCCTTCACAGAGATTATCAAAGTAGAAATCTCAACCTCAACAGGAAGCACATCATCCACTCCATATACTAAAGCAAAGGGTATTGTACCTATTGGAGTTTTGATACTTATTCTATAACCTAGTAAAGCTAGATTAATTTGATGGTGCTAGTACCTTCTAAATTTGTTAATTGTGCAATGCAATATCTTAAGGATTGCCTTCTTGGATGCTTCCACTTGACCATTACCCTAGGGATTATAAATAGAAGACCAATTTTGCATGATTCTAAACCTTTTGCATAACTCCTTAAGATCCTAGTTTTTTAAACTATCCTCCATTGTTAGTAATAATGGAGGAAGGTACACCATACCTGCATATGATGTAATTCATGATGAATAGAGCTATTGCTTTTCTATTTTCTATAGAGAGAGGGGTGCCTCTACCCACTTAGTGAAGTAATTTGTAGTTGTAATAATGAACATGTGTCCATTTGAAGAAGATGGGTGAATCTGACCCACAAGATCAAAGTCTCATTGCTAGAATGGCCACAACATGATAGATTAAATTACCTCCCTAGCTAGAGTGTGAATCAGATTCCAATGGAGCTAGCATATTCTGTAGGTCCTGGAGTATTTGATTGCATCTTGCTCCATATTTAGCCAACAGTAACCATCTCTAATAAGTTTACAAGATAATGTCAAGCCATTAGAGTGAGATCAACAAATGCCCTTGTGTACATCAATTAATGTGCCTTTGGAATCATCGAGTTCTAGACAACTAAGGAGTATTCCATCAAGACCTATCCTAAACAATTTTTCAACAATAATAACAAAACATAAAGCATTGTAGATAAGGTGACATTTTTCATTTTGGGTTAGACCGTCTGAAATTTTTTGTTCATGCAAATAGGAGCATATATGGTGGTAGCAAGATGATTCATGTCCTATAATAGAATAGATCATCCTAGATTTAGGGGAATTATAGGTAGGGTAGAGTAATGTTTCTACCTAGAACTCTTGTTGAAGATCATTCTTTGGCATCTGTAACATGGAAGCAAGTGTAGCCATGGCATCAATTGCTTTGTTGTCTACACAAGAAATTTGTTGGAAAGTGATATGAGAAAATTATTTCTTCAGGTCATCCACTATGCATTTATAAGGGATCAATTTCTCATCTTTTATTTGATATTTGTCATTGACCTAGTTGATTATGAGCTAGGAATCACCAAAGATGTTCAATTCATCCACTCTCCATTCAACTGCAATCTTCATGCAATTAATGAGAGCTTCATAATCTCCAATATTGTTTGCATAAGGAAAAAAAATCTTTTACACCTTAGTTAGTGAATACCTATGTGGTGTTATGAACAATAGCCTAGCACTAGATCCATATTGTGTGAATGAACCATCAAAGAACATTACCCAAGTTTGGTGTGTAAGCATTAGAATAGATTCATTAGGAAAGTCAATGTTTAGCAGATGAAGACTCTACATTGGTGCCTCTACTAGTTGATAAGAAATCACGTGTCCTTTGATAGCCTTCTATTCAACATAGTGAATGTCAAACTCACTCAATATCATGACCCACTTAGCCAACCTCCATGTTAGAGTTGCCTTGCTCAGTAAGTATTTCAGTGGATCAATTTTAGCAACTATTCACATAGTATGGGTGAGCATGTAGTGTCTCAACTTTTGGGAAGCAAAGACAATTTCCAAGAAAGCCTTCTCAATGATGTTATAATTCATTTTGTAGGAGATCAACATGTGACTTAGATAGTAAATAGCTCTTTCCTTGTTATCCTTGTCTCCTTGAGATAGCAAGATACCCAAAGATGTCTTTGTTGCTAAGATGTATAAAATAAGAGGGTTCTTGTAGATAGGGGAAAATCAAGATTGGTGGATAAGCAAGTTATTTCTTTATCTATGTTAGGCTCTTATCATAATCTTGGCTCCAGTTATATCTCACACCTTTATGTAGAGTCTTGGTAAATGGTTGTGATCTATCTACTAGCTGTGAGATGAATTTATGAATGGATTAAAGTCTTCCTTATAAGCCCCTCATTTGATTGATATTACAAGGTGGAGGCATATCCATGATTGCTTGAACTTTCTTTGGATCAATCGCGATTCCTTTTGTAGACACAATATAGCCAAGTAATTTTCTAGATGTTACACCAAATACACATTTCTTGGGGTTGAGTCTCAAACTAAATTTCTCCATGCGATCCATGATAGGTCCCAAATCTTGAAGGTCAGAGTTACATTTTATGCTCTTAACTAGACTATCATCCACATAATCTTCCATTTTTTTATGGATCATGTCATGAGAAATTGTAGTGAATACCCTCTGATACATGGTGCCAACATTTTTAAGACCAAATGGCATCACGTTCCAATAGAAAGTTCCCCATGCACAAGTGAAAGCAGTCTTTTCTTGATCTTCTAGTGCAATTTTGATCTGATTATAACTAGAAAATCCATCCATGAGTGAGTACATCACATATCCTACATATCCTACTATCATGTCCAGTATCATATCAATGTTAGGGAGTGGAAAATCATCCTTCAAACATGATAAGTTTAGATCTTTGAAAATTGTACAAAATCTGATAGATTTGTCATGCTTGGAGACTAGAACAATGTTTGATATCCATTTAGCGTAATCAATAGCATGGATGAAACAAGCTTTCAAAATCTTTTCCAATTCAACTTTGACAAGTAATGCAACATGAGGATGTATTTTCCTAAGTTTCTTTTTGAATGGTTTAATCCCTAGCACAATAGACAAGTGATGCATTATGAAATCAGGATCTAATCCTAGAATATCTGAGTATATCCACACAAATTTTATCTTTTTATATTGGAATAAGGAAATGAATTCCTCTTTTTATTCTAGAGATAGTTACTATGCTAGATGTATCATGTAAGGATGCTCCTCTATCCCCAAGTTGATCAGTTGTGTTGGTTCTATCAACACTAAGGATCTTTCCTAAAAATGACTTGGAGGTGCATCAAATATCTCATTTGTAGGCACCTTAGAGAGGTCTTCACCCTCGGATACATCTTTTATTTTTACTATTTTAGGTTTTGATACTAAAAAAATGTGGTTTTCACCATCACACCTTTTATTTCTTTTCCTTTTGATTAGATGACTAATATATTCGATGTCAACTTTATTCATGTTGACACTTTGTTCATTGGTGGAAAACAATATAGGTTTGATAGTGTTTAAGTAGTAGGAAAGAGCATATTCATTCTAGAATGTAAGGATTTCACTAGATGCATTGGGATTCCAATCTATGAGCTCGAGATAGGTGAGTGAATAAGATGTGGTGGGTTCAATTGCATTCACAGTATAATCATTAAATGCTTGGACAAGCAATTTGAGACCTAGAGTGACTTCATCCATAAGTGTGTTTGAATGTCTTTGAGCACTAACATTATTAATTGAAGACTTGAGGACACTAGTTGAATGAGACTCATTTGATCTAACCCTATATGATTCACCTAATTTGAGCTAATTTTTTAGACATGTGCTTGATCTATATCTTTTTCTATAGTTAGATCTAAGAGAGAGTCAAATTCATACTCTTGAGAATCTGTACTACATGGAGACATAATGTAGAATTCCCCAATAGTGATAGGAAAATATTCTCCTTCATCATCCAAATTTTTATAGTGGTACACAATGAGTAAAGCATGGCTAGACTCTCCTTTATCTTTTTGGATACAAGGAGAATTAGTAGTGCCATTAGAAAAATCACTATCACCATCCACAGTGGTGACACGTGGTACAAAGTCATCTGGTTCTGTAAAGAATTTAGTAAGATCATCAGGAATTGGATAAGGGTAAGGATCCTCATTGTCACCATTGTCTTCATGGTCATTGGACTTAGCTTGTGACTCATGTTCATATGAATTCTTAGGTATCCATGGTCTTCCTAGTAGTATGTTCTAGGCTAAGCGAATATCAAGGACTTGACAAGTGACATCCCTTTCTGCATGACCAACGTAGAGAGGCAACACCACATGACCTAAATATTTTTTCTCAATTTCATCATATGCTTTGATAATTATCTTGCAATAGGGATCAATAGACTCTTCATAATAGTCCAATTTCCTAAGCAGAGCAATAGAGACAATGATTAAACCAGCTCCATTATCAATGAGCACATGATGGACACATTTCTGGTGAATCATGACTTCAATGTGTAGAGGTTGGTTATGGAGATGAGTCAATGAATTTTCATCCTCCTCAAAGAAGGGCATATAGTAAGGTGAGGCTAGATGACCTACCATAGATTAGAACCTCTCAAGATCAAGATCTTGGGGTACGTTTACCTCAGTGAGGGCTTTGTTGATAATATACGTATGAGTAGGAGAGATTTTGAGTGGTTCAAAGATCATGATTTGAGCTTTTGTTCATTGTAACTAATCAAGAATACTATAGCTAGTAGTCATAGAAGTTGTTACAAGTTTTTTTCGTTTTCCAGATGGACCAACAATAGGTTTGTCTTTGTGTTGTTCTAGCTCAAGAGTAGAAAGCACAAGGCCTCTGAGTACCAACTTAGCATGGGAGCACACAACAACATTGGCACAAGATCGTGATGGTTTTTTGTCCAATGTATTAGAAGTAGGGCCTCTTAAGAAAAATGGTGTCTTAGGTTTAGTTTTGTCTTTTTTTCCCTTGATGGTTCAACCATGTGGACTATCTCATCATCATCATTAAAACACATATACTTGATCTTGTTATGAGATTTTTTTTTTGAGTTTTCTCTTTTTTCATAAGATAGGAATGACTCCTTGAAAGCCTTGTAATTTGTGTTCTTGTTATGTCCATTCACAACAATGTCACTATCATTGATTAGGTCTTGGACTTTGTGATGCAAGTTAATGCAATTGCTAGTTTTGTGACCTTTGTTCTAGTGATATTCACAAAATGTGGTTTCACTCCACCATGGTGATTTTGGTTGTGGATCATAAGGAAAAGAGTTATCCAATGGAGAAATGAGCTTTCTTTATAGCAAGGTCTTGTAGACCACATCCAAAGGTTCACAAAGATGTGTATATTCTCATTTTGGATATGTGACCCAAGATGAGGTCTTCGGTTTGTTTCCAAACATCTTGTTGTTAGAAGGAGGTTTCTCAACATTCTTGGATACTTTGAGATTGTCCATAAGATTGAATGTTTTCTTAGCAGGTTTAGGAGTAATGTTGTCAACAACTCCATCATGTAAAACCTCTTGTTTTTTGTTCACATACATGGATTTGTCCTTATGATATGTGGATCCTTGTTTAGTGTCCTTTTGAAGGTTTAGTTCACCCTTCTTGACCATGAATTCCTCTATCCGGATAGCTTGTATGACCATTTTTTTAAAGGTGTGTGGACCTTGAAGATGAATTTTATACCCAAAGTCAGGTAAAAGATTATTAGTGAAGATTTTAAGATTTTCCATTTTAGGAATCTTTTGTGAATAGTTGGTGTAAAGTTGTCTCCATCTCTTGAGGAATGTGAGGAAAGGCTCCGCAACTTTTAGTTTAAGGTTACACAAGTCTCATATGTTAACTGGGTGTTGTATGTTGTGGGATTACTATTAGAAAAGCTAGTTAGCAATCTCATCGAATGTTTTGATACTAGTTGGAGAGCATGAAAACCATTCCATAGCCTAATAACCTAAACTTCTTAGGAATAGATGCATGAGATATATTTGATTATGCATAAATTCCATAGATAAGGCACCAAATTTCTGCAAATGATCTTGGGGATTAGAAGTTCCAAAGTATTTATTGTACTTAGGTAACTCAACACATCTTGGAAAAGGAGGCATGTCTATACTCTTGTCAAAAGGAAATGGAAAAAGAGCATCTAAAATGTATGTTTTTTAGGTTTGTCTTTATCATGCATCATTTGGGCTAACTGTTCTTGCATGATTTTTAGATGCTTTTGCAACTTAGATGTTTCAATTTTCACTTCATGTGTAATGATAGTTTCAACATTAAAGGGATGAGGTAGCTTGGCTCCCTCTTGAGAAAATTTGAGAAAGTATTTCTCTTTCTCTTTGTGATTTGATTAGGATCTAGGACTATTATAGAGGAATGCCAACTAATTACATAAAGTTAATTTAAAACTTTTAATGAATCCAATTACTATAATTGAATAGAAAGAAAAACACAAAATTAAATGATAGAATGAGAAATGAGAGATAGGGACACAACAAATTTGATCTCAATGTTCTTCTTGTATGGACTACATCTTCAGGTCCTGCTCCAATAGTGGGATCGATCTGATTAACTCCAAAGTTAGGTATAGTGTTACAAATCATCCCCTCAAGAGTACAATAGCATCACTCTAATGTGTGGGATTGAAAAAATGTCCTCATAGAAAAATCTCCAACTTTTAGAATTTCTGAATCATTTGCCTCCTCCCTAGAAAAGCCCCTAACCCCCTTTTTATACAAAAAATTAGCCAAAATAAGGATATAACAAAATAATATAAGAAAAGGACCTTTAACTAATCCTTATTTGTAATAACCTCCTTTAGCCATTTTTACCTTTGGCTTTATAACAAATTTGAGGTACAAATATAAGAAATAACTATAATTTAACAAGGTTGGCAGGTTAGTTCAAATTTAAATAGAACATGTCAAATATATATCATTAAGCACCAAAATAGCACAACAGCAATTAAGCTTTTTGGGAAGCTGCCAATCGGGGGTTCCAACCCCACCAGTGACCAACTTTAAACAAACTGGTAGCATTGTTAAGTTTAAATAAAATATTGCCCCACATAATTCTAAATGTAGTTAGTGGTGCAACGACTACTAGCTTGGTTTTTGGGAGTTGGTGGTTAGGAGTTCAAACCTCATAGAAGTATTTTTTTCTACCAACTAACTTCTAGCTATCATGATGATGTCATTCTAATGTCACTAGGGTTCCTTTTTTTCCAACAAATTCAAACTATCGTGACTTTCACATATGAACTTTGATTTTGATGAAAAAAATTTCATTGGAAAGATCTCGACAAGCTCTTTCATTTGAAATCCATTGTTGAACACTTTTGAGATGATTATCTTTTCACCTTTTGGTGACCTCTATACCTAGTTTGACCAAAATTTGATTGGCCATAACTTTTGCATACGTACTCCATTTTTGTTAGTTTGAATTGCATTAGATTCAAAATTTTGAGAAATTTAACATAGTGTTGATTATTGGAGTTTTGGAGATACTTCAATTTTTGATGAAAATATCTCCTAGATCAAGCCTCCCCACTGAGAAGCTTTTAGACTACCAAAAGTTTGGATTACTCAGAAAGTAGGTGAGGGTATAGTTCCCTCACTTTACCAATCTCCATCTATCTTGCCTTACTAGGATGCATCCCCTTCAATCCCACTTAGAGGTATTCAACTGGTCCTCTTTATGAATTTTTGACATTCTTGTCTAGGATAATATCTTGGGGCAATTTTGACATATGCTCTGGTGAAAGATCATCAATTGATGGAACCGAAACATTGGTGTCTTCATCCAAGATCATTGGAGGCTCATACAACTTCAGATTCTCAACATTGACAACTGAGTAAATTTGCATATATGGAGGAACATTAAGTCAGAAAGCATTGGTACCGATCTTTTCCAAAATCTCAAAAGGACCATACCTAATAGGCTTGAGCTTCCTTCCTTCACCTTGCATTCTTTCCTTACTGATATGTAGCTAAACTCTATCACCAACTTGGAAATGGTGATTGAAGCAATGCTTATCATGATGAGCCTTGTATTTTGCCTAGCTCTACTCCAACTATGCTTTTACTACTTAATGGATTGTGTGGACCTTCTAGATGAACTTTAAAGCCCTTTTTGCATCATGGCATCCATCAATAATGTCGAACTTCCCAAAAGAAAAATTCATTAGCATTTTAGGCAAATAATTGAAACAAGTCTCAAAAGGAGACCTCTTTGTAGAAGAGTGGGCCACATGGTTGTAAGCATGTTGTGCATAGTGAAGACTTTCATCCCACAACTTAGGATGCTTGATGTAGTAACCTATAAGAAAATGTACAACTATCCTATTTACTACCTCTATTTGTCGATTGGTCTGTGAATGGAAGGCTATACTCTTCTTTAGCTTGGTGTCCATGAGTCCCCACAAAGATGACCAAGACTCCCCTGCAAATTGAGAATCTTGATCTAATACAATAGAAGTAGGTAACCCAAAATGAACCCATACAAATTGAAAGTACAAATGAGCTATTAGTTCAGTAGTGATTTGTTTTTTACAAGGCATTAAAATACACATTTTTCTAAACTGGTCAACTATTACATACAAATAATCATGACACTTCCTAGACATGGGTAAACCCCAAACCAAGTCCATAGACACAATTTCCCAAGGATGGGATGGTATAGGTAATGGTATGTACAAACCCAATTTCCTATTACTTGGTTTGCTAGTTGCACACATTACACATCCTTTTATATACTTAGTGATAGTTTCTTGCATACGAGGCTAGTAATAATATTTTTGCAATTGAGCCAATGTCTTACTTACCCCAAAATGTTGTGCAATTAGAGGGGTATGTACTTCATGGATCACCTGTGCTTGTTCATATTTAGGAAAGCATTAGTTTCCCAAGCCATAAAACAAATTATCTTGCACATAGTAATCTTTCTCTTCTACATGTTTACCTTGGATTAAAGTTGCACAGATATCCATAAAGTTCTCATCATTAGCATATTGTTCTTGAAAAATTTCATGAACCATAGAACTATTCTGAAGCATTATTAAGGAATTCTTAACAGGAGGCCTAGAGAGCATATCTGCTACTCTTTTATGGGAAACCTTCTTATAATTAATTACCAAATAAAACTACTGCAAAAAACCCATCCACCTAAAGTGCCTACTTTGTTGCAACTTAGATTGTGAGTGCAAATACTAAAGTGGCTAGTGATCAATGTGGATTACAGTTTCTTTTCCCATTAAGTAGTTTTTCCATTTTTTGACAGTTTGAACTAAAGCATAAAGTTCCTTATCATAAGTGGGATAGTTACTTACTACTCCTAAAATTTTTTGAGTGGTAGCCAACTTGTTTACCTCCTTGCATGAGTACAACTCCTGTGGCAAACTCACTCTCATCTCTTTCAATCTCAAATGGTTGATGCAAATCAGGTAGAGCTAGAAATGGTGCAGTGCTCAACTTTTCCTTCAAAGTGTCAAAAGGCTTTTGTTTTTGACCTCCCCATCGAAAAGTTACCTTGGTATTGTTTAATGCATGCAACAACGATGTAATGAAAGAGAAGTTTGCAATGAACTTCCTCCATTACTATACTGCACCTAGGAAACTCCTGACTTCTGTAACTGTACTTGGCTTAGGCCATTTTACAATACATTCAACCTTCGCATGGTCTACTTTCAATTGACGATCCCCTATGACATAGCCTAAGTACACTAAGGATGTCTTAGCAAATTCTCATTTAGACATCTTTGCAAAAAAAAAATTCTTTTCTCAATATATCAAATACTTTCTTTACATGAATTACATGATCATCCCAAGACTTACTGAATACAAGAATATCATCTAAATAGACTATGACAAAATCATCAATAAAAGGATGAAAGACATCATTCATGACTCTCATGAATGTAGTTGGTACATTACAAGTCCTGAATGGCATAACCAACCACTCATAACATCCTTGTTTTGTCTTAAAAGCAGTTTTCCAAATATCATTTTTTGCAATTCTTATCTAATGATATTTGCTACATAAGTCTAGCTTAGTGAAATAAATTTCATTTTTCAATTGATCAAGTAAATCATCAATTCTAGGAAGGGGGTACATGTTCTTTACTATTATCTTATTCAAAGCCCTGTAGTAAATGCACATTCTCCAAGACCCATCTTTCTTTGGAACCAACACAACAGGAGAAGTACTAGGATGGATAACTCCTTTCTCGACAAGCTCCTAAACTTGTTTCTTGATTTATTCATTCTACAAGACTGATAAGTAGTACATGTCAATATTAGGAAGTGGTGAATTTTATTGTAATTGAATCTCATGTTGTATCTCTCTCTTAGGAGGCAATCCTTTCGGTTCCTCAAACAAGTCATCATAAGTAGAAACAACTTTGACCAATTCAGCCTTATGTTTTGGATCACATCCCTTAAATGCCTCGGATGTTTCATCTTCTTTAGCTTTTACAATTACCAACACAAAATTCTTACTAGAGTTGACTAACCTTTTCATTTGACCAGCATTGACTAGTGCTATTTTAGTCTTAACCTTATGTGCCCATACAGTGTATTCAATTTTATCTTTAAATAGATGATACTTATTTTCCCCCCTATAGAATATAGCTTGTCAGTCATACAACTAGGTTTCCCAAGTACAAGACCAAAAATTTCTAAAGTGACTACATCAGCTTCTACCTCATCCACAAAGTTTGCAATGATAGCAAATCTTAACTTGCATTACTTAGTGTTGGAAATCTAATTGAAAAGATCATTGATGAATCAGATTGATTGAAAGAGGGAGATTGTTGTTAAAAGAATGTTTTCAATCATTGTTTTGTCATTGATGTCAAACCTACTATTTGTAGGAATGAAAATTGCTTATAATATCCAAGTACTATGACTTAGTTGATTGATGAAGAGGATTTGATCAACAAGATGTAACAAAAGAACCTAAGGGAAAGGTTGAGTTATCATTTTGTAATGAAGTGCAAGGATTAGTTAAGAAAATGGTTAAATGTTGTACTGATAAGATACTTGAAGATATAGAGGCTGGCCACACTTAGAAACATTGGAGGAATAAGTTGTAATAAGGTTGACTATAAAGCTTAAACTAAGTTCATCAGTGGGTGCCGAGAAAGCTAATTTTAGCTGAGAAAAATTTCAATTGGAGCCAAGAAAATGAAAAATCTAGTGTGTGCCAAGTGAATTTCAGGTGCCGAGTGAAGTTCAAGTGCCAAGCAAAGTAACAAGTGTCAAGCATCAGTAAAACATAGTTGGCACCGAGTAACACAATATGTGCCAAGCATCAAAATTTCAATAGTTCCAAGCTACTACATTATTTTAAAACTAAAAGATTTTCCAAATTTGAGCCAACAATGTTGTTACCTTGAATTTTGTGAACTAGTTGGAGAATAAGGATGATGAGCTAGTGGAACAATATTCTATGTAAACCATTTTTGAGAAAATACAAGAGGATTTTTCATGATGTTTCTAGAAGAAACAAAATATAGGTTAGATTCAATGAATCCTACCTAATCCATATGAATTGAAATTAAAGGAGGGAAGAATCAAGCAGGAAAGGAAACTCCAAGACTTCTATTTAAGGTGTCACAAACCAAGAAGCAAAATTTTTTGGTGTGTCAAATTACAAAGTGGTTAGAAGGGTGTCAAGGAGAAGACATCTAGGAGAAGGAAGAACAGAGCATGGAGATTCGAGGAGACAAAGCTTGAAAGATGGGCAAGCTATCAAGATTTGTAGAGACTAAAAGTCAAGCAATGTTATGAGCTAAGAAGTGATCTGAAGTCTGCAAGTTAAGTTGTATGTTGCAATCAGTTCAAAACCCCTTATTGTTACTCTCTAGAAATTTTATTAGTTAAGGTAAAAAAAAATTCTATGGACTTAGGTTGGCTTAATAGCCATTTTTAAATCCTTTAATAGGTTGGCATTCCTAGTGAATGTTATAAAGTCCTCTAACAAGGCCCACTTCTAATAGGGTGGTTAAATCCTTTAACTAGGTCACATTTACCAGTGTGTTGTAGCCTTTAACAGGGTAGGCCTTTCATAGGGCATCACTTCATAAGAGTGAGAATTGAGTAGCATGTTATTGGTGGATTTTACCAAATTAGGTTTCCATGTAAATCCCTATGTTATGTGTTGATCTTTTTTATGTGTTATGCTTGCACGTTGATTTACAATAACTTGTTGAATAGGAAAGTTAAAGCTTGGATGCATAAATGGTTTGATAGGCACACTTTACTTGCTGAATAGTTTGAATTCAACATTTGGACCTTAAATAACTAGTTCACCCTCCCCCTCCCCCCCCCCTATTGGAAATGACTGAAGAGATCATGAATGAAGAATGGAACTAGTAAAGAATGTTTTCAATCATTGTTTTGTCATTGATCTCAAACATGCTACTTGAACGAATGACAAATGATTAAGTGATCCAAATACTATCAATTGGTTGATTGACAAGGAGGAGGAAATCAATAAGATGTAACTAAAGCACCTAAAAGAAAAGTTGAAGTTATGATGTTGTAATGATGTATCAGGATCAGCTATGCCACTGATGAAATAGTGTATTGATGACATACTCTAAGAGGATGGACACACTAAGACACATCAAAGATGTAAGGTTTAATGAATTCATTTGTAAAGCCTAACTAAGAGAGTCGAGCAAGTTCAATTTTAGTGTGAGCAGAGTGACTATTCAGGTACTAAGCATCAGAAAAAGGTAATGGATGCCAAGTAATTCTTCAAGTGCTAACCAAAGTAGAAATGTTATAGGTCTCTAGCACTAGTAAAACAAAAATAGAAGCCGAGTAACATAGAATGCGTTGAGCATCAGTAAACCAATGATGCCAAGTTGTTGCATTATTTGTTAAGTCAAAGATTCGCCAGATCAGTAATGATAAGTTTGTTACATTGAAATTTGTGAATTAGTTGGATGATAAGGATGATGAGTAGATGTCATAAAATTTCATGTGAACCATGTAAACCAATTCAAGGTGAATGCTAATGGATTTATCATGAACTTTATGGAATAAGCAATTTGGAGGGAAACCAATATCGTTTTCTCAAGATCAAATCAAAATTTAAGCAGGAAATGAAGAACAAAACTTCTATATAAGGAGTTTTAGGTCAGAGATCAAGCAAGTGTGCAAGAGGGAGTTGGTCATAACTGTGGTTGTGCGAAGAAGCCAAGAGAAGGCTAGTGTGAAGTATCAAGAAGAGGACATAGTGAGAAGTGAGAATAGAGCATCAAGACTCTGGGTTGATCAAGTCACCATAGAGTGCATAGGCGTAACAAGAGGAAGAACTCAAGGAGATGGATCTTGAAGTGTGAACAAGCTGACAGCACTGCAAGGAAGAAAAGCCAAGCAAAGTAAAAAACTGAAGAGTGATCTAAAATCTGCGAGGATAGAGTTGCAATCTTTATCAAGTCAAAACCCTTCTAATACTTTCTTACCATTGTATTAGACATTGAAATCATACATTGCTTGGTTAGCTTAATAGCTAGGTGGATAAGCCTCAAGAAAAGGATAGAAGATCACCATGAGAAGGATAAGAGATCCTCAAGAGAAGGATAGGAGATCCTCAGGAGGATGATAAAGAGATCCTTAGAGAGGGATAAAAGATTCTTTTGAGAAGGTGACTGTAAATCCCATGGACTTGGGTGGGCCTAACAACTCTATGTAAATCCTTCAATAGGGTGACATTCTAAGTTGAATGTTCTAAAGTCCTCTAATAGGGCACACTCCTAATAGGGTGTAGAAATCCTTTAACAAGGTCACATCTTACAGTGTGTACAACCTTTAACAGGGTAGGCCTTTAATAGGGCAAACCATCAGAAGTGGTTGAAACCAATTGCGCAATTATTTTGTGGGTATCATCCCCACTCCAGTTTTACCTTCTTATTCTTGGAGGGTTTTTGGGTCATCAAATCCTTTGTGTTATGGTGTCATGCATGTTTACTTTTCATGATTGTTTAATGTTTAATTGCATGCATGATAATATCAATTATATACCATTAAGGATTTGACAAAAAGTGTGGATTGTACATTATTAAACCTTGAATAACTAATTTACCCCCCTCTCAGTTATTCTAAAGAATTCTAACAATTGCTATCAGAGCACACTACTGATTTGTTTCAAGTTACTAGCAGAAGGAAGATCAAGATGTTGAAGAGAGAAGTTCCCAAGCTAAACAAAGACAACTTTGTTGCATGGAAAAGTTTGATGAAGCTACACCTTGGATCAATAGGTGACTATGCACAGACCTCAATCATAGTTGATCATGTAGACCATGCAGGACCCCTCATTGTAGATGACATAAGCAAGAAGAAGGAGCACAATCAAGTGATGTTAGATATTGCTTCAGCACTAAGCTATCCTGAGTATGATGACATCAAAGAATGTAGTACTGCACATTAGATGTGGGAAACATTATCAAGAATCTATGGAAGAGACGATAATGTCAAGAGAGCCAAAATAGAGAGCCTAAGAGGAAAGTTCGATGACATGAAAATGGAAGAAGGAAAGAATGTTGCTCAATATGGTGCAAGGATGAAAGAAGTGGTAAGTGCCATAAGAAGCCTAGGAGGATAGTTACCAAAAGAAAAAGTATGTAGGAAATACTTGAGAACTTTTCTTCCTATCTATGCTATAAGAGTTTTAGCCATCCAAGAGCTAAGGTGTGTACCGGGCAATGCATTGTCATTTGAAGGAATAATTGGAAGACTCGCTACCTTTGACCTATCCAACTTTGACAACTACAAGACAGAAAAATTTGAATCTACATTCAAAGCCAAGATGACAATAAAAGACAATGAGGAAGTGCAAACAAAGAAAAAGATTGGAAAAGGAAAGTATGTATCTAGTGATAGTAGCACTGATGAAGATGATGTGGACCAATTGGAGGCATTACTAGCAAGAAGATTTCACAGAGGAAGAGGGAAATTCAAATGTAAGTGGCCAATGATTTTTTTTAATTGTAATGAAGTTGGTCACATTGTAGCTAGATGCACACAAAAGAAAAATTACAAGGATGGAGACAACTTCAAGAACAAAAAAGAGGACAACAAGGACTACAAAGGTAAAGGCAAAAGATGTTACATTGTTGAAGAAGACTCTGATGAGAATGATGATGAAGTAGTCTATGTGGCTATGAAAGATGAATCAGATGAAGATGAAGCAGCTGCCTTGGTAACCTGCATGAACAAGAATGATAAATGGATTGTAGACAGCGGATGCTCTCATCACATGACTAGAGATAAAAGTAAGTTCATTTCCTTTACTCAATATGAAGGAGATAGTGTTAGATTCGGTAACAATGAACCATGTCAGATCAAAGGGAAAGGTAGTATCAAACTTACTAAAAAGATATCATGTGATAATGCATACTATGTTGAAGGCCTGAATTATAACTTGTTAAGTGTCTCACAATTAGGCAACATAGGATGCAAGATTGAATTTGAAAAAGGAGTTGCTAAGATTTATGATTCTCAACGAAGTCAAATAGGAAAAGGTGATCATACTAGGAGTAATTTGTTTTATGTAGACATAGAAGATGCTTCTTGTCTCATTGTTCAAACTGATGATGTATGGTTATGGCACAAGAGGCTATGTCATGAAATTTTGACAATCTGATGAGCATCAAAAAAATGAAGAAAGTTAGAGGTCTACCAAAGTTGAAGAAGTCTGATAACACCATGTGCAAATAATGCAAACTAGGGAAAATGACCAAGTAAACTTTCAGAAGCAAGGCTTATACTTCTAATGAAGTATTAGAGCTAGTTCATAATAACTTGTGTAATTCTATTGAAGTGCAAAGCTACAAAGGTGACAGATACATAATGTTATTTGTAGATGACTATTCAAGGATGATGACAGTCATGTTCCTGAAACAAAAATTAGATGCATTCCAAATGTTCAAATGGTACTTGGCCATAGTTGAGAAAGAGACTAGAAAGAGCCTAAAATGTCTCAGATCTGATAGAGGAGGTGAATTCACATCAAGAGAATTTGAAGAATTATGCAATGAAAGAGGAATCAAAAGGTAGAAATCAACACCTAGGACAACACCTCTGAACGGTATAGCAAAAAGAAGGAATAGATTAGTTATTGACTGTGCCAGGACCTTAAAGATGGAGAAAAATGTTGCACTCAAGTATTGAAGAGAATCTGTAAGTACTGCAGTCTACACACTCAACAGAGTTCAAGTCAAGAAAGGTACAAATGCCAAACCTTTTAAATTATGGTATGGGCATTCTCCTAATGTAAAACATTTAAAAATATTTGGATGCAAATTATATATATATAAAGAGTCTAGAAATGGAAAGTTTGATGCAAAGAGTGAGGAAGGCACATTTCTTGGTTATTCTACTAGAAGCAAAGCTTATAAGTGCTTAAATATTAACACTAACAAAGTAGTAGAAAGCACAAATGTTAAATTTGATGAGCTTGTAGAAGTTCAAAGTGTTGAAAACACTAAGAAAGTAGAAGAATACAAGACCTTTGTATACTTTTATGAAGGTATACCTAATAATGGTGAAGTTGCAACTCAGAATGATAATTAGCAACAAAATCCAGCATCTACCGAGTCACAGACAGTGAATGTTGAGTAGTAGACACATTCAGAAGCCAAATTGTAGAATATAGAGAATGTTCATTCAGATTTTGAGAACAACCAATATGAAGGAAATGAAAAAATACCTAATGAAAATAGACTATGGAGAAACTTTTTCTCCAGTTGCCAGAATGGAAGGAGTAAGGACCTTACTTGCATATGCAGCCGTCAAAAGATTTAAAGTCTATCAAATGTATGTAAAGTCCACATTTTTGAATGGTATACCTGAAGAAGAATCTACATAGAGCAACTAGAAGTTTTTGTCGATGAAAAGAATAAAAACAAGGTATGCAAATTACACAAGGCTCTATATGGATTAAAGCAAGCCCCTAGAGCTTGGTATGAGAGACTTCACAAGTATCTAGTGCAAATAGGATTTGAAAGAACTGATGATAATAGAAACATGTACATCAAATTAAAAGAAGGTAAGGATATCCTTATATCTAAAATCTTTGAGGATGACACAATTTTTGGAGAAAAGGAAGCAATTTGCAAAAAGTTTTCTAACAAAATGAAACATGACTTTGAAATGCCTATGTTTGGAGAAATCAAGTTCTTTGTTGGATAGAAAGTACATCAACTAAAACATGGTATATTCATGACATAATCAAAGTACATCAAAGAGATACTTAAGACATTTGGATTGAAAGACTCCAAACCAGTCAGCACACCAATGAAAATAGGACATAAGCTATCCAAAAATGATGAATCAGCTAAAGAAAATCAAACAATGTACAGATCCATGATTTGAGAACTACAATGTGTTGTACATAGTAGACCAGACATAGCACTAGAAGTTGGAATAGTGGCTGGATTCTCTGCTAATCCTAGAGAAAATCATCTCATGGCCGTAAAAAGGATAATGAGGTATCTCAAAGGAACTAATCATTTTGGCCTATATTACAAAAATAATGAGAAGTTTGAGCTCAATGCATACATAGACATAGATTGGGGATGCAATACTGATGATAGGAAAAGCACAAGTGGAGAGCATTATTCTTAAGTAAAAGGCTAGTTACTTGGACTAGCAAGAAATAAACATGCACATCTCAATCTACTGCAAAAGTAAAATATGTGGCAGCAATAGTTCATTGCACAATGATTGTGTGGCTCAAACATGTATTGAAAGGAACGAAAGAAGAGGTAACCAAACCTATGATACTGTAGTGTGATAATACAAGTGCTATAAACATAGCCAAGAATCCAGTAATGCATGCAAAAACAAAGCATATTGCAATCAAATATCATAATGTCAAAGAATTGGTGGAAGATAAACAAGTGAAGATGGAATACATTCACACAAAGGAAAAAATTGTAGATATATTCACCAAACCATTACCCAAGCATGCTTATGAATATCTTAGAGGCAAGTTGGGGGTAATGCCCCTAACTCAAGTAGTCTAAAGCAACAGAGAAGTTGTCCTACATCAACAGGAACAAATCATCAAAATTTTAGAAGAATGATGTAGAGGATGACAACAGGAATTGAAATTCTAGATCAATCACAAGCATGGTGACAGAGGGAGAAAATATGAGATGCAAAGCTTACATTTAGCATGTTGAAGATGCTACATCTTTGGCATTTATGTCAAAGAGGGAGATTTATGAGAAACTGATCAATACAAAGTAAGAGGGAGATTCAGAAGAGGTAAGAATATTAAGAAGAGATAAGGTACTAATCAATAAGTACCTATGATGGAAGGATCAAGAATACAGAGTAAGGATGCAGTAGTCAAGAGGGAGAAGCAAAAGAAAGGAATCAGTTTGTATCTGCAAAAGAGGGAGTTATATACTAAATAGAAAATGGATATAATTTAGGTGGTGACTAAGTTGATCAGCTTAATCAATTAATCAGTTTGGTTTGCCATCAATGCCAAAGAGGGAGATTGTTGGAAATGATTGAAGAGATCATGAATGAAGAATGGAACTGGTCAAGAATGTTTTCAATCAATTTTTTGTCATTGATGTCAAACTTGCTACTTGCAGGAATGACAATTGCTTAAGTGATCCAAATACTATCAATTGGTTGATTGACAAGGAGGAGGCAATCAATAAGATATAAATAAAGCACCTAAAAGAAAGGTTGAAGTTATGATGTTGTAATGATGTATAAGGATCAGCTAAGCCACTAATGAAATGGTGTATTGATGACATACTCTAAGAGGATGGACAGACTAAGACACATCAAAGATGTAAGGTTTAACTAAGTCATTTGTAAAGCCTAACTAAGAGAGCTGAACAAGTTCAATTTCAATGTGAGCCAAGTGATTATTCAGGTCCTAAGCACTAGAAAAAGGTAATGGATGTCGAGTAAGTCTTCAAGTACTAAGAAAAGTAGAAATGCTATAGGTGACAAGCACCAATAAAACAACAATAGAAGTTGAGTAATAGAGAAGGTGTTGAGCATTAGTAAACCAATGATGCCAAGTTGCTACATTATCTATTAACTCAAAGATTCGCTAGATCAGTAATGATAAGTTTGTTATATTGAAATTAGTGAATTAGTTGGATGGTAAGGATGATGAGTAGATATCATAGAATTTCATGTGAATCATGCAAACCAATTCAAGGTGAATGCTAATGGATTTATCATGGAGTTTCTGGAAGAAGCAATTTGGAAGGAAAAATATATCATTTTCTCAAGATCAAATCAAGATTTGAGCAGGAAATGAAGAATAGAACCTCTATATAAGAAGTTATAGGTTAGAGATCAAGCATGTGTGTGAGAGGGAGTTGGTCATAAGTGTGGTCATGCAGAGAAGCCAAGAGAAGGCTAGTGTTAAGTATCAAGAAGAGGACACAGTGAGAAGTAAGAACATAGCATCAAAACTCTGAGTTGATCAAGTTACCATAGAGTGCATAGGCATAATGAGAGGAAGAAATCAAGGAGATAGATCTTGAAGGCTCAACAAGCTGATAGCACTAGAAGGAAGAAAATCCAAGCAAAGAAAAGAACTAAAGAGTGATATAAAATCTGCAAGGATAGAGTTGCAATCTTTATCAGGTCAAAACCCTCCTAATACTTTCTTCCCATTGTATTAGACATTGAAATCCTACATTGCTTGGTTATCTTAATAGTTAGGTGGATAAGCCTCAAGAAAAGGATAGAAGATCCCTAGGAGAAGGATAAGAGATCCTCAAGAGAAGGATAGGAGATCCTCAAGAGGAGGATAAACAAATCCTTAGAGAGGGATACAAGTTTCTTTTGAGAAGGTGACTGTAAATCCCATGGACTTGGGTGGGCCTAACAGCTCAGTGTAAATCCTTTAAGAGGGTGACATTCTAAGTTGGATTTTCTTAAGTCCTCTAATAGGGCACACTCCTAATAGGGTGTAGAAATCCTTTAATAAGGTCACATCTTATAGTGTGTACAACCTTTAATAGGGTAGGCATTTAATAGGGCAAACGATTAGAAGTGGTTGAAACCAATTGCGTAGTTATTTTGTGGGTGTCATCCCCACTCCACTTTTACCTTCTTATAACTAGAGGGTTTCTAAATCATCAAATCCTTTGTGTTATGGTATGATGCATGTTTACTTTTCATAATTGTTTAATGTTTAATTGCATGCATGATAATATCAATTATATGCCATTAAGGATTCAACAAAAAGTTTGGATTGGACATTATTGGACCTTGAATAATTGATTCACCCCCCTCTCAGTTATTCTAAAGAATTCTAACAATTGGTATCAGATCACACTGCTGATTTATTTCAAGGTACTAGCAAAAGGAAGATCAAGATCTCCAAGAGAGAAGTTCCCAAGCTAAAAAAAGACAACTTTGTTGCATGGCAAAGACTGATGAAGCTACACCTTGGATCAATAAGTGACTATGCACAGACCTCAATCACATTTTATCATGTATACCCTGGAGGACCCCTCACTATAGATGACATGAGTAAGAAGAAGGAGCACAATCAAGCAATGTTAGATATTGCTTCAGCACTAAGCTATGCTACGTATGATGACATCAAAGAATGTAGTACTGCACATTAGATGTGGGAAACATTATCAAGAATCTATGGAGGAAATGATAATTTCAAGAGAGCCAAAAGAGAGAGCCTAAGAGGAAAGTTTGATGACATGAAAATGGAAGAAGGAGAGAATGCTGCCCAATATGGTGCAAGGATGAAAGAAGTGGTAAGTGCCATAAGAAGCCTAGGAGGACAGTTAGCAGAAGAAATAGTATGTAGCAAATACTTGAGAACTTTGCTTCCTATCTATGCTATAAGAGTTTCAGCCATCCAAGAGCTAAGATGTGTATGGGGCAACGCATTGTCATTTGAACAAATAATTGGAAGACTCACTACCTTTGAGCTATCCAACTTTGACAACTACAAGCCAAAAAAATTTGAATCTGCATTCAAAGCCAATATGACAATAAAAGACAAAGAGGAAGTGCAAACAAAGAAAAAGAGTGGAAAATGAAAGTATGCATCTAGTGACAGTAGCACTGATGAAGATGATGTGGACCAATTAGAGGCATTACTAGCAAGAAGATTTCGTAGAAGAAGAGGAAAATTCAAAGGTAAGCTGCCAATCATTTGTTTTAATTGTAATGAAGTTTGTCACATTGTAGCCAGATGCACACAAAATAAAAATTATAAGGATGGAGGCAACTTCAAGAACAAAAAAAAGGACAACAAGGACTATAGAGGTAAAGGGAAAAGATGTTACATTGTTGAAGAATACTTTGATGAGAATGATGATGAAGTAGTCTATGTGGCTATGAAAGATGAATCAGATGAAGATAAAGCAACTGCCATGGTAACCTACATTAACAATAATGATAAATGGCTCATAGATAGCAAATGCTCTCATCACATGACTAGAGATAAAAGTAAGTTCATTTCCTTTACTCAATATAAAGGAAATAGTGTTAGATTTGGTAACAATGCACCATGTCAGATCAAAGGGAAAGGTAGTATGAAGCTTACTGAAAAGATATCATGTGATAATGCATACTATGTTGAAGGCATGAATTATAACTTGTTAAGTGTCTCACAGTTAGGCAACATAGGATGCAAGGTTGAATTTGAAAAAGGAGTTGCTAAGATTTATGATTCTCAAGGAAGTCAAATAGGAAAAGGTGATTAGACTAGGAGTAATTTTTTTTACCTAGACATGGAAGATGCTTCTTGTCTCATTGTTCAAACTAATGATGTATGGTTATGGCACAAGAGGCTATGTCATGTAAATTTTGACAATCTGATACACATTAGCAAAAAGAAGAAAGTCGGAGGTCTACGAATGTTGAAGAAGCCTGATAACACCATGTGAAACTAGTGCCAACTAGGGAAAATGACCAAGTCAACTTTCAAAAGCAAGGCTTATACTTCTAATGAAGTATTAGAGCTAGTTCATACTAACTTGTGTGATCCTATTGAAGTGCAAAGCTACAAAGGTGATAGATACATAATGCTATTTGTAGTTGACTATTCAAGGATGATGAGAGTCATGTTCCTAAAACAAAAATTAGATGCATTCCAAATGTTCAAATGGTACTTGGCCAGAGTTGAGAAAGAGACTAGAAAGAGCCTAAAATGTCTTAGATCTAATAAAGGAGGTGAATTCACATCAAGAGAATTTGAAGAATTATGTAGTGAAAGAGGAATCAAAAGGAAGACATCAGCACCCAGGACATCACCTCTTAATGGTATAGTAGAAAGAAGGAATAGATCAGTTATTAACTATGCCAGGACCTTAATGATGGAGAAAAATGTTGCACTCAAGTACTGGAGAGAAGCTATAAGTACTACAGTCTACACACTCAGTAGAGTTCAAGTCAAGAAAGGTACAAATGCCACACCTTTTGAATTATGGTATGGGCATTCTCCTAATGTAAAACATTTCAAAATATTTGGATGCAAATGCTATATATATAAAGAGTCTAGAAATGGAAAGTTTGATGCAAAGAGTGAGGAAGGAAAATTTCTTGGTTATTCTACTAGAAGAAAAGCTTATAAGTGCTTAAATGTTAACACTAACAAAGTAGTAGAATCCACAAATGTTAGATTTGATGAGCTTGCAGAAGTTCAAAGTGTTGAAAACACCAAGACAGTAGAAGAATACAAGACCTTTGTATAATTTTATTAAGGTGTACCTAATAATGGTGAAGTTTCAACTTAGAATGATAATCAGCAACAAAAAATAGCATCTGTCAAGTCACAAATAGTGAATGGTGTGCAAGAGACACATTCAGAAGCAGAACTGCAGAATACAGAGAATGTTCATTCAGATTTTGAGAATAGCCAACATGAAGGAAATGAACAAATACCTAATCAAAATATGCATGAGGATTCAGATTTTGAAAGAGGCAACATGCAAACAAGGAAAGAACCAATATTGGCAAAATATGTGAAAAGACAACATCCTGCAATTCAAATTATTGGAACCAAAGAGGCAGGACCAATGATAATGAATAGACTCAGAAGTAAGACATGTATACTCAACAAAATGGAACCAAAAATAGTAAGTGAAGCTATAAGAGATGATGACATGTACAATGCTATGAAAGAAGAAATAGAACAAATTGAAAAGAACAAAAATGTAATTGGAACCAAGTGGGTGTTTAGAAAGAAGTTTGATGAGAATGGTGAAATCACAAGGAACAAGGAAAGATTAATTTGTAAAGGGTATGCACAAGAAGAAGGACTAGACTATGGAGAAACTTTTGCTCCAGTTTCCAGAATGGAAGGAGTAAGGACCTTACTGGCATATGCAGCCTTCAAAGGATTTAAAGTCTATCAAATGGATGTAAAGTTCACATTTCTGAATGGTATACTTTAAGAAGAAGTCTACATAGCGCAACCAGAAGGTTTTGTCAATGAAAAGAACAAAAAAAAGGTATGCAAATAACACAAGGCTCTATATGGATTAAAGCAAGCCCCTAGAGCTTGGTATGAGAGACTTCACAAGTATCTAGTGCAAATAAGATTTGAAAGAACTGATGATAATAGAAACATGTACATCAAATCAAAAGAAGGTAAGGATATCCTTATATCTGAAATCTTTGTGGATCACATAGTTTTTGGAGGAAAGGAAGCACTTTGCAAAAATTTGCTGACAAAATGAAACATGAGTTTGAAATGTCTATGTTTGGAGAAATCAAGTTCTTTGTTGGATTGCAAGTACATCAACTAAAACATGGTATATTCATGAAACAATCAAAGTACATCAAAGAGATACTCAAGATGTTTGGATTGGAAGACTCCAAACAAGTTAGCACACCAATGGCAATAGGACATAAGCTATCCTAAAATGATGAATCAGCTAAAGTCAATCAAATAATGTATAGATCCATGATTTGAAAATGACAATATGTTGTACATAGCAGACCAGACATAGCACTAGTAATTGGAATAGTGGTTAGCTCCTTTGCTAATCCTAGAGAAAATAATCTTGTGGCTATAAAAAGGATAATGAGGTATCTCAAAGAAACTGATGATTTTGGCCTATATTAAAAAAAGAATGAGAAGTTTGACCTCAATGCATACATAGACATAGATTGGGGAGGCAATATTGATGACTGGAAAAGCACAAGTGGAGGAGCATTATTCTTAGGTAAAAGGCTAGTTACTTGGACTAGCAAGAAACAAACATGCACATCTCAGTCCACTGTAGAAGAAAAATATGTGGCAGCAGTAGTCAATTGCACAAGCATTGTGTGGCTCAAACATCTATTGAAATGAAATAAAGAAGAGGTAACCAAACCTATCATATTGTAGTGTGATAATACAAGTGCTATAAAAATATCCAAGAATCCAATAATTCATACAAAAACCTAGCATATTGCAATCAAATATCACAATGTTAGAGAATTGGTGGAAGACAAAAAAGTGAAGATGGAATACATTTAAAAAAAGGAACAAATTGTAGATATCTTCACCAAACCATTACCCAAGGATTCTTATGAATATCTTAGAGTCAAGTTGGGGGTAATACCACTAACTCAAGTAGTCTAAAGCAACAGAGAAGCTGCCCTGCATCAACGAGAACAAATCATTAAAATATTAGAAGAATGATGTAGAGGATGACAACGGGAACATAAATTCCAGATCAGTCACAAGCATGGTGACAGAGGGAGAAAACATGAGATGTAAAGCTTATATTTAGCATGTAGAAGATGCTACATCTTTGGAATTTATGTCAAAGAGGGAGATTTATGGGAAACTAATCAATACAAAGTAAGAGGGAGATGTATATGAAAGAGGGAGATTTAGAAGAGGTAAGAATATTAAGAAGAGATAAGGTATTGATCAACAAGAAGCTATGAAGGAAGGATCAGGAATACAGAGTAAGGATGCAGCAGTCAAGAGGAAGAAGAAAAACAAAGGAATTAGTTTGTATCAACAAAAGAGGGAGTTGTATACTAAATATAAAATGCATATAATTTTGGTGGTAACTAAGTTGATCAGCTTAATCAATTGATCAGTTTGGTTGCCATCAATGCCAAAGAGGGAGATTGTTGGAAATGATTGAAGAGATCATGAATGAAGAATGGAACTGGTAAAGAATGTCTTCAATCATTTTTTTTTCATTGATGTCAAACTTGCCACTTGCAGGAGTGACAATTTATTAAGTGATCCAAATACAATCAATTGGTTGATTGACTAGGAGGAGGCAATCAATAAGACATAACTAAACCACTTAAAAGAAAGGTTGAAGTTATGATGTTGTAATGATGTATAAGGATCAGCTAAGCCATTGATGAAATAGTGTATTGATGACATACTCTAAGAGGATGGATACACTGAGACACATCAAAGATGTAAGGTTTAACTAAGTCATTTGTAAAGCCCAACTAAAAGAGTTGAGCAAGTTCAATTTTAGTGTGAGCCGAGTGATTATTCAGTGCCCAACATCAACAAAAGGTAATGGATGTCGAGTAAGTCTTCAAGTGTCAAGCAAAGTAGAAATGTTATAGGTGACGAGCGCCAGTAAAACAACAATAGAATTTGAGTAACATAGAAGGTGTTGAGCAATAGTAAACCAATGAGGCTGAGTTGCTGCATTATATGTTAAGTCAAAGATTCACTAGATTAGTAATGATAAGTATGTTACATTGAAATTTTTGAATTAGTTGGATGATAAGGATGATGAGTCGATGTCATAGAATTTCATGTGAACCATGCAAACCAGTTAAAGGTGAATGCTAATGGATTTATCATGAAGTTTCTAAAAGAAGAAATTTGAAGGGAAAACAATATCATTTTCACAATATCAAATCAAGATTTGAGTAGGAAATGAAGAAAAAAACTTCTATATAAGGAGTTACAGGTCAGAGATCAAGCATCTGTGTGAGAGGGAGTTGCTCATAAGTGTGGTTGTGTGAAGAAGCCAAGAGAAGGCTAGTGTGAAGTATCAAGAAGAGGACATAGTGAGAAGTAAGAATAGAGCATCAAGACTTTAAGTTGATCAAGTGACCATAGAGTGCATAGGTGTAATGAGAGGAAGAACTCAAGGAGATAGATCTTGAAGGGTGAACAAGCTATCAGCACTGTAAGGAATAAAAGCCAAGAAAAGAAAAGAACTGACGAGTGATCTGAAATCTACAAAGATAGAGTTGCAATCTTTATCAGGTCAAAACCCTTCTAATAATTTCTTACCATTGTATTAGAAATCAAAATCCTACATTGCTAGGTTAGCTTAATAGCTAGGTGGATAAGCCTTAGGAAAAGGATAGGAGTTCCCCAGGAGAAAGATAAGAGATCCTCAAGAGAAGTATAGGAGATCCTCAGGAGGAGGATAAAGAGATCCTTAGAGAGGGATTAAAGATTCTTTTGAGAAGGTGAATTTAATTCCCATGGACTTGGGTAGGCCTAACATCTCTATGTAAATCCTTTAACAAGGTGACATTCTAAGTTGAATGTTCTTATGTCCTCTAATAGGGCACACTCTTAATAGTGTGTAGAAATCCTTTAACAAGGTCACATCTTACAGTGTGTATAGCTTTTAATAGGGCAGACAATCAGAAGTGGTTGAAATCAATTGCATAGTTATTTTGTGGGTATCATCCCCACTCCAATTTTACCTTCTTATTCCTAGAGGGTTTCTGGGTCATCAAATCCTTTGTGTTATGGTGTGATGCATGTTTACTTTTCATGATTGTTTAATGTTTAATTGCATGCATGATAATATCAATTATATGCCATTAAGGATTTGACAAAAAGTTTGGATTGGACATTATTGGACCCTGAATAACTGATTCACCCCCCTCTCAGTTATTCTAAAAAATTTTAACAACCCCCCCCCCCCCCCCTTCCCAATTATTCTAAAGCATTTCTAGCACTTAGTTACCTATAACTGTGCATCATTGAAAACCCATCTAAGAGGGTAAGGTTTTGGATGAAGTGTTGTAGTCAAATTAAAATTTTTAACAACTTCCTTAGATATCAAATTAACTTGAGGACCCATATCAGATAATTTATCGATCTTAGTATGCTTGATAACAAATTGAATGTGAAATAATTCATTCCTTTTCTTATCATTCTTAGGAGTAGATTATTTACTTGTACTTGCACTTATACTAGAAGAACTTGTAGCTGATGAAAGAGATATACCTATTCCCTTAGCTTGGATCCTTGTGGCGATGATCCTTGTTTCATCTCTAGAATTAAATCCAAGATCTTGTTGAATTATAGAAGCAATTTTCTATTTACTTTTGTTTCCACCATATCACTTTGGCCTCTTTTCAAGATGTTGCTTCCAACACTTAGAATCATCATGCCCTTCTTTCTTGCAATGTGAGCATGTAGGTTTCTCACCCTCTTTCTTCATTGTAGCTATCTTCTTACTCTTTCCTTTCCCTTTGTACTTTTCCTCAGACTTAGATGGCTTTTTATCAAACTTATCAATGAAAGTACCCTTACCTATTGATTCTAAATGTGTTTCCTAGACAGATACTTCATCCAAATTACAAGGATTCAAGATGAGAATAGAATGCCTTAGATAAGAATGAAGACCAACTATATACTTGAGTAAAATGTCTTGGGTATACAATGGGATATTTGATGAAATAGCCCTTTTATGAAACTCATTGGTGTACTCCTAGATATTTTGACCTTTCCCTTGCCTAAAATATTTTGAGTTCATCATTAACTACTGCATATGGCCTAAGGGGTAGAATTGCTTCTTTAAAGCACTAAGAAATTTTGATCAAGATAGATTGAACTTACCATGTTTTGAAGTTTCATGTCGACTCCTACTCTCCCACCATGTTAGAGCTACACCACCTTACCAAAGAGTGGCTAACTGAATTCTATCAACATCATCTACAAGGTTTTGAACTCTATAGTAGACTTTTTCTTGTTGAATCCAATCATCTAGTTTCTCGGCATTCAACTACTCATAATATTTTAGCAAGTCAAACTTTATATCCAACTTAATTCGAGGCTTATGTCCACCCTTAAATATATTAGAAGACTTAGAATGGGTAGAAGAAGGAGAAGAGAGGGGAGAAGGAGAAGAGGAAGAAGAAAAAGAAGAGGGAGGTGTGTTTGGAGGATCATGATTGCCTCCTTTCTTTTTACCTAAATGACGTTATTCATAATAACCTCCTTTAGCCATTTTTGCCTTTGGCTTTATAACCAATTTTTGGTAAAAATCATAACAAATAACCTTAATTTAATAAGACTAGTAGGTTAGTTCAAATTTAAATAGAACGTGCCAAATATGTATCATTAAGTGTTAAAATAGTGCAATGACAGTTAAGATTTTTGGGATGTCATTGGTCGGGGGTTCCAAACCTGCTAGTGGGCACCTTTAAATAGACTAGTAGCATTATTAAGTTTAAATAAAATATTGCTCAACATAATTCATAGACTAGTAGCATTATTAAGTTTAAATAAAATATTGCCCAACATAATTCTAAGTGCAATTGGTGGTGCAATGGCCACCAGCTTGGCTTTTAGGAGTTGGTGGTCAAGAGTTCAAACCTCATAGAAGTATTTATTTTTTCCAACTAACTTCCAACTATCATGTTGATGTCATCAGGGTCCCCTTATTTTTCAACAAATTCAAACTATCACAACTTTCAATTATGAACTCCGATTTTGATAAAATGAATTTTTTTGGAAAGATCTCGACGAGCTCTTTCATTTGAAATCCATTGTTTACCACTTTTGATATGATTAGTTTTTACACCTTTTCATGACCTCTATACCTAGTTTGACCAAACTTTGATTGGCCATAACTTTTGCATACAGACTCCATTTTTGTCTATGCAAATTGCGTTGGATTCAAAATTTTGAGAACTTTAACATAGTGTTGATTATTGGAGTTTTGGAGATACTTCAATTTTTGATGAAAATATTCTACAGATCACTTTGTTAAGCAAGATTTACATGAATTTCTCAAAATTTTTGTCCTTGCAAAAATTTTTGATATGTTGAGGAATTATTTTTACCTCTTCCTCATTCTCATTAGTAAAAGGTTCCTTATGCCTTTCATTCTTGTATTCATCTTGGTCTCTACTGTGTTCTCCATGTTCTAGTTCTTGATCAACCATTTTAGGAATGTGATAAGTTTTAGTGTATGTTGGTTGGAATGGTCCCCTAAATAAGAATTCAACTATGTTGTTTGGAGAAGTATGACCTTTTCTAGTTTTGGGATCCTCTTGATACAAGGGGTTCTAGGTTTGTTGTAAGTTTATAGAAAATGTTCTTTGAACACAAGGTGATCTGACAGGTGAAGGAGATCATGAAGACTCCTCACTAGATGAACTACAAATAGACTACATATAAACTAGAAAGTAAACTTTACCATGATTATGACCTCTAGCTCTACCTCATCTAAGCCTAAGGGGATAAAACACATTTCTACTTACTAGAATGTAGTCTCAAAAAAGTGAGATAAGAGTGTTGTATGCTAATGTATGAGTCATCTAAGTAATGGCTAGAACAACCAAAGATTATGACTATCATGATAGAAAGTATGACAAACACTAAAGGACAAGAACAAGATAGACAAGTAACAAGACTAGTTTGCATGTAGATTACAAGTTGTTAGCTAAGGAAGAAGTCATTGTTTGATACTATTTACAGACAAAAAAGTGGTAAAATGTTGTAGATATAGATCAGACTTAGAGTGTAGATAGCTCTAACAAAACAATTTCATAGTTTGAGGACAAGATCCTGCATGAAGATTCTTAGGAAACCTCGCAAGAAAACACAAAGAAGGATGCAAAGATTCAGAACAATAGTTTTTGGATAGTCTTCTCACATTAGAACTTACACAGAACCATGTGAGAAGCTGATAGATTGACAAAAAGGATAGGATTCTGGCATAAAAATATAGTATTTGCAAGATCTCACATGGGGATCCACATGGAGTCACATGAAGACTTTCATAGAGTTGCATAAGGAATTGTTAATAGGGTAGTTTCTTGCACGAACTTTCATAGAACTCGGCATGAGAATCTAGACATACTAACAACTTTGACTAGATTTGGAAGAGATTTTGCAAGTTTTAGATAGTTCTAGATAGATGGTTGATTGTGTTTATATATTTTTGATGGATAGCAAGGTAGTTTTTAATTTTTGCAAAACATTGCGATTTTCAAAAGACAGTTTTTTTTTTCAAATAGACATCAAAAGAAAGCAATAGTCACAAATAATCCAACTAAGGACAAACAAACTCAGAGGGATGGAGGAGTTTTGACATTTTGTTTCTTTAATAGGTTTGGACAAGTTTAAAGACTCAAGAACAAACACGCTTTATCCCTAAAACCAAAAATAGTAGAGGAAGCAAAACCTTTGTCTCACAACTTATGTGCATACATTCACATCACATAGTTGTGTCATCCCACTAGAGGGCACCCATGTTTTTGGTGTATTCCAAGGGCTCAGTAACATATACACTGAATAAACACCCTTATGGTAGGGGTTAAGTGTGTATACCACCTTCCAACACCTAGGTACATGTCTATGGTGAGTATCTATAGGAGAGATTCTTCCCCCTCCTTGCACAAAGATTATGCCCCCTTTCAAAGGTGAACTAGGTAGAAACTAACTAAGAGATTTTTACATGGCTTCCTTTCATATTAATCCTCGATGGGTTCGCAATCAACGTTAAGAACAACATCCCACACCAACATCTAAAAGTGCACACACTTGACTAGCAAGGCTAGGGTTAGCACCATATCAGCAATCAAGAGGAAGACATTAATATGGCTTTGGAGTCTCTCTCTACAAAGATTCTTTATTATAGTGGGTTAGAGTCTACAAAAAAAGGAGTGTGCTCACTTGGGTCATTCCCAAAGTTTGGATCACTCCAGTAGGCCCTCTAAAGGTTGACTTGGATTTGGTGGTTCGAATCTAAGTGTCCAAGTTTCTAATTTCCCTCAATGGGAAAGAGCATACTCCTTTACCTCATCACCTCTCCCAAATATGCAAGACATGCTAATCATCAAGTTAGCTTAATCAATCCTAACTTATCCTTTCTCAAGATTTTGATTTCCTAAAAGGAAATCATCATCCTTTCATAGAAAGGATTCATACAAGAAAACCACTAACTTTCTTGCCTCCCTCGGGTACCAT
The DNA here is from genome assembly GCA_028749045.1 of Cupressus sempervirens. Lineage (NCBI taxonomy): Eukaryota > Viridiplantae > Streptophyta > Pinopsida > Cupressales > Cupressaceae > Cupressus > Cupressus sempervirens. The sequence goes on from CM053789.1 coordinate 361,633,184, forward strand.
CTTTCAAAGGCATCTAGGTTTTTGATTTTCTCTTGGGCATCACTTCCAAGTAGCAAAGAGCATACTACCCTATTCATCTATCTTGCAGCCTAAGAAGTTCACAAGCCCTATTTATACTGTGTGAAAAGAAATAAAAGAAGACATGAAATTTAAGTGGGTTTGAAATGAGTCTTTGACATGTGTATTTTTGACAAATGTCCTATAATCAAACAATTAGTACATGTTTCAAGTGTTTTGATAAGGTGTCTTTGATGAGCATCCTACAAACCATTGTCAAGCTATTTGAAAACTAGAAATAAAAAAGAAAATTCTTTATAGAACACTATTAGTCAAAACATAATCATTAAAACTAAATTTTAAAAACTGCATTTGCACGTGCTGATGCAAAATTTTGTGCAAAATCATGCACATGCCCGCATGAGAAAATGATGTGTACCATGCAAGGAACTATGCATTTATACACTTTTTCCAATGAGGAAGTTCAATGAAAGGGGTGAAATCTTCAGTTCTTAATGCAAAAATGAGAGTCCTTGTGTGAGGATCTAGAAAATATTATGGATGACAATGGCTAAGTAATTAAAAATGTAGAAAAATAGAATACATGAGGCTAGAAATCCTGATTTCTCAGCCCCGTGGTGGGCATCATAAATGTATGCATCAATTATGGCCTGTAATCAACCACACTTCAACACAATCCTTGTATGTAAAGTCTTCTTAGAATGAACATTGAGTTGTTCATCTAAAACTATTTGACAAGCCAACCTATTGCCTTCTAACTAGATGGATTTTGTCATTTCTCTCAGAATGAGAAGTTGGCAACCAAACCTCTTGTATGAAGGATTTATAGCTAAATGAGAATGCAAATTATACTATATGAAATGCAATTAATCAAAGAGAAAAGAAAGAAAGTTACACTATATGTATGAATTTTAAAATCTATTATGAGATTGCAATGTAAGAAGTTAAACTATGAATGTATGAAAATGAGTAAATATTTTAGCATCAATTCAATACCAATTCAATTCAACATCCTTTTTGAGGAATTGAGGGCCTATTAAATAGCATTCTAGAAATTAATTAGTGGTTGAGATCAATTGGAATGAATGGTTGAGATTAAAGATGAGATTCAGTCAGGATGCAAAATTCTATATGTAGGTGAGGCTAACTATCTCAAATCTTGTGTGTGATGGAGAGTTAACTAAGTTTCACCTAAGTGTGAGAACAAGTTGACTAGGTCAATTCTATTTTGAGAGATGGATTACTCAGAATTCCCATTCCCAAATTGAAGAAAATAGTTGAAAAAAATATTTAATTTAATAAAATAGGATATTACCTCATTAATGCATATTTTTAATTAATTGAATAATTAAACCCAACAATTAAAATAAGGACATTATCGTATCAAATTAAATATGTTTTAATTCCTTTGAACATTAGCTAAAGAAATAATTTAATTTAATCAAAGTATAAAGACTTGTAATTAAATTAAACTTAATTAGTAGGTCTAATGTAGCTAATTTGAGTTGATACTTAGGAAATAAATAACGAGTTGATTAACATAGATTAGGGTTTTCTACGTCTGATACTTAGGTCAAGTAGCAATAATCAAAATTAGAATTGCCTAGTAAATTATGATTTAGAAATGACTAGAGAGACAAGAATTTGTTAGCATGGCAATGTGCTAATTTTGGGGTATTAAAGAGACAATCTTTCTTGTTAGGCACTTAGTAGTTGCAACAATATGGGTGGAAATGGGTCCAAAATGGAAAATTTTTCCAATTCTTGGGTATTCCTTTTTCTTTTCAAGCCTCTCCTTATGGAATTGTGGAATTTCATTCTTTCTTCGATTGAGAAGAAGTTGGTATATTAGATCATTAAGCTCCTCTCTCTTATGGGAAAGTGTCAAATTTGTTCCAAAGTGCTTGTTGCTACACATGTGCACTACTCTTCATGTTGGGCCCCTTCCAAAGCTTAATACCTCAAGCTTGAGCATCTCCTCAAGTTCTTTCTCTAGGCCTCTAATGTTGTGCACCATGGCTTTCATAGAGTAGCCTCAAAGTTTTGTTGCTTTCCCAAATATTTTGGTGTCCTTGGGCTGCTCTCCACTCACAAACAAGAGATTTCCCTTTGTTCCAAGTGGATCATTAGGGCTCTCATTAGTTATGAGGCCTAAAAATTTTTGTTATGATACTACATTTCTTCAGGATTTCAGGTTAACCGGCTGGCCTAGAAGGGGATTGGCTTTCAGACACTTGAACTTATTCAAATTTAGAGCACTTTTTTTGCTAAGAACATTTGGAAAGCTTGGGAAGTCATCAAACCATGGCTTCACTGGGTTGGTAATGGATTTATTGATAGACTTTCAATGAACTAGAAAAACTTGTGGTCATCTTCCTTGTTTGCTAATTAAGGTGTTCCATTAGCAAAGATTCAACTAGAAAATGCTTTTTCTTATTTCAAAGGAGTATCAAAAATCCCAAATTTTTATTTTGCAAAGTTACTATGAGCCTTCACTCATGGGAGGACCTGCAGGTACAGTTAAAGCTTATTCATTTAGATTAGAAGATAGTTGATCTTCTAGTTTTTGTGTTGCCTCCCAATTTGTTACACAAGCTTGGTATTTACTCATCCTACCCATGGTGGAAATATTGGAAGTGGTATCCTACCACTCCAGTAACTCACTACAAGCCCAAGTTGGGGGTATCGATGGTTGGTGCCCCATCTTCTGATGGTTGATACTCTCAATCAAAGTTGGAATTTTAATTCTTCTCATAAGACTTGGAGCCTTAGATTTTTTGCATTCTGGCATACCATAATAGAGCCAAAGATTGCTCACTTTTCTTGGTGTCTCCTTTTATAGGGCTTGCCATTGGGCCCTCAGCTCTAGCATTTGGGAGTCTTAGATCCTAGATGCCCAAGATCCAAGAGCTTGGTGCATATTTTTTTGTTTTGTAGTCATGCCCAAAACTATTGGCTCTAGACCCATGATTTTTTCAAGACTTTCCATCTAGAGGCTTTCACTTGGCATATGGTTGTTTTGGAAGATGTGCCCAAGCTTCCTTTCAAATATGCCCAGATTTGGAATGCTTTCAGATTGGAGATTTTTTTTACCATTTGGAAGGACCATAATGTTGTTCTATTCTCTCATACCTTTCTTGATATACATGTTGCTATATTCTCTAAAGGACATATCTACATAAATTTCATGTTGTAGATTCAAGTACAAACTAAAAAATTCATGGTGAAGGTGGCTTTCCTATAGGACTTATTATCTCACTAGGGAGGTTCTCCTTATATAGTTTCCCATGTGCCTCCAAATTCTTTGCCCGATAATTGCACTCCTCCTCATAGTTATCAGAAAGCATGAAGAAAATCTACATGTTGCTCACACACTCCTTGGTTCCAGCCTCATCACTACTCTCCTAGTGGTAGTTTTGGTGGACGTCAGTGCTTGGACTTGCCTCCATTGAGGATGGGTTCAAGTTGGTCCCTAGTGGCTCCTCCTACTTCCCTTGATGTAGGTTTCTTGTCTACTCAACATGACCCCAAATGTGTTTTCCCTCAGTTAGACTTAGCCATTTCTTTGCCCGGGCCCGAGGGAGATAAAGATGTTGATGCTGATAAACAAATTATTGTTGATGATGGTTGGGCTCCTCCTAAGCCAACCACTAACCCTAAGGACTTCTGGGAATTCTAATGAAAAATCCCCTCCTTCGGCTAGCTCTACTCTTGGATCTTAAGGACTTTCGGCTTTTCTTAAATATGTTTTTTGATGAATAGTTAGTTTTCAGGCCTTGTTCTATTTGAACTCACAGGGTGATCTTGTATCCCTCAACCCCTTTTTGGTGAATATGTATCATTAAATTATAATTAATATAAAATATCTATTCATCAAAATAAAATATTGTCCATATTCCATACCTTATTACTCCCACTAAGTAAATACTTCATTTATGCTTTTTCTTTCATTACTCTTGTTCAATAGATATCTGCCTTGACAAACATTTTTCTCTAAAATTTCATAATCCCCATTTTTTTGACACTTATGTTATGTGGGTTCTACATTAATAGTGTGTTTGTCCAAAAATGTCTTGTGTAGCTCCAAAACGATCTTCAAAGCTACACCCCAAGTATTTTTTGTTGATCTAGAGATTGAACTTGTATTTCTAGCTAGATAGTAAGGTCAACTAAGCCTTCATGTGTAGAAATATGGGAATCTTTCTTCATCAATGTTTTTGCATAGGCTATTTCCTTGTGTAATACTTTTATTTGAGGTTTTATCATGGACAAGATACAATGATTTGTAAATCTCCTTGTAGCTAGTCAATAGCCTTTTAGATCTCCTTAGTGAACATCTCTACATTACATAGCTTTGTGTATAGAGAGAAAATATTCTCTAACACCTTCTTTACATTCTCCATCTTAGTAGCTAGATCAACTTGTCTAAGTTCTATAGCACTAGATATCTTTTCTAGAACTTATCTATGAAACTTCCTTTAAGACCATTCTAATAATTTGACCTTTTTAGCTAGCTCTTTATCCTTAATCTTGTCCACAATATTGACAAGTTGCTCTATAATAGGCTTATCTTCATTTATATCTAGGAGACTAAAAGCATCAATAAATATATATTTTATTTCATGCAAGACTTGCTTCTACTTGTATTCCCTCCTTAAGATTTCTTACCTTTTCTTTCTTTATAGAGTGTCTTGAAGAATACTCATTTCTTCAATTTTGATTGTGTTCAAATCAAACTTGTGTAATTAATTAACCTCATCTAATATAATATCCTCAAATGATGTAAACTCAACACTCTTCGGTGTGCTAGAACTCGGCCTTGATATTTTCAATGGGGTATCCTATGTACTCAACCTCTAAAGAGCTTGACTAGTGAGAAGAGATGTAGAAATTGGTAAAGTAACTAGTGTGTCTATGGAAATTTTATCCTTAGGTAAAATAGTCAACTTTTCCTCTTCATTCTTTTCTCCCTCTTTTTGTACTTCACCCTTTGATGGTGGAGTGGGTAGAGAACTTTCTTCCTTACCCTTGTTCACTTGAGTTCCATCCTTTTCAATAATCACTATAGATGGTAAACCTACACTATTAAGTCTCTGTAATGATTTAGTTGCTAGTTGTGGCTATGTCTCTTTCATCTAAATGAAAACTATAGGCATTGTAGATGGTGTTTTTGTAGTGTCATCTATTTGTTCAAGGTTTACACTTTGATGTTTCTATAGATCTTTTGTTTCTTTCTCCTTTACTATTGTAGTTAACATGGGCATATCAGATGTAGCTTGTTGGTTCTCCCCTATAGATGTAATTTTTGCCTTCTTTAATTCATCTATTTTCACCAATATTGGGTTAATGCATAGAATAGTTGCATTGGTAGAATCTTGTTGTAGCGTTTTTAGATCATGATCAGTCAAAAGATTCACATTCCAAGATGTATTATCAATCAAATCCTTGATAAAATTTGAGTCCTATTGACTCTCCTAGTCCCCATGTGGGGGACTAGCATTCAACACTTCTACATCTTGTACATCCTATTATTTCTTTTGTACCCTCCACAGTATCTTAAATGAATCCACTTTCACATTATCTTCCATTTCTTTTTCACCTTTCTTAGTTATTTCTTTTGTGGATAACCCATAGATAGATTTCCAAATCAATGTGCTCTTGGTTAACACATCCTCTACTTTCTTTTTCAGTATATGAAATGCTCTATATTTGGGAAAAAAAATTTCTTTGTGTATCTCCATTTATTAAGCAATCATTTTCTTATCCAAAGCAAGCATAGCTTGTGCTAAAGTAGCCTCTCTTATTTTTCTTTAAGTAGAAAAACTAAATTGCCACTTTTTCTTAACTCTTCCATATAAACTCTTTGGTATGGAGTTGGAAATCTCTAGAAGAATGGTCTTAGAAGTTACCATCATATCATATATGGCCTCCTCTATATTATTTTTATCTACAATTCCTAACTAATCAAAATCTATATGTGAAAAGCATGATAAATCTGCATTTGACTTAATATTTTTACATAGATTGTCAATGTCAGAAGAGGAATTTTGTCTTACCACTTTGAATTAACTCAAGTCATCAGACTTAATCTTCTCCTCATCTAAATTTTCTTGAGGCTTTTATTTCTTTCTCAATGTTTTCAAAGGCTTTCTTGGCTCTACTATGACACTTTCTATTTTTTCTTTAGCCTTTGATGCATCTTTCACCTATGAAGTGGTTGCCCTTGTGCTTGACCTTGTTAAAGGTACATCTGACTTTTTTTGTGACTTCTTCACAATTTTCTTTGGTTTCTCCATTCACTATTTCTTTTATTTTTGCTTTTTTTTTCAACTACCTTGGGTGATTCCTTGGCTTGTTCTTCTTCGGTGCCTTCTTCCTCAGCATCTTTGTATTTGCAAAAACCTTATGTTATCTCAAGAGGTCCCTAACCTTATTCCTCTACCTCTTCTTCTTCTTCTTTATCTCCTTCTACACCTTCTCCAAACTTCTCCTTCAACTTCTTTATAGTCTTTTTATTTTTCCTTATCATATAGGCAATCTACAAGTTAATAGTTATTCTAGACTTTGCCTCCTGATAGCTACCAAAGGATGTAGCACCCTTGTCAATCTCCTCTTCCAATAGTGTAGTAATGGTTGTTAAAGCCTCATCAAAATTAATTTAATATGGCAAAGGTCTCAACCATGTAAACCTCAGTATAGTTTCCTATATATAAGTGTAGTAAGCATCCACTAGAAAATATATATCATTGTAGTATTTTTCTAGTAGTGATATAGGTATTCTTAGCCTTTGTTTCATTGACTTCCTGAAGTCCTCAAAATAGCCTGTCCTAACAGAATCAAAATTATCTCCTAGTTGTTCAATAAATTGTGTTATCTTGTGTGTGATGGTTTTATTTGTCTTCCAAACTAACTTGCCAAATGTGGGAAATGCATTTTGCACAAAGAATAATATACACATGCTCAATGAACCAAAATTACATTGTGAATTCTTCACCTTCCTAATTTCTTTTGAATTCTATAACAATTGCTAAAGCTGAAACTCATCTAGGTCATAGGGATGATCACATTTAACAATCTTGTAGCCATAATCAACTGCCATGCAAGACACACTATTGAGTCAACTTGACTAAAATAATTTGTGTTCTATAAATGTGACTACAAATTTTACCAAGGGAATTCAAATTGTATCAATTGACATCCCTTTTTTATTCACATGGCTCTAGTGTTTTTCTCAATTACTTCCTTCACATTTCTTCTCATACTCTTTAGTCTATCTAGGGTAGGGTACCCTAATACTCAATGTACAATCCTCTTTGAAATTCTAGCTTGACCACTCTCTATCCATATCTTATTTTCATACATACAGCACAACATAATTTTAATCCACCCAGTTTTAAAAACCTAAGGAAAGTCTAGGGCACGCGTTAACCCATTCTTCTCGATGATCTTATTATCCTCCTTCAAAACTCCATTTTCATATAACTTCTAGTATATTTCTCTTATCTCCATGTCTCCTACCTTGAAAGTGGAGCAACATCACACATCCTAAACCGTTAAAACTTTTGGTGGTATCATGGATAACACACCAAACGGATCTCCCTTGTATGCAATCTTAGGAATTCCACAAAATGAGGGTTGTCTCACATCATTGCTAATTAACTAAATGTTGAAAACTTCCTTCCCCTCTTTCCTAACTATTTCTAAAGAGCTAGCTACCGTATTTGACTCACTATGGTTTGAAAAAGTGAAACAACATAACTAGAAATAAGATAAATACCTCTCAAATGTAATGAATGATATTGATTAGAAGTTGAATCTAGTTCACAAACACTTGAATCCTCTTTTTCAATTTTCCTTCATCCTCTTCATGCTCTTCAAACTCTAGTAGGTACAAATGAGTCAAAAATTGACTATATAACCCTTCAAATTTGGCATTAATTTCTCAGTGCTTACATAGCTATAAACTTGGCTATCATAGGATTTTCAACATACTCAACTAACATAGAGGGGTTGGCTCACACTACATATCTCCATTACTCAGCTATAACTACAATTCCTTTCATTTTTAGTAGAAACTATAATTCTTTACATGCTCAACAACATCATAGAAATCAATAAATCTATAGAATAGCTCTTCCTTTAACTTATTTCTTTCATCTTAATTCATGCATATATAACCCTTTTCAGATCTTAAATATTTGGAATTGGTGCATAATATTACACTTTAAATATTAGTTCCAAACATAACTTTGATTGCCTAGTTGGGAGTAATTTGATCACCTAATCCATTGGATGAAGTGTCCTCATTTTCATTTGACGTGTTGTAATATTCCTTCTTTTTCTATTTCTTACTCTTTTGTATCTTCACCTTTTTAGCATCAAAATTTCCTTTACCTCTACTAAATTCATTTTTGCCAATATGATTAGTCTGAAGACAATGAAAGCATACAATCTTACACAACCATCTATTGTAATTACCTCTAAAGTGTTTCCTAATGTAATTTTCAAGGATATGACCATATTCTTGACAGTGGTGACAATTGTACATTGTGTTATAATCCCAATCATAATAATTTCCAATGTGGTTTACTTTTCTCTATTTGTTTGATTTCCGCTTGATTTTGGATCTGCATTCATGTGCCTTGTGTCCATACTTCTGATAGTTGTAACAATAACCTTTAAATCATGAAATTTTTGTGGTCTTGGTCCTAAATTCGTGTGCCTAATGACCTTGCTTCTTGCAGCTATGACAATGTCCCTTGAATTTTTGCTTAGGGTTCTAATTTCTAGTGTTTCTCCTAAAAACATTTGATGTATGACCTAATTTTATATAGTGATGATAGGTGGGCTTGATGTTCTTTCCTTCATTGTTCCTTTGTTCACAACTTCTAGGTGATTCTCTTTTTTCAGTTGTGGACTAGCCTAAACCATAATGTCATTGCTTGAACTTGATGCTTCAATTAGTTTTTCAAAGTACTTAATGGATTCATTAGGCTTGGTGACATTTTCTTTCTCAGTCTTAAATTCATTCTATAGTAGGGTATTATGTGTTTCCAAAGTTGTAATCTCAATGTATTTCCTATTCAGTTATTGATTTATAATCATCAACTGATTCATTGTATCCAATTGCATGTTTCCAAGCTTTTGCACATCTGATGTCTTCTCTCCATGTATGTTAGCTAGAATTCTTTTGTCTTCTTCAATCATGGACCTATCTTCTTCGTCTTTTTTTTTTTAAAGTTTAGTTCTCTCACACAATAATATTGATTGTGATTCTAATTCTATTTTCAAATTCCTAACTTCTTCTCTTAGGGCATTGTTCTTTTCCATCAGATCTACAATTGATGCATGAAACTCTTTTGAGTTTCTATCCTCAAATAATTGTTAGAGAAAAAGATTAATTTAATTTAATTAATTAAATTTCCTTTTCTCCCTTCTTAAGATTTCGCTTTATGCACTTATGCATTCTCATTTAGTAATTAATTAGTAATTATTAAATAGCATTTACCTTTTACATTACCCTTTTACCTTTTAAGTTACCCTTTTTGGGTTTCAATCTCCTACTATAAGGATAGATCGTTTGTAATTATCTTCCATCTTTTTCATTTCTAAGAATACAATATGCATATTTTTAGAGAAAACCATCACCTCTTCTTGTCTTTTTCTTCTCTATGATAGGTTTTTTACATGCAAGTATTCAAAGGATTTGTGGATGTGTATTGTGTATTGCTCAAATCCTTCATGGTATTAGAGCCAAATCTATTGTAGCTTGCTTAATATTTGGAGAGAGTTTCGTAGAGCAAATCTAACATTTTTTAGGCAATTTTAATTTATTTTTGGAGGTGCAACTATGGAAATTTAGAAAAAATAATTATAGAGGTGATTTTCAAACAATGATATCTCACTCATATGGACTCCTTTTTCTAAGCAATTGTTTTTGTTTTGGAGTAAAAATTTTTGATCTACACATTGGTGTGGGTTATTTGTCATCTTTGTTTTTAAATTTTTCTATAAAATGCAAATCCCAATTTTTGCAACTTCAAGGGCTACATTCAAGCTCATATGGACACATATTTAGGTGTTATTTTTTTTTAAAGTGTATGATTTATTGTCTACTTTCCAGATCTGGTATCAGTTTGGAATAATATTGACTAGGCATAGTACTTATAGCATTTGGTCATTTTTTGGCCTACAAAAAATAGGTATTTGTGATTCATATTTGAAGCTTTTTTTCTCATCTCTCATTTACACATTTCTTCTGGTAGTTGGGGTTTAGTGCTTTGCATTGTGGGGGGTGTTTTGTCATATTGTTTTTGTTATTTACTTATGTAAACTAGAACTAAATTTAAAAAAAAATCAATGCCTTTTAAAATAATGGTCGAGACCTCTTCTATCTATAACTTCTAACCCTTCATAATTATCACACATGGAAGACCTTGATGACATGACTTCTCTAGTCAAAAGGGTTGTGGTCTTGTTTAGATGCAATGCAACTAGTTTTACAGAGGCCTTTTGAGGTCATATAGTATAGGAACAAGATAGATGAGGCAATAAGATTGATTGCTTTACAAGTTTTTGATAGTCTACAATTTCATCTTGATGGGTGCAATACCCCTCTAGCTATGTGGACCAAACTTGAAGGCTTGTTGCATACAGTGAATGAGTTCAGGGCACTTCAGATTGAGGTAGACCTTACCTCACTTATACTAGATTCTTTTCCCTCCATTGAGTACTTCCTAATGAAATTCAAGCAACTAAGATTTTTATTATAGGGTAGTGGGAAAATGAAGACTGACACTAAGTGTATCTACTTGGTTCATTCTCAGCTTCAAGGAAACTTTCAGATTTTTTCTTCTACCTTCTATTCCACCAAAGATGCTTTGGGTAATAGATGTACCATGCCATCCTTTAAGGTTTTTTGTGATCAGTTGACACAAGAGCAAGCTAAGATCTCTCAGTTGGATTCTCTAATAGGCTCACATAGTCATGCATTGGTAGCTTCACCATCTTTAGGGATGAAGGAGAAGACTCAAAAATATCATTCTATAGAGTCTCAAATTGTAAATCAAAGCCAGAAAGACTAAAATGTGCTTATTGTAATAAGCCTAATCATAATGAGTCACATTTCTATGAGAAGAAGTTAGATGGCTATGCCAAATAGGTTTTAGATTTGACAACTCTCCTTTAGAAGAGAAACATTGATATTCATTCTACTTCAAACAGACCTTGTTCATCATCAACATTTTAGTTAGATGGTAAAGATATGGGAAAGGGTCATGCACCATATCCAACTACTATCCCTCATTCTTCTAGTTGGTTACTGGATTCAGGTGCTTCACACCATATGACATCTTCTCATGATTTGTTCTATTCTTTTTAGGCTTCTCCTACTCTGCATATTTTGATGGGGAATAACAATCTTATGATTGTATGCAAGAAAGGTTCTATTGATATTGATGATGGTACATTTTATGATGTACTTTGTGTTATATTTTTGTCCTCTAACCTTCTCTCTATTTATCAGATTACACAGAGTGGGATAGGGAAGATCATTGAGTTTGCATAGGATTTAGTGCACATTAGAGATAGTGAGACATGCAATATTATTGCTATAGGGATTTGTGATCATACTTCCTACCTATGTTCCTTCTCACATTTTGGTCCACCATATCCATTATCAAAGACTCCCTCTTTTTTTTCACGAGATTCTACTGAACTGAAGTCAGGTCACTTAAACTTATGTGTAGTTCTTGAGACTAGCATTGAGACTTCTACACCTCCACCTCCTATTTATATTCCATCTCTTGCATAGGATCACTCTTTAGAATTGCTTGCTATTTTAGCTCTAGTCATTAAGCCACCTACTGCAGTTTTTGAGGATATATCAAAGGACACACATCTCCTCTCAAATGAGAGATTTAGCACACCTGTTATTCCACCTCCATTAGAGATTCCATTTAAGGATTCTCATGCTTTCTCCTTTGAGCATCAACTAGGACTTCTAGTTGCACCTTACATACATGGGTTTTATCATTCTTTTCTACTACCTTTGTTTCCTCTAGATTGGAGCCACATTGATATGTTCATCGACATAGGAGTTCTACCATTCTGGGGGGCTATGGAGTCTCAAGCTTCTATCATGGAGAATTTCATTGTACTTATGGTCTTAAGATAGTCTCTTGAGATGTTTCACTTGTGCATTCTTGTTTATCTCTTTTTGGAGTAGAGTTTGTCCCATTTGGTTTTGTCTGTTTCTCCATTTCGTAGAGAATTGATTGTGATTAGGCACCTCATCAGGCCTTGTTCTTAGGACCAAAGTTTTCTTTCTACATTGCATTGTATTTTCTTTGCTCTTTCTGCATTATTTGTAGCTGCATTGTTTCTCATCTTAAGGGGGGTATTAGAGAAAAAGGTTAATTTAATTAAATAAATTAAATTACCTTTTCTCCCTTCTTAAGATTTCACTTTATGCACTTATGCATTCTCATTTAATAATCAGTAATTATTAAATAGCATTTACCTTTTAGGTTACCCTTTTCAAGTTTTGATCTCCTACTATATGGATAGATCATTTATAATTATTTTGCATCATTTTCATTTCTAAGAATACAATTTGCATAATTTTAGAGTAAACCCTTGCCTCTTCTTGTTTTTTTCTTCTCTGTGACAGGTTTTTTATGTGTAGGTATTCAAGGGCCTTGTATATTTGTATTGTGTATTGCTCAAATCCTTCAATAATCTAGTAGTGTCTACTTTTTGATATTGAGTATCATCTTGTTGAATAGCTATCTCCTTTCTTCTCTTTAATGAATGTGGTAGTTCATCTCTTGCCTCCTTGAGTTGATGTATGGCAAGTTGTATTTCAATCTTCTGGTTCTCAATAATTTTTCACAATTTGTAGACTTCCATCTTCAATATATTACCTCCAAAGCTATCAAACTTTTTTTCAAGAGAACAAATTTCTAATACTAATCATTAGAAATAATAATGAGAAAGTAAGTTCTAAGAGCGAGGGGTGTGAATGTTGATTCAAACTTTTTCCTTTAAACACATCACCATCATCTATCTCATAACTTAATATATTAAACTAGAATAACTTAACATACATTATATCCATAGCATAAAGTAAATTAACACATAGTACAATATATTTGGTTACCCAGAAATCTCCCAAGGAGAAGGTAAAACTAAGCTGGGGATGACACCACAAATCTTCACTATTGTAGTTGTAAAGTGTGGCCTATTATTGCTACAAAGTATTGATCATAAGTTATGATCTACCCTATGAGGGATCTTCCTTGTTAAAGGATTACAAGACTCTTAGGTCTCACCTTGACTAAAGGATTTCAAACTCACAATTAAGTAAGAATTATGTTAAGAGATTTACAACAACTTTTTAAGACTACTCTATTAAGAGATTTACTCTATATCACATGTTTGAATGATTCAACAAATGATCTTTAGTTATCACCTTTCTACTTGATGTTATATCTTCTCTTTGCTAGTTTCTTTTGATCCTTGTAATCAAATCTATCCTTTCTAAACCTCCCACTACTTGTCTTTTTTTCTCTTAAACTAATTCTTCTTTGCATAACTCTATCATAGCCATCATAACCACCATGAATTATGTCTATGCTCTTAGCATTAATTTCCTTGCACATTGGTAAACCCTTTAGGGTTTGCCTCATTAAATAGGTATTGGTGGAGATGGACTAGGTCAAAATCAATAGTTGTGATTGATCCATATTGCCACCTTAAACTTCCCTAAATTTGATTGATTACATTCATTGAGTAGGGATTCATAATATGAATCTATACTTATCTCTTATATTTAGAAATTCATGATTAAGTTGGCCCAAAAATGGTTTAAATAGGGTTTTGTGCCATAAGAAATAACTGTACCAAAAATTGTTCACCCAGCATCCAAAGACTCTGATGCTTGACCTTCATTGTGCTCTAAATACTATAACTTGGCTTCGGTAAAACTTGACACATATTGCTACTTGGCACCTAAATCACTCAACATGTATAGACTTCTTGACACTAGAGTGACTCAACACATACTATCTTCTCAACACTAACTATCATATTCGTCGGCATGTACTATCTAGAAACTTATGCTCAGAATGCTTTGATCACTTGGCATGCACTTTGCTAAATAATGACTAAGTTTTTTTCCATTTCCTTATCAAAACCATAATAAGATCAACATATCATCATTGAAAAATTTTAGCATATGGATTCTCACCTTCCTCATTTCTTTCTCATGCTATAAATCTTTATCTCTTTTCTCAGACTAACATTCTATACCCTTGCTTTTGACAACAGTAAGGGAAATATACACATCATGGTCTATTGAATCATCATAGTTGACTAGCTTTATGACTTATCTAAGTTCTTCTTCATCCACGTTATTCTTCTAAGAATCCTTAATATTTTTATTGGTAATAGAAGGGTTGATCATCTCTTCTTTGTTCATTTGGGTGTCCTTTTCTTTATCCCAAAGGAAATAATTTCATTTTTTCATGGCGTCTAGTGAAGTAGCATAGTCCATGCCATGTCTAAACATTATTTCATTTGATTCAAAATTTTCTTCTTCCTCTAAAATGTTCATTTCCATCTTTGATTTCCCTTGACCAACTTTCTCCTCTTTCTCATGTTCAAAGTTACTATTTTCCTCATTATATAAAACTAGTTCATCATTGATCTTATTTTTCTTCTTTTTGCTAGACCCAATCGTTTCAATGCTTAGGTCCCCTAAACTTCATTTCCCCTTCCTCAGGTTTCCATTTGTGGTCATATTTTGATCACTTTTCTCATCAATTTTCTTCAAAAGTTTGTCATAAAGAAACCTTTTCACATAACTTTGAATCAACCTCATTAATCACTTATGCATTATAGGTTTGTTAGGGTTAGACCATGATATATTTATACTAAGAGACAATGAGCATAAAAAGTAGAAAGGGAGACACACATTTTTCTTATATCTAAAGTGATTTAATAACACAAAATGGTAGGTATGGGACCTTTCATATCTCCATATAGGGTAATATACTACCTCACTGCAATAAGAAAATGGCACCATCCAAATTTAATTGAAGCTGAGCATCCATTTATTTAGGAAATTCAATCACAACTGATTCAGAGTACCTGAGATCTTGAAAGAAGAGGTTATCTTTGGTTCTAAGCCCTATTATTTCTACCATTAAATCAATGTCAAGCTTAAACTACCTCCCTCTAAGATTGACCTCACCATCCTTCTAGTCATTAGTGAACCTATCAAGTCACTTCTAGTTTGATAGGTTTCATTTCTTTCATGTAAGCCATAAGCCATCCTTCTACCAATTTATCAAATATTATTTTTTCTTCCTCCATTTCTCACACTTATTAGGTTCCCTTCTCCTCACCTTTCCACCAATTCTCATAATTTGCAAAGCTGAAGTCCCATAGAAAATCATAGAATATAAAACATGAAATGCTCTAAAATCTCTCATTAAATGTGTGACTTAATTATTACCACACAAAACTCCAGCTGAAGCATTTCTCAAAATTATTATGATTCATTTACCAAAAATCATCCATGATGGATTGAAATAAATAAATTGTTTCCACTTTTTGTAAATGTCTTTTCATATTATCCTTGTAACTCTAAAATGAGGTGATACCCTTAGTTACTACCATGTTATTAAATGAGTCAAGTACCTTATTCAATACTCTATACAAGTGAGAAATATTCACTTTCTCAAAATTAATAAGAAAGCTTTTAGCTTCCTCTAATATATTTTTTATTATCCATGAAAGGATCACTCTTTTAGAAAGGCAATTGAGAATATTAAGGGAATCCACTTCAATCCATAATCTCTTAGTTTTTATATTTCTCAACATCTCTATCTTGTCGAGAAGACCCATCACTTCTGCCACATGGTTTCTTAGGGTACCTACTGAAATAGCCATGGCTTTGATCATATGAGCCTCTTCATCCCTAATATTAGCAACGCACCTCATTGGGCCATGATTTCTCTTAGCAACACTGTTGAAGTTTATTTTTATCTAGCCTAGTGGAGGAAAGTTCCATCTTGCATTTTTCCTTTTTTCTTTTATCTCATCTTCATGATCCTTCTTTTAATTAAGGTTACCTCCAATGTCAAAATCCACCTTCTATTTTTATATTGTGTTGGAATTTTCCCTTGCACTATGTTGAATTTGATTAGCCATAATCTAGAAGGGATAGTGTTTATCCATGAAGACCCTATTATTCCTTTCCTTTCAAAGGAAACATATGAAATGAGGGAGCACAAGCATCTAGAGGTTTTATTTTTTATTCTCCCTTTAAAATCCTTCCACAACGTCCAAAGGTCCAAAATATTCTCTAGCATTGTCCAACTCAAGTAATAGGCCTTAAAGATTTCCATGCAAGTGCTCCAAGAAAATGGACAAGCAATAAAGATGTTGTTAACCAATTCTACCTCGACTTCATAAAGAAAAAATCTATAATGACAACACTTGCCTCTTTTACTAAGGTTGTCCAAAGTTTGAATTTTATCTTGCATAGCTATCCAATGAAAAGTGTTAATTTCAAGAATTAAGTTTTTGTTGGGTGGTTGCAAAATCTTGAGTCCACCTTTTGGGAAAAAAGTGGAAGTGTTTTTCCTATTTTATAAATTTTCTATGGCTTGATGTCTGAATTTGAAGCACGTTAACATCAAATCTTGAAAAAATTCACTGATAGAGAATGTTATACTTGAAGTCTAGTTTTCAAATATGTAATTTGTGGGAATACCCACATGGTATAAATTACATTTTGGTAGGCATGTTCAAAAATTGTTTTTTCAAAATGTATGTTTCAGGATCATACCACACATGTGTACAACCACGCCTTTTTGGAGCTAAAAACTAAAGTTTTGTGATTCCTGTTCGAGAAAGATACCTAAAACACCAAATATTGATAAGACCATTTTTCCTTTTTTATTCATTCAATATTAATTTTTTTTTAAAAATTGATTAGACCACAAACTTGATTTTGAAAACTTTTAGTGTGCGACCACCATAAATTGATCAAATTTTAACCTTTTTCTTAAATTTCTTTTTTTTACCATTAAAGTACATTCTATGTAGATTGATGATATATAGTTCACTTTTCAAGAAATTTTTTTATAAAAGTTATTAAAATTTTAGTTGATCATACTATTTGTAGTTTAGGCACCAATTTGGCTTAATAGATATTGTAAAAATACAAAATAGATCATATCACTATAATATTAAAAAATTTAGAGCCACATTTACTCTTTTGAGATACATGTATTTTTTCTATGCCTCCTGATAAGGCATAGGCCCTAATGCATTCACCGCACTATTTTTTCAAAAATGTTGAAATGTCATTTGTTTTGAGTTGCTTGAGGTGCTTGAAGAATCCAGGAAAAATATTTCCATTTTGAAGAACATTAATACCACAAATATTGCTCTCTTTCCAAAGGTTAATGATCCCTATTCTTTTTTTTATTTCCTCCCTATTTCTTTATGTAACACCATCTATAAGATTATCACAGAGGCTATTTATTTGTGACCCCATTATTCCAAAAATTATATCGATAGAACAAGGGGGTTTTGTTCCTAGTCGATAAATAAATGAGGGAGACATAATAACCCATGAGACCCTTCATTCCATCAAAGAACACTATATTGAGGCCTTTTTTGCCAAATTAGGTATGTTGAAGGCATACAATAAACTAAATTGGTCTTTTCTTCTTTTAGTCCATCGTCAATTTGGTTTTTCTTCTAAGTGGTATAAATGTATTAAAGCTTGAATTTTTGGTGCACATTTTTCTATTCTCATTAATGGTGCACTAGTAGGTTTTATTGCCTCTTCCCAAGGATTTTTTCAAGGTGACCCTCTTTCTCCATTATTGTTTATCATTATGGTGGAGGCCTTCAGGAAACTTATTAACTCTTTTATTCAAAAAGGGTTGTGGGAAGGTATTAATATTGTGGGTACATCTTTGTCCATAACCTTTTCTCTTTTTGCTGATGATACTTTACTCTTTGCATCATCTACATATCAAGAAGCACAAAGTATGAAGAAATCCATTGATCTATATAAACAAGTTTCAGGACAATGTATCACTGCAACTAAATCTAAAATTTATTTTTTTAGTACATCCTGATTGGTTACTCAAAGAATAATCCATGATCTTCTTGGTTTTCCCCTTGATCACTTGTCATCTACTTATCTTGGTGTTCCCTTTTTTATGGGATTAAACAAACCCTCTTATCAGAATCTATGATTGATCATATCAAAAGTAAAATTAGTGCACAGAAGGTTCACTTGTTGTCCCTCTCAGGTAGAATTTTTCTTATCAAAAATTTTCTCTCTATCATTCCTAATTATTACTTCTCCATTCTACAAGTCCCCAAAGTTAGCATCTCTCAAATTGAAACTTTAATCCACACCATTCTTTGGTCTGATAATATGAATGGATAGAAGAAAATACCTCTAATTTCTATTTAGGCCATGTCAAACTCTAGAAAAATAGGTGGCATCAGACTTCTCAACATTAATAATAGGAATATGGCTTTTGGTGATAACTTTTTTGGAAAATGTATGACAAATTCTCTACCAAATGGTGTCACCTTAAATTACAAGACAAATATTTAGATAACTTGGAACCTTCCAGAGTTCTTACTGTCATAGACCCACAAAAAGGCTCTATCATTTGGGATTTCATGATGGCTTCTCGAATAGTTATTACTTAATGCATATAATGACAAG
The DNA here is from genome assembly GCA_028749045.1 of Cupressus sempervirens. Taxonomy (NCBI): domain Eukaryota; kingdom Viridiplantae; phylum Streptophyta; class Pinopsida; order Cupressales; family Cupressaceae; genus Cupressus; species Cupressus sempervirens. The sequence continues at coordinate 361,651,968 of CM053789.1, forward strand.
TGAACAATGGGGATAGTGTCAATTTTTGGTTTGATTCATGGAATGGGTTCCCCACCTTACCACTATTGATTGTTTAAAGTATTTCTCGAACATAGTGATTTAAGCTTGTGGGACATATTTTTTTAGTTATGTCTCAGCTATACATAAATTTACAAGGCTATTCATTTGGAAAGACCACTAAATTCTTCCTATTTCCAACACGCAGGTTGCTTCTTTCAAACAAGTATTAGCTAAAAGGAATGTTTTTTATGTCTAATCAATGAGATTGCCTCTTTTGGGTTCTAGATAAATATGGTAAATAATCTATTAAGTAAGTATACTTAGCTCTCCAACACAACTAGTTTAATCAGACCACATATCGTTCTTTTGAATTCTGTCAGAATAGCTCAGTTCTACCAAAAGCTTGATGCTTTGCATGGCTTGTATTAAAGAATAAAATTTTAACTAGGGATCAGATTCATATATTGAACATTTTTTATCCCTTTAATTGTGTGCTCTCAGATGGGACTTGAAAATTAGGCCCTAATTTTGAGTACCATTCTAAATTTTGAGTCAAATTGAGCACCTATAAGAGCTTTTCATGCATGTCTACTCAACCGTCGCTTTGAGGCCTATTAAGTGTTTCATGTTTCTAACACATTTCATTTAGTGTATGCATGCATCCCATGATGCTAAATTTCCATTTGGAGTCATTTCATAAAGTTTCATTTTGAGCATTGCTTAAATCTGCATTTTTGTTGTTGAAGTGTCAAACAATGATAGGAAACCTAGTTTGAAATTGAATATCTTGCACCTAGATAATTTTAATGACTCACTACTTTATGAATATTTAGTATGCATATCAAAAAACCTATGTTTCATATTTCAATTTTTTTTGATATTATTTACTTAGGTTTTGAATCCCTCAAAGTTGGTTGTTTACTGTTGTCATGCTAATGCATATTGCTCAGAATTTTAGGTAGCCCTTTTTGACCAGTTATAACTTTGACCCTATTGAAAGAAGTGATAAAATTCCTTTTTCATTTTATTCTAGGGGTTAGAAACTTTAAATGTTCCATATTTGATCCTTTGATGAATCTATTTGAATTTTTTGAAAATGTGATTCTAGATGCAATTTATAAAGTTTAATTGTTGTCTTAAAGTGAAGATTAATCAATAGCCCTATTCAAGATGTTACAACTCTGAATATGTGATTGATGGGACCAAATGGATTGTACCACTATTTTCTACTCTGAAAATTATTCAAGTGTGCCAATTTTTGAGGCTTGACCAATTTGTTTGCACACTTTCCCAGGTCCATTTTGTTTGTGAAAATCATAGTTCTGCTAGTGTTCCCAGTTCTGCAATTTTGAGGACCCAACTTTGCACACTTGCCAAAGATTCCAAGTTATTCATCATGAGATATAATCATATATTTATTCTCTCCTCATGACATTAAACTAATGCCCTAGTTTTCAAACCCTCAAGTGATTGTTTGACTTGTTTTCAAAGCCATAACTGAATGCACTTTATTGTTTTTTGACTTGTTTGTTTACGAGCAGTTTGAAGTGTGCAAATTTGAGTGTTAATAACTTCTAACTAAGTGATCTTCACCAAATGATATTTTATAGATTGGAAGAGTGTTGACCAAAGAATAGATATATCAGATCTTAGGGTTTAGTTGTTTGTTTTAGTCAATTTTTAAAGCTAGTTAATAGGCCTTTTGGCACAAAGATAAAACACCAGAATAAGTAAAAAAATGAGTTTCAAGGATGACCAAATAATAAAAAATGATTAATTTAATCATTTTTAGGTATCATTGGACCAAGATGGAGGTGTTAGTTTTTTGAAAATGAATTTTTTTTTAGTTGGAGCCACTTTGGGTCTCGACTAAATTCATTAGGTTGTAAAGATCATATTTACGAATCTAGGCCAGTATTTTGAAAAGAAGAATAATGTTTCATAAATGGAAGATCACTAAGGCTATTATATTTTTTCAACAATGGTATTTCTTAATTTTAGTATTAATCTAGAGAATCTCAAAAGTTGTATGAAATTAATCTTCATGCAAGTGAGAATATGTACATTAACTTAAGGTTACTTCTAGTGTCCATAGTCATAAATATTGTGTTCAAAATCAATATCAAAAGTGAGATCTAGTTTTTTTGCATTGACTAATCTAGTGGATTGTCATGATTGAGATTCATGTCTTATTTGCTCCTAAATTTCATAAGATTATGAGAAGGCACACACCAAATAAATGTAGAAAGGAATGTTATAATTGGAAAAATATTGTAGGTTGTAAGAGCTACCTTTTAGCAAATAAATTTGAAGAATTTATAGTAAGCGGGGTTAAGAGGCATAGATTCAAAGTGTATAATGTTAAAGATTTCTGATTTCCCTTTGATTTTCTCACAAGGCACAAAATACAACCCTCAACTAGATTAGTACATTGAATGGGGACATAGAATGCATAAATTTTAAAAAGGGGAAATTTATTTATAAGTGATTCTACCCCTAGCTTGGATGAGCTCTCTAGCCCATGTCCTAACAGGCCCAAGTTTGGCTATTTGAATTGGTAACTATTATTTTTTGCAGTCTCGTCAAAAATTGATGAATTGTTTGGAATCATTTCATGAAAAAGATAGTATAGCAACTTGAAATACAATGCATCTAACTAATTTTCAATGTGAATCCAATGAATATGTGACTTTCAAGAAACATTGAGGTCCATCCATTTATCTTAAACAACTTTTTTATCTTGATTTGGTCAAGCTAATGATCAATATCTCCCATGTTTCAAACCGCATCATGGGAAAAGTTTAGAAATTGAAATGCAAGAACATTTGAAAGGAACAAAGGGCCCTGTTTCAACCACTACTACACCTAGAAATGTGTTAAAGCTCTACAACCTAAACAAAGATGTTGAGATGGCCCAAGTGTGAAGGGGCATGATCAAAAGGAGACTAAATAATCAATGTTATTACCAGAAGTAAATGGATTATTTTTGCAGCTCGAACGAAAGGGCCTAATTATCTTAAAGGAAGTAGTCTCTAATCATAGGGCATCATTTTCATGTCCATGCCTAGCTAGTGGAGTACATCCTCCACTATAGCTTGGATGCCTGCCCGATTTTTTATTATTATAAAAATTTAAGAGGACTATGATCCACTACCAAGTTAGAGTTCTTAAATCTATCAATCCTTTAAATTATTACTTAGACAATGGTGGACATGGAAACCATCAATCAAAAGATGAAATATTTAAACCTTGTAACTAATAGGAAGGGGTTCTCTCTCTATGTGTTGTGGAGAGATATATATTCGATTTATCCCACATTTGTAAGTTTAGTCCTTTTAGCATTTTTTTAAGTGCTAGCACATGAAATTTAAATATTATAAGCAGTTCACATAAAATACAATGAAGAGGTTGTGTTGGGTCTACCTGAGCTTGTTTGAATGCATGGAAGCAAATTTTGATCCAACATGCATACGACAGGAGGGTGACATGGTGACAAGAGGGTGAACAGGCATGTGCAACGTGGCACAGTTCTAAAGGTGGGCATGGTGTTTGCATCATACTTAGATGGTCAAAAAAACCCCAAATTGACTTTTGTTTCATCAAAATTGGACATCTAAGGTGAAATCTAGAGTCAATTAATTTTTGGAGATGCGACAACAGTGATTCAGGAAAAATAATTGAAGAAGTGATTTTGAAACAACGATATCTCCCTCATACAAACTCCTTTTGAGCAATATTTTTTGTTTTGGGGTAGAATTTCATGATCTACACATTGGTGTAGGATGTTTGAGATCTTTGTTCCTGATTTTTTTGCAAATCACCAATCCCAATTTTTTCAACTTCAAAGGCTTAGTTTGGGCTCACCTAGACACATATTCAGGTTCTATTTTTTTTAAACTACTTAATTTTTTGTCTACTTTCTAGATCTACAATTAGATTATAGGCTTGTGTGGATAGAAATACCACTTTTAGAAATAGGTCCTTTTTTGCATTGTATTCCTTTGATAATACTTCACAATTATTGTACATCTAAGCTACATTGTTTAGTAATAGATTTGAACTCTAAGAGGAGGTTGTAAACAAAAAAATTAGATGCCTACTTTTATCCACTTTTGACAAGTGTCCTATTGTAAATGCACTACATATAAAGTGCCAAAAGCATCACTTTTGGGTGGGTTCTTTGATTGAGTGAATGAGGGGGGGTGTTTTGTATTATTGCGTGTCTCTCTCTCTTGTGTTTTTAATTTTTTGCATCATGGGTTCACCTAAAATTCCACTTTTAACTTCACACAAATATACTACATTGAAAGATATTGTATGGAGTAGACTAATGGAAAAGAGTTTAAATCTATATGTTGATGGTACAATTGTAAAACCTATTGATGTGAATGCACAAGTTGATTAGCAAGTTAAAGACAACTAGGCTTTTGAAATTATTAGGAGTTATGTTCATAGAAATATATTCTTCCACATTTTCAGCTTTAAGGATGCCAAGAGTGCTTTGGAGAAACTTAAAGGGTTGTATGGTAAGGTGGATGAGGAAAAGGGATTCAAAATTGAGGATGATCTACTTCTATTGGATCTTAAGAATTTTGACACAATTCGAGACTATGTCAACAAAGCTAATGAATTGAATGCACTACTTAAGGACTGTGGTAATCCCATGAAGGATGATAGATTGTTTCATCACATCTTGAAGAGGCTACCTTAAGAGTATACATCTTTTGTTTCAAGTTACAACACTCATAGGTTGACCATGGGAAGTTCCTTTACTAAGCCTTCATTTGATGCATTTGTAGAAATGTTGATGTTGGAACAATCCAAGTTGATAGATATGGGAATTATCAAGTCATCCACATCTATAGTATTGGTGGCTAGTAGTGAAAACCAAACAAATCAAGGTGGAAAAGGTTTTACCAACAACAAGAAAATGCAATGGAAGAAAAAATCACAATCAGAGATACAAAAATCTTCCTCCACACAACAAGGAAATTCTTCTAAAAATAAGAAGGGAAAGAACAACAAGAAGGATAAACTATTTTGTGCATATTGTAAGAAACCAAATCATGATGAGCATCACTACAAGACTAAGAGTATAGATGAGTTGGAAAACATACTTAGGAAGAGAAAAACCAATGTGTCAAATGCTTCCAAGGATTCAAATCCATCCACTTCACAAGGAAAAGGGCAAGCATTTATGGCAAGTTCAAGTTCTTCAATGGAATGGGTTCTTGACTCGGGTGCTTCATATCATATGGGTTCTTCAAAAGGACAAATTTCTTCATTGAAGTAGTCAAAGGTACTTCACATCTTTGTAGGGAATGATACACAACTGAAAGTTGAAGGGAAAGGACAAGTTGAGTTGGAAAATGGAGAGTTCAAAGATGTTCTCTATGTTAAGAAGCAATCATGTAAAGCCATTAAGGTTCTTCATATGGACAATGAAAGTAGATATGTGAACTCAAGACTTAGAGACTTTTGTAAACTTGAGGGTATTGATCTTCAAAATCCTGTAGCATTTAGTGTATAAAAGACAAGTACTGCAGTAATGAGGAATAGAACTCTTAAGTCAATGGCAAGTTGCATGATTCATGCTAAGTCTCTTGATCAATCACTTGAAGTCGAAGCTATAAGTAGTGCCAATCACATCCTTAATAGGTTTCCTCATAATATCTTAGATGGAATGACTCCTTTTGAGATATGGTGCAGAAGAAAACTAGTTTGTAAAACACTTAAGAGTTTTTGGTTATCCAACATTGGCACACATATCTTCATGGGAATCCAAGGCACCACCACCAAGGCCTTGTACTTTCATTTCATATGTAGAAAGTGTTAAGGCATATAGACTTATTGATCCTGAGACTTGTGATATATTCTTAGAGAGGAATATTCACTTTGAGGAAAGTTCACCTAGCTTATCCTCTAATCCTCTCCATACTTCATACATTGTGGGAACTAATAATGACAATAGTGATAGTGATTCAATAGGTCCACTTATGGGGGATCCCATTGACAGATGCAGGATGAGGTTACAACATTAGAAAATTCCACATGCATACATTGCTATAGTGATAGGTCCATGCAATTCAGTACAGTTGGGTACACCTTATCTTCCAGTTCAAGAATCAGGGGATGACTACATGATAGACATTTTATGTTTGTTTATGGAGTTCTACATAGTATATTTGGGAGACATTATTGATGATATACATCTTCTCTTTGATGAAGAAGATCCTTCTTCAGTTGTTGCAAGAGAATACTTTGATCCTCTTGTCTATTCTCTACATCATCAGTCTTACAAGGTTGATATGATTATGGATCCTGATGTACAACAATTGCAAGAGGTCTCTTTATCATTCAAGGAGACACATGGCTCTTTGGGATATGTTATACATCCATCCTTGCTAGATATGAACTTGTTGTTTTCAGTAGTATTGGAAGGGGTGACCATCAGTATCGACACAGGGATAGTTGAGTAGTTTTCAGGGACACCATTCATCTTTAGGATTCTTTCTACACATTGGGGAAGCATCTCATATGTACCTATGACATTGTTTCTTCCTAAAGGGAGGAACAATATTCAACGGTCATTGATCAACTTCTGCATTCATCTTGGAGAAACTATCACTAATCGACATTCTACATTTGGTGGGAGGGAATACCTTGTATCCTGTCTTCTTCTTCTTCTTCTCTCTTATGGGGGGGAATTTTTCCTCTTATTGGGTTTTTTCCTTCTCATACTTCTCTAATGTATATACATGATGTATGTTGTAATGGGAGGGTCTTAATTACTCCATCCATCCATGCATCTTGTTTCTTCATCTCTCTTTTTGGGGGAGGATTTTTCCCATGATTTTTTTCCTCTTTCTCTATTTTTAGAGAGATTGCATCGCATTTGTACATGAGTACCTAACATGGCCTAGTAGTCGTGACCCATCATGCATTTTCATTATAGCTTTCATAAGCTTAAGTTTATTCCCCTAAGTTGCACTTAAGGGGGGTATTAGTGTAAATAATTAATTACTATTACACTTTACTTATATTTACTTAGGTTAATTCATTATTTTATTATTTATTAGTTAGACATCTAGGAGTATGCATACTCATATGAGTTGTCTTGTTGACAACACAGGAGTTAACAACTCTAATTTAGCACATGGTGTCTACGACATAGGAGTTTGCATACTTATCTAAGTTTTCATGTAGACAACATAGCTGTTCACACTTTAATTAAGCACATGGTGTCTACAACATCTTTTTATATGACACACCTATGTTAAGCTTATCCTCTCATCATAAAACTAACTTTTGAGCTCAATAGAGGTTAATCCACTCTTGGTGGAAATGTGCTTAGTTGCGAGACTTATCACTTTGGTAACTCCTAGTCATTCTAGAGGCCTTTATATTCAGGAACTCCTAGTGTGTATGTACATCAATTGATTTTTCATATTTTTATTCTAATCATACTTTATTGGTCCGTTTTGTGCTAGTGCTTGAGCTTCTTGATCTCGAGTGATTTTCCCTAAGGAAAATTCTTACATAATTAAAATAATATCTTCAACATGGACATAAATTTTGAGGTTAAAATTTTTAAATTGAGAGAGTGTATAATGTAGAATTTAGACTATGTGATATTTCAAATATTTTTCAACATTAAAACGCTCTATTTATGGCCAAGGGCCATAATTGTCAAATGCACACTAGGGGCCCTTTTTTTTGCCAAAATATGAAGTATCATATATCAATGAAAAAGGGAGAAATGAACTTTCCAATTTTGAAGTCAAAATCTATGTAGGTTCAACCAAGTGGATGTTATGGGAAGATTTTTGAAAATAGGAGCATTCTCGGCAGAATGAGTGTTTTTCATGACGGAGCTTCAGATTCATTAAAATGAAAATAGAGAAGTTTGTTGGCTCTAAATTTGGGGTAAAATGTTTTTAGGTGTATTATTATGCCTCTAAAACTATTTGGCATATGTTTTGGCATGGTTTTTAATGACATGTTGGTTTTCTTCCAAACCAGTTGTGTTTCCCATTAGTTTGAAGATATTTTGATCACATGGTAGAGGAAAAATGATGGGATCTGATTTTTAGTTAAAGGAAGTGAGAAGAGAAAGCTTTTGAAATAACAAACAGAATATTTTCAAGTGGACAACTGGGATTTTTTGACTAGATCTAGGAATTCTTCTTGTCTTCTTTTTCTATTCTTTTCTCTTTCTTTAGGGTTCTTGGTTCATTCTAGAATTTTGGAGAATTTCCTATTGTTGTGATACTATCATGCCCAACATTGCTCTCTTATATGAATATTAGTGATGAAATTATAGAGATAGTTCTAGTCCATTTAATTATTTCATGAGTTATTTTCATACATCCTCATGTATTTGTTTCAAGGAAATAAATAAAAAGAAACAATGAGTTTATCTTTAGTTTGATTCTTGTCTCCTATTTATGTTGTTTGTAACCTTTTGAGGTTTGTGAACAAAGAACACAAACCTATTTGCAACCTATTTTAGGTTGTATGTTTTGATATATTTTACTTGTGATTCAAGAAGTGATGTAAATGTTTGATTTATCATCATAGGGTTCTAGATTTCCTAAAGGGATTGGTCTAGTATGAGATTCAATTTTGATGCAGATGTCTGATTCAAAATGTGATAGGATAGATCTATAGTCTTGATATATGAGATATATCACTAATATTTAAGGATGTATGTTTTTGGTTTATTGAATTTCCCACTACAGGATCTATATGTTTTGTTTCTCATATCTTGATTATGTCAAAATCAACATATTAATCAAAGTCTTCTCCCTTTTATGTTGAAGAGATCAAAGGGTTAACCCTTACTTAGCTTGTGAATGCATATTTCATGTTATTAGACATTTCATACCTTTATTATTGCATGAGTATAGAAGAATTTGGGGTTTTATCTACTAAGTATAGATTTAGAATTATGGTTTTAGCAACTGGTCACATAATGTAATATATAAGTTCACCTGCCTAGGTCTTGCAGAGCCTGAAGGAGTATAGCCTTATAGTTGGCCCCAATGTTTGAATAAGTATGTTTAACATGGGAATTAGCTACCCTTATATGTATTTGTTCCTATCATTGGGTTATTGAAAAGCTATTAAATTCTACAAATTATAGAAACAATAGATCACCTCCTCTTAAATCACCCTTTTTTATCAATATTGTTGGCATTTTGTTCTTAATAAGCTCAATTTCCATATTCCATTATCTAACCCTCCATGGGATTTATTCTAAACATGGCTAATCTTATATTATTAATCAATGTTTGCATGTCTTTGGAAGTGAATTGCTTCATTTCTAGTGTTGGGACTAAAAATTTAAAGCCCTAATTTTGAGTACCATTCAAAAAATCAAGCCCTATAAGTGTTTTTTAATGCATGTGTACCTAGCTATTCATTTGAGTTCTAAGAGGTTTTTAATGTTCTTAACACATTGAATTCATTATATCCACTTTTCCCATGAAGATAAATTTACATTGAGAGTCATTCTATGAAGTTCTGTTTTGAGCATTGTCAAAATCTGCATTTTTGCCTTAGTGTCAAACAATGACAGGAGGCCTAGTTTGCATCTGAATATTTCACACCCAATTATGTTTCATGACTCTCTGCTTTGGAAGCATTTATTATCCATATCAAAGAACCTATTTTTCAGATTTTAAGTCATTTCACCATGTTTTGACTAGGTTTTGAATCCCTCAAAGCTAGTTGTTTACTATTGTCATGCTGATGCAAATTGTTCAAAATTCTAAGAGGCCCTATTTGACTTGTTATAAATTTGACCCAGTTGACCAAAATGATAAAATTCCTTTTGCATCACAATTTAGAGTTCAAAAAATTTTTATGTTTCAAATTTTGAGATTATGATGAATCCATTTGATTAGTTTTCAAATGTGATTCCATTTGCAATTTGTAAAGTTTTATTAGTATCATAAAGTGCAGATTGGTTGGTACCCCAGTTCTACAAATCTAAGTAGCCCACTTTGACCACTCGCCAAGCACACCTAATTTTTTTTTTTTTTTTTGTGATTCCTAATCCCAAATTTATACTCTCCTCATGATAGTGAACTGATGCCCTAATTTTTGTGTTCCCCAGTGTCAGTTTGACCTATTTTCAAAGCTAAATCTGAACGTGGTTTATTGTTTTCTGACATGTTTTCTTGCAAGTAGTTCTGAGAAGGAAACTTTGATAGTCACTATCTTTTTATTGAAAATATTTCATGAGACAAGATTTGGCAGGATGCAAGAATGTAGAACAGAGAATCAGTGCGTCTATTTTTAGAGCTCGGCTAGGTGTTTTTGTCAGTTTTTAAAGATGGCCAGAGGACCACTTGACATGAAGTTGACAATTTGCAGAAAGAGGTGGATATGAATTTCAAAGTTTCATTCAGTGGTTGAGTCTAATTTTAAATTGGTATTGGGTGTTCAATGGATCAATTTGATAGTTTAGTCATTTTAAAACAATTTTTTTTTAGTCAGACCCACTTTGAGGCCCAACTAATTCCACCAAATTGATAAAATGTGAGTGACTAAAAGATGTCACAATTGATTTAAATTTTTATGCTATGTCAAGTCATGATGATGATACATATATTCTTGGACCTTTCCATAGTTGATTGATCCTCACAAGGAGAGCTAAATATTGGGAGTATTCAAGGAGGAACAAATTATCTTTATTTACAGATAAGTAGAGTAGATGAGGATTGACAAAAGGATGTAACTATAGTGTTGTTTAGTGTAAATTGTAGAGAAATGGGTGACAATAATGATGTAATCATGGATTGGTCTTCCATTTCCATAAAGATGAATAAATCTATCATAGTCATGTCACCCCTCTTTAACTAAAGTCCCACCATGCAAGTCATCTAAAGAATATAAGTGAGTTGGAAAAGAAAGATTAGAGACATCTTGTTCATGGAATCTCCAAAGGAAGAGGGCTAGGAATTTGACGACATGATAAGAATTAAATTCACAAATCACATCCTTTTCAATGCAACTCATGTTAAGACAGTCGAGCATTTCAAAGATATGTTCAATACAATAACGAAGCCACTGTCCTTGATGACAATTAGAGGCATCACAACACATTGTCTGACAAAATTCCCATAGGAATACTATAAAATTGACTTCTCATTATATGGAAAAGAGCCTGCTGATCTGGTCAACATAATGCTTCCCAAAGTATGGTCTCATGATGTAATGTCTAAGGAGGGTGTTCACGAAAAAGAAAATTCTTCATCTCCCCAAATCATATCATATTTTGCCTAATATGGAGCAAGAAACTAAAAATCATCATGGGTCTATGGTGTGCTAAAATATCCTACAGAGAGGGTATTTGGGATTACAAATTAGCATCATTTGGAGCCAAGTATGGTTGTGTGGAGAATGTGAGGTGATTGGAGAAGGAAGCAAGACTTTCCATCCATGCCAAATAAGAAGAGAGGAAATATTTTCATATGGCATAACACTTCAGAACATTTTACAACATCATGTAATGATGCCCAAATTAATAGTGCCAGTAGGCACTTGGATTCACATAGGAAAGAAACAATCTCTCCATGGCAAATAAGTAGCTTGCACCCATATGGTGATGTTGTTTGACTAATGTAGGAAATCTTGTGACTTCTTCATAAACACAACAAGTGCCATGATGTTGTTATACTCTAGAAGAAGGACCTAAGATTTTCCATAGCTAGAGTAGTGGAGAAGCACTTAGACCCTCCAATGATTTTGGTGAAAATAGAGAAGGGGATCCACAAGTAAGAAGAAAGACATAGAGGCCCTATATATGAAGATTGAAGTCTCTCCTCTTGCACAATATTATATGAGCACCAAAGATCTTCTCCAATCCTAGTGTAATGATATGAGGCATGAAAATTTTGTTGAGTAGGCACCATGTTGTGATTGGCGGTAAAGTGGAAAGGGAGATCTATGTGTAACATTGAGCCTTGTGGTTGGCAGCTTAATGTGTGCAACCACTTCAAAGTGCAATGATTCTTGTTGAAGTTTAATCTTGAAGTTTAGAATGCATGGAGGGAGACCACACCATGGGAAGGAGCTTGTGACTAAAATGTTTTCCCCAAAAGATCAAAACTAGTGATTTCTTTGTGTAGAACAACTTAGACAACAAGTATTGTTAAGAATATAATTCAAAGTTTTTTTCCCACATTGGTCTTATGGTGACTTCTTTATATCTTTAAGTATCAAACCACACAACTCACACGTGTCTTAAAGATATGTGGTTTTTGGAAGGCAAACTCGCATTGTAGGACCCATTGACCAGTTAAGAAATGATGAAATTTTGACCAAAGTGTGCTAGTCAAGTCGATGACATTGATTTATGGACCAATCACATGATGACAAGTGGTAATGTGTAGAGACAAATGGATGAACTAGGAGGCAACACATGTTAGGGGTGACCCAACTTAGCAAGAATTCTAACGTGCCAACGTGGCAGTGGGACATGTGTTAGAAGGGCACATTCCCACATACACAGTCAGTAGCTACTGACTATCCATGTAGGGAAGTACCTAGCCAACACATGGTAGCAGCCTTAGTTAGCAATGACATAGTAGGTGTAGTTCCCAACCAATTATAAGGTGCCACACAACAGTGAGGTGGCAGGCATCAAGCAGAAGGTGATGTGGCATTAATCGAGCAATTTGAGAGCAAATGAGAAGCTACCATGTGGAAGCATGATAGGTGGGACCAATCAAAGTGTACCACATGGTGCTTGGTGTTAAATGACAAAGCATAATTCAATGAATCATAGGCTCACACGTGTTAGGCCTAGTCAAAATAGGTTGAGCCAAATTGAATATTAGGAGGGAAATTTTGAAGTTAAGAAAAATGTATCTTATTTTATTATTTTCCTCAAATTCACATGCAGGGTCTTTTAAAAGAAAAAGGGATATATTCTAAAGTCTGAACTTTAGGGACTTTTAGTTTTTGGCAATTAAAATTTAAAAGGCAAGTGCAAACTAGAGAGCCTTGACTAGGGCCTAATTTTCATTTTGATCCCCTGGGTGTTTCTAGTAAGAAAGTATGGCACTATTAAATATTACCAAAATTGGGAGAGAACAAGCTTTTCATTTTTGGAGTTCATTTTTGCATAGGAAGCCACTAGTTCAATTTATGCAAGGATTTGTCTCAGGCACCCATTTTTCAATTTCATTTAGTTAGGACAGTTCAAATTTGATTTCTAGTGAAATGGTGAACTGAATGAATATTATACGTAGTATGAATGTAGTTAGGGGAAAATTTTGTCACATCCAAGTCAGCTAAATCAAGGTATTATCGACATTTCAAATATTTTGGAAAAATAAGGGTTTTCATCATTGAGCAAGAGATATTTCAAGTTTGTTACAAACAATGATGAGAATCATATCAGATTTTAGTTTTAGAAAGATGAGAGATCTTTTACAATAGTAGGGAATGAGAATTCAAGTGGACACATGTCACTTCTAGATCAGACCCAAGATTTCATTCTTCTCCTATATCTTTCTCTTTCTGATTCATTGTAAGTATTGGTTCCAGTTAGTTTGTAAGACCACATTGTTGGATCCAAAATTTTGATTCCACCACATTCTTTATCATATTTCTTTTATATAAACAATACTAGTTAAGCTAATATAGCTAGTTTTGATCTATTTAGTGATTTTATGAATTGTTTTGCATGCATCTGAATGTATAGTTTCAAAGAAATGAATACAAATGAGTAAGAATCTCTTAGTTTCATTATGATTCTCATCTCCTATCTATGTAACCTACAATGTTTTGAGGTTTAGGGACAAAGAAATTAGATCCATTTGCATCCCTTTAGGGTTGTATTTCTAATATTTTTTTTGTTGGAATAAAGGGCCAAGTAAATGCTTGATGTATTTGACAGGGTTGTTGGTTATTAGAGAAGGATATTTCATGAGAATGAGGCCTTTATGAACATCAATGTCTAATTCACAAATTCATAACATAGATCTAATATCTTGATGTATGGAATATGTCACTGGTATCATAGATGAATGTGTGTAATTCATGGAATTTTCCAATAGATAAGGCATTGATCAGCTATAAGATCAACTTATTCTTACTACTACATATTTGGGGATTTGTTGAAATCAAAATTATAATCATCCATTTCCCTTTCCATTTAAGAGCTTAAAGGATGCCCTCAGTTAGCTTATCAATTTCTTAGGCCATTTTATTAGCTATTTCATGTCTAGGATCTTTGCATAAGTGTTATAAGATTAAGAGTTTTATCTACTTTGTTAGATTCAAGTCTATGTTATAGTACTAGTACCATATAAATGAATCTGAGGTCCACCCACCTAGGTTTTGCAGAGCCTGAAGTAGTTGGCCCAGTGTCTGAAAGGGTATGTTGAAAATGGGAAGTAGCTTTCCCTAGGTGTATTTTGTTCTCATCAAGGTAATTTGAAACTGTAATGTTTTCAAAACACCAATGTATTGTATGGGCATTTTGGTGGGAAATAAACAAGAGAATTTTTAGACAAACATCATCTCTAACCCCTAAATTTATGAAAGGATTAGAGAGATCAATTTTTGAGCTTATTAATCCTTCAATAAGTAAATATAAGGGTAAACATGTTTTTTTCTCCTTGGGATGGCTATGTTATTCATCGGTGGAAGGGATTACTTTTTTCTTTTCTTTCTACTCTACTATGTCCATGCATGATTCATCTTATCCAAGCACAAACCAAGTGGATTCTTCCAAGTGAGGGTTATTTCAAACTCAATTTTTATGGGACCTCTACAAGAAATCTAGGAAACTCTAGCTATGGCATCACCATTAGAGATTCTAAAGGTCATGTGATTGAAGCAAAATCATCTCCTTTCCCTTCATGTACTAATAACAAAGCTGAGGCCTTGGCCTTTCTTTTTGATTTGGAACTTACAAAATCACTATCTATATTTATGTTACATGGTGAAGGGGATTCAATTATTATTATTAATGCATGTATTAAACATGTGTATAATTGGTCCATACAGTATATATTGCACTAAGTATTGTCTTTTCTTGATTCAGTCTTTGAACGTTACATAAAGCATACTTATAGAGAAGACAATCTTCTAGTTGATTGTCTAGATAATTTGGTTACTAATGGGGTTTATATTAACTCTTTGATTTCCCCTCTTAACCTCTTTGATTTACATAACTTGACTAATATTATGATAAAATAATATGTTTAGAATAATGTTGAGCCCTCCTCATATATTATTCTATCTAATAAATTACAAATTCTCTGCGATTTCATATGTTTTTACTTTTATTGATCTCACTTGTTCTTTTGAAATAGTGTATGTAGTTTAGGGTCCTAGATTGCACTTCCATCAGATGACTTTCTAATAGCATAGTCTCAATTAGAGTTTTGGATGAAGATCAATGATGGAAACTTTTATGACAGCTTTTCGCTTGGCTTTTGGTTTTGTCTTCTACACCAAATAATGAATTATATTCATATGAGTTTTGGCCTCTTTGTAAGCATAATATTCTTGATTTGGGAATCACAAGGACTAGACTCATTAGTGTTGACAAATACTCTCTCTTGATGCAATATTTCTTCTTCTGTATTTTTTTATATCAGAAAAATGATCAAAGTTTTTCTTTTCTGGTCCTTTTCTCCAGGAGCTATTCTAAACCACTTATTATTAATATAAATGTAAATTTTTTTCCAAAAAAAAAATTAGAATCTAGAAAAAGAGTACTATTATGAGTTTTTATTTTGACAAAAAATTCATTCAAAATGTCCTCCAAAATATTTTAGCAAGGCAAAAATTTCATATTCTTGTGCCTTTGCCAAATTTTTGCAGACACAAGCAATTGCCTTGGTGCTATAGTTCCAAAAGTCAATACAACACATGGATTTTGAAGTTTAAATTTTTTTACGAGGTACCAATTTTTAAAAGTGGATAAAAATGAGGTATTATGGGAAAAATTAATTTTATGAACATTTTAGAAATGGTTACCCATTTTGAAAATAACAATACCTATTTTTTGAATTTAATATCAGGTATCTAAGCCTAAAATGAGTAACCATCTTTAATAAATATGTACCTATTTCTATAAAAAAATTCTTTTCCTCAAGGACTTCCACCATTTTGGTACTCAACTTCTTGCAATTATCCTGTTCCAAATTGAACCCTAGACAAGAGGTGGACTATCTATCTCTTGCATAGATAATACTATCAAAGAAATAGAGAAGACCCTTGAGGAAACTCCATCCCAAATCAAAGAATCATCAGTTCCTGGTTGAATAATAGAGACATTGAGATTGACTTGAATAGAGTTGAAAATGGTTGATATCAAAAACTCTCATGCAGTATCCACCTCTTGAGTAGTTGCCAACCCTAGTACCTATAGTTTGATACATCTCTCTATGAGTTGAATGTTATCCACAACATAAGGCGCACATTTATCTTGAAGATAAAATTCTTTCCAGACATCAATTATTTATAAATCTCCCAACTTTCATCTAGCTTTAATATTGGAAGTCACTTTAGCTTGTTGGACATACTTCTAGAAGGAAAAGCCCAAGAACCTCTCATGAAATTGAAAAAATAATCTAGAAAAGGGAAATCTATTACGTATTTACTCCTCATTATATTGTTCCAATAATTTTTTTTCCAAAAATCTTGCACATTTTCTTAGCTATAAGAGAAAGATTCATGTATTCTATAAATCTAAGGCCTAGAAACCACTCTTTTTGGGCCTACAAACCAAGTCCCAAGACACAAAAGATAATATTTTCATATCTTCCAATCTAGACCAAATAACTTTTTTTGGATTCTTTTTATAGATTCATTAAAATTTACTTATAGAAGGGTAAAAGTACAGATTTGTGTCACCATTTATGATACCAAAACCTATTTTGGTCAAATCTTATTTCTCTATCAAAACTCATTTTTTTTCAAAAACTAGAAATACCCTTTTATAGATCATAGATACAATATCATCATTATATAAATTTTTGAGTGTTTTGATTAGTTATAATATGTTATAATCTCAAAATATTATAAGCCAATATTTCAACATTTCAAAAGATGCTCCCTCAAAAAAGGAAAAAAATAGTAAATCATATCAAACAAATTAAAAAATTATATTTATCTCTAGAGGAGAGAATCCTCTTCATGAATATGTAATTTTTTTTCAAGAAGGTATAGATTTGATAGGGAGGTTTTGACAGGAGAAAAAAACTTTTGGATTCTAATAAGGTCAAACTTGAGTACTTATAAAAGAGAAAATACACGTCAAAAATAATTATTTCCTTTTTTTGTTCACTAGCTGTACGTGTCATCTATAAGATATTTTCAAATTAGAACAAATAAAGATGATTTTCATATACTTGTTTGATGGGAACTACACCCTATATTTTTTACAATTAAAAAAGGGACTTCAAAATAAAATAAAATGAATAAATTCTTACTCAAAAAAATTATAAAAATTATAGGTATAAAATTCATCCAATTCTAGACATTTCATTAGTTTACATCATCTTCATATTTTAAACACAAATACCATGTTTTTTGTCATTAATGTTGAACTGCCACATTCTAATATCTCATTTCTTTATAAAAAGTGACATAGGTTTGTGCTTTTACCCAGAATTTTGAAAGAACTTAAGGAATAAACTCAAAGAATTTGAAGAGTAGACTTTATCAACTATAATTTTTTATCTTGGCTAAGTATTCAACCTTTCCATCTAGTTTTTTTTCTTTGAAATCTAACCACAAGGGAAGTCTAGAAGGAATCAGAGGGTTTAGTTGCAAGAGACAAACCAAGATATGTCACAAGCAAGATCCCAATCTAGCAATCCAATATTTTAGTTATTCTTCCTTGTCTTTTAACCAAAGTATTTATGAAGAAGACAAAGCTTTTTTCCTAGTTAACTAGCTAACCCGAGGCCAAAGTATAGGAATGGACCATTTTTTAACAATCAATATCCTCCTTTATAGTTGATTCTCCCATTATCAATATTTCATCAACAAACTACTCCTCATAGCAAAGTAGATCCTTTGAGGAAGGTTTCAAGCCCTTAAGAAATCCTAAAGAGACTCCTTTCGAAAGGATGCCTAGAGAGTTAGCCAGTAGAAAAATAATGGATCAATGAAATGGGGTCTCCCTACCTCAAACCCTTGGTAGGCTTAAAAAAATGGAAGAATAACTATTCACAAGAACCGTTGCCAAGAGATCAAGACAAGTGGAATTTTTTTTAGATAAATCAATCAAAAAACTTAAACAATTAAATATTTTGAGTAGAAAATCCTAGTCCACTTGGTCATAAGCCTTGGACGGATCTAGTTTGAGGAGGAAACCTTGCATTTTACAAATTTCTCTAGAGTGGATAACTTCATGGACTTTAATAATACTATCTTGAATTTTACAAATAGGCACAAATCCAATTTTCTTTGAAGAAATGAACAAGGAGAGAAAGACTAGAAGGCGTGAAGTCAACACTTTAGATAATACTTTTTACATGGAATTCCAAAAGTTAATAGGTTTCAAATCATTGATAGAACAAGCCCCAACATTTTTTGGGATTAAGTCTATGAAAGTGAAAGTAATTTCCTTGATAAGTTTTCTTAATCCAAATAATTCCTTGATTTCACTATAGAGAGCTGACCCTAGAACCTCCCAAAAAATTGAGACAAAGAACATAGGGAAACCGTCTATCCCCAAAGACTTATCCCCTTCAAGAGAGAAGAAGGCTTCCTTAATTTCCACCAAAGACTTGTTCTACTTCTCTTTAAAGATATTAAAATAGAATCCATTATCTTTACTTGGTCATCTAAAGAAAGATAATTATCTTTACACAGGAGGGAAGAGAAAAACCCTATAAGATCTTCTAATCTCTCTATCTGAAATTTTCACTCCAAAGTCAAAAATAATTCTAGAGATTCTATTGGTCACCTTATTTTTAGAAATAGTAATATGAAAAAATCTCAAATTTCTATCTCCTGAGTTAAGTCATAATACTCTAGATCTCTATCTCCCAAAATTATCCTCTTTAGTAATAATGTCATAGTATTTTGACAAGATACCCATTTCTTTATCCCTCAATCCTAGAAAATCCCATAAATCTTGAATAGTCTTTTGAATCATATCTAGCTCTTATTTTATGTCATTTTTTTGTTAGAAAATATCCCCAAAGACCACTTTTTTTAAAACTTTGACCTAACCTTTAGTAAATGTTTGTTTCTTTGCCAACCTAAACATAGTTAACTTATCTATCTAGATATCCCACCACTCTTGGATTTTACCCCTTAAATCAAGGATGTTCAAACCACATTTTTTGAAACCTAAAAGGGTAGTTTCTTTTAATAATTGAAGGTTCCTTCACCATAGAAATAGGAAAATGATCTAGACATATCCTAGGGATGGCCACCAAGGAGAAATAGAACAAGTTCAACCAGTGAACTGAAAGAATAGACCTATCGAACTTAACTTGTATCGGGTCATCCCCTCTTCTATGGTTTGACCACATAAGGTTCAACCAAAAAGATCTATATCCATTGGAGCTTGAAAATGAATTATCCTCATTAGATCTATCCTAGCCTCTAAATGGATTTGGGATAGATGTTAGATTGTGGTGATTGATTAGTGAAGTACTGTACATACTCCACAATTCTTTGACGTTTGGGCCCTATTTTATCTGGGCCTATTTTATCATTAATTTTGGGCTAACATATTGTAATTAAATATAACTAGGTAAAGAGGAAAAAATACTTATAGAAAAGGGCTTAGGTTTAGGGATTGTGAAAATTTCTTCTTGCAGTAGTATTGAACTATAAGGGAGTACGGGTTGTAATTAAGTTGTCATCAATGTATCACAATAATACTAGTTTTTTTGTTTGTTGGACATAGCCTAGGGTTTGGGTGAACCACATTAAATCTTGGTTTCTTGTGTTCTTTTCTATGTGATTTATTGTTTTTTGATATTGGTTATATTTTCATGTAACTATTATTTATGTCTATGGTTTAATCCTAACAATAGAATCTATCTGACCTTCTCTTAGTCTCTTAAAGTATTATTGATGTCCCCCAAATTGATCTAAGGTTTCATACGAAAAGAGCCTCTAAAGGAAGCCAATCTCTCCCAGAAACCCAATCTACTCACATTTGTGTTTGGGTATAAAAATTGGAGAGAATCCAAGAGAATTTATTCCCAATATGAAAAAATTGAATACACAAATGGTTTTTCTCAAAAAAGATCAACTTACCTTGAATAATAACCTCCTTCCAAAAAGTAGCTACTCCTCTAGATGCTCCTTGGGAACTACAACCCAACACTTCACCATTTTTGAAAAAAGATAGTAGTTCCACTTTTTCCTTAGCATCTTTATTTATTGAAGAAAAAAGATATATGGTTTATTATCAACCATATTTATGTGAATGGCCTTCTTGTGAGGAGAATTCAAACCTCTTATATATGTTCCAAGACATACTCTTCATTTAGAACATTTTAGTACAACTTCCTTGAATGGTCAATTATTTTCCATTAGCAATAATACCTTTAATTTCCATTTCTATAGGTTCTTTATTGTTCTTCCTTCCCAAGCTAGGCTTGTTCCCACCCACATCTGGTTTTGACTTTGTCTTAGAGAACATGTTGAAGACCTGGTTGGAGGTCAAGAATTTCTTCTTTCTCTTATAGACATCTACCCATTGACATAGAGATCTATCTTCCATTTCCATGATTTTTTTTAGAGACAAAAGGAAACATCATTTATAGAATGAAAAATATAGAGGTTGTAGGCAATATTTGCATTTTTCTCTAACCCCTTTCAAAAATTCATTACAACTAACTCATATATCCCTACTACACTAAAGAAACTAGACCTTGATGGAACTATGGCCTTCCTCAAAAATAATTTTCATGACTTCTCCTTCAAGATCTTCTATCAAAACTTCCATGACCCTTAACCTTTTAAAATCACTAGATTAGGATCTTTAAGAGAAAGACCAAGCAGATCTTGTTTCCCATTAACTAAATAAAAATTTGGGGAAACCATCTCAACCAGCTATGGATCTACAGACTAGGAGGTAAAAATACTTTCACCTATGTCTAGGATTCTTCTAGAGCATGAATATCCTATTTTTGTTCAGCTAATAGATTTTCTATCCAATCTTATTTGGAAAAGGGAACAAATGAGGGTGGGGCCAAAGAAGAAGAGTCTCCCTGTTGTGCCCTATTCTTCTTCTTAGGGTAGTTTTTATCCCAATGACCATATTTTAACAAAAAAAATGAGAAAGAGAGGGATTCAATCTCTACTTCCTTCTTTAAAATCCCTTCAAGTTAATCACAATAACTAATGGAAGGTTCTCCAATCTCCCAATGTTCACATAGACCCTAGCATAGGGAAGTCTAGATTTAGCTAAAGTACTCAGTGTACCATCTTAAAATGGATGATATATCCTTTTAAGAACTCGTATCTCCCTCTTCATAATTCCTTTAGTGGATCATGGATATTCATGTGCTCAATCTTCTTTTCTTCTCTATTCTTCATCTTTCCACCCTATTCCTTCTAGTATCTACCTTGTCTTTTTGTGGCTTTCTAGACCTAATCTCTAGAACTAGGTCAACTTAGATTGACCTATTCTAGAATAGGTTGGCCTTGGTTGACCTAATATTTGTTTAGGTCAACCTAGGTTGACTTGGTCCTTGGAGGTTTCAAGGCTCAGAGCCCAAAAGTCCTCAAGGGTTTTGTTTTTTTCTTGTGCTCTCTCATCAACTTTATTATTTTCCTGCCTGAAAAATCATATGTAAGAAGACTTGGAGGATTCATTTTCATATCTCATTGATTCATGCACTCAATTAATTCAATCTCTTGCTCTCAAGTCAAAATTTCTACCTTTTGCATTCAAGGAGTTCAAGTATTCAAGTGTTTCAAGCATTTAAGTAGGGAGATTTCTATCTACTATTGAAGGATCCTTTGTGAACATTTCCTCTTCAAAATATATCTTATTGTTGACCTACAAGGGAGGAGATTTGTTTTCATTATCTTCTTCATTGATGCACTTTTATATCTACGACACCATGATATGATTATGGTAGATCCATTGAAAAGTGTGGAGATACCCTACATTCCTAATTTGATATATGCAATAGATTTACATAAAAAATGTATACTAACAAGGGTTTCAATTAAGGTGAATTGTAACATTTATCTTTCCTTTTTAGTCTTTCAATCATTTGCATTTATATTTCTCATTTACAATTAATTCCTTAGCCAAGGCTTGCCCATGACAAACCATCATCAAACCCCAACCACAAAACCATTGTTTTTCTTTGTTGTCTTGCAGGATGTCAAGGAAAGGTTTGTGGATATGAAACCTACTTTTTGGGAGATTTATGGAGAAGTTAGTTTAAGGTTGCCATAGAATGTCAACTTAATTGTATGATGTCTTCCCAAGTTGACCTAGTCATTCAATCTTTTTGGGGGGGGGGGAGATTTGTAGGTCTTTTTCCTTTTGTCATTTTATTCCAACATCTATCATCACAAGTTTAGAAACAATTTAGGTATGTGAGTTTTGGAGCTAAAATACATCTTCCTCTATTCATTTCAGGCTGAGTCTTTTATATTTTATTTCCTTTCATATCTTTACCCTAAATCTATATCTTAATTGGCATAATTATATTTACATAGCATCTAGATTTATGTTATTTAAGTAATTCATTTAATTTCACATTCAATTATTTTATCAAGGGCCAAAGAGTACATTTCCTTGTATTGTATTTAACTTTATAATCCAAATTTAGTATTATAACCCTTCTTCCTTTGGGTCCTATCTAATCTAATTTGGATCATAAATGGAATCATATATGGAAATTATCCGCTTTCCTTCACATACATAATTAAATGACTTAGTGCACCTTGAAAATAGGAGATCTAAAAACCCTATTTAAAGTTTCTTCATTTGCCCGCCTAAAATTTTTGGTGAGCCTAACGAGTCCCCTCTTTTTAATTTTGGAATTAGCCCCATTTATCAATTTTCTTTAGCATATATTGATTATCTTAGGTGTTTTCCTTCTTTAGGTTGAACCCTTCCTCTCATTGTAATAAATTTAAATTTTCCTATCTTGTGGGTGGTTAGATCTCTCTTTCATGGGTATGTGCAAGATCATGGTCAACCAAACTATGCTCTTACATGGCAATAAAAAATAAAAAAATCAGGGTTATGTCAACTTGACATGCAATTTTCTACTTGTTATTAACTTTATATCAAAAATTAGGGAGAAAGGAATCTCTAGAAAATTGAATCTAGTTTCTACACTACTTGGACTTATCTCAAAAAATAAAAATTGACTAGTCAAAATTTCAAATTTTAACACAATATTACAAAAAATTTAGAACAAAAATAAGAAGTAGACATATGTTTGACCACTTTAATCAAAAGAAAATGATAATATTTTTTAATAATATTCTAGATATGAGTAATAGACTCATGCCTAGATATGACACATATTTTTGGGTATTTTTATTCTAAATAAATAATAATTAATTAATTTTTGACTTTAGTATTTATGGAATAAAAAAATCTCGTGTCTAACCACCTTAACTAATTCATAACTCTACAAAATTCAATTTTTCATTTTTTCCTTATAGTAGAAGAAATATAGAATGTGATGCATCTATTGGATTTTAAAAATGTTGTACCATTTGAAAGTTGTAGTTATTTTTCAAGTAGTGTGACAATCAGCACTTTATACATAACTCTATTAGAAAATAAGTAATAATTACTTAATAAACTCATAATTTGACAAACCTTACATTTATGGAAAGATAAGAACATTCTTAAGAAACCATTTTCATTTCATCAAAAATTGGTATAAAAAAAGTTGTCAGCTACATGTTTGAAGTAAAAATCACATAAAAATAGGCCAAAAACACATTTTTAGGATGTTTTTAAAGTTTACCATATAGGTTTGGTAGCAAAAGATATAGTAGAGCTTACAAAGATATTAATTGTTTTCATTTAGTATCAGGGTGGGTGGGAAAAAAGTTGGAATAGATTTTGAAATGGTTTAAGATATCTCAGAACTACTAATTTTTCAGATCACCACTTTTTGGCACACCATGATCCTACACATACCCTTGTGCTCTTTCTTACACTTGCATGGTTAGATCTCATTAGGTTTTCATTTTGTGATCTCCTCTTTCTATGAACTTGATTGTTCTCTTTAGTCAAAGACATAGAATGATGGGCTCTTTTAATTGTGATTCCTCTTTTCTTCCTAGAAATCATGATGACACTCATATTTTTACTCATGATATTAATCCTATAATGGAGCATAACTCTTCTTATTCATCCCATGATGACGATGAAGCTTTAGGAGTTCCTCCTTCACAAGTTTATAAGTTTTCTAGTGAATTTGATAAATTGAAAACATGGCTTGCTCAAGAAAATTAGAATCATAGTAGTGTTATTTCTATTGAAGCTCTTAAGAAGCTTGTAAATAATGATGAAAATAACCTTCATATTTTACGTGTTATATCTCACCTTATTAATACTCATGCCAAGTATTTGATATAATGCACTCAAGAGATAGGGTATCGTCACCCTTCCACAACTATTGAACCTTCTATTCTAGTTTTTACTACTCTTTCTAGCATACTTTCATATGTTTAGCATCTTATGACTACTTCAACATAAATTTATACTACTTTAAGTGTCAGTGTTCCTATCCTTTCACTTCCCATGAGTGTTCCTCCTACTTTGATTCCTTCTTCATTATCTTAATTTAATGCGATTCATTTTACTTATTTGAACCCTTTAACCATTCCTTCACATCCTCTACTAACATCCTTACATATTCCTTCCACTTCTAATAACTTTCCTAATCCATCTATCATGCCCATTGATACTAGTGTTTCTTTTGGTCCTACCACCACTTCTTTACAACAATAACTTACTCAACTAACTCAATCTAAGTGATATTTCTAATCCCCTTTCCTTAGATATCCTCTATGCTATTATCTTGCAACATGTTGAGGTACCTCATCTTGAGACTTATAAGGGTAAGGAATATCCCATAATTCATGTTAAAGCTTTCCATACTATATATAGTATTTTTCCTCATGACTATAGGCTTATGGATAAGTTATTCACACATATTTTTTTGGACAGAGTCTTGCAATATTATTTATCTCCACCCCCTTATTCTATTGATTCTTTTCAAACGCTTTCTACTTCCTTCATTCAACATTTTTAGAATAATATCGGTTCACAAATTTCTTTAACTAATTGAATGCATTGTAAGCATAATGTAAAGAGAAAGTTACTAAATTTATAAGTAGATTTGAACATTTGTATGCCTAGGATTCTAATATGATGTTTCTAATCCCATTTCCTTAGATATCCCCTATGCTACTAACTTGCACATTTTGAGGTACCTTGTCATGAGAATTATAATGGTAAGGAATACTCCATAATTCTTGTTAAAGCTTTCTATACTATATATAATATTTTTTCTCATAATTATAAGCTTATGGATAAGTTATTCACAATTTTTTTTTTTTGGATAGAGCCTCCCAAAGGTATCTCTCCACCTCCTTATTCTATTGATTATTTTTAAAATCTTTCTAATTCCTTCATTCAACATTTTTAGAATAATACTAGACCACAAATTTATTTAACCAATTTAATGCATTGTAGGCATGATGCAAAGAGAAAGTTACTACATTTATTAGTAGATTTAAACATTTGTATGCCTAGGATTCTTATCCTGTGAATGATCATGATATTAAACACATCTTTATTTCTAGTTTACAAAAAAGACGTTAGGGATAAGATTTGTGTTATTGAGTGTACCTCATTTTCATATCTATGTGCAATGCTTCACCATTACTAGTTGAAAGTGAGTCAAGTCGAGAGATCTACTACAATGTCTCCTAGTTCTAGTGATAAGAGTGAGCCATCATAAATCCAAACAATTCTCTAAACTTGCTAATTTCTTGAAAATTAAGTCTATAAATATAGTTGATGATCAAGTGGCTACTAAATCTAGAAGTATGGCTTCTTTTCACTATTTATTTCATCCCAATCTTTAGTATACTCCTTTATTTGAACCTTTGTCTAAGGTGATGACTAAGTTGATTCATACTCATGTTCTCAACTTTCCTCATATTTTTCCTATTAATCCTAGTAAACAACTCCCTAATTCTTTTGATTCAAAATGCTTTCTATCAATATCACCATCAACTAAGTCATGATGCTCAAAAATTTTATGGTTTGAAAAATACTATTTAGAACCTTATTGATTCAAAGGATATATTTGTTGATGCTCAAGTTAAAAACGTGAATAAATATTTTGTGCCACCTAATAAAAAATTGTAGATTTTCACTAATCATTTATCTTCTCACTCAATGAATGTTATTAATCAACCTTCTTCTTCTTATCAGCATATTAATTATTCTTAGAAGATATAAGAATAAAATCGTGTGATTACTCAAGTTGATATGTTAATCTCTTCTTGAACCTAAATAGACACCTATTATTAGCTTTAGTTAGTTTGATATGTTTAAGCCACCTAATGGTCATCTTTACATCACTGCTAGAGTTGCCCATATACTTCCTCATGGTACTTTGTAGGTTGATCCTTCCTTTCTTGTGAATGTTATCACCAAACAACACCTTTTTAAAAAAGGTCTCAATAGGGATACTTATGATACTACTTATGTATGGATTCAAACTTGTAATGGTATTCTTTATCATCCTCAAGGATTTATTACATTAATTGTTACTCTATCAAGCATAGTTGTTTTTACTAATTTTATTGTTATTCCTACTTTTGATCAATTTCAGGTTAATCTTGGTATTCCATGGCTTTCTTCCATGCAATCTATCAGTTCTCCTATTCACAAATGTCTTAAATTTTCTTGTGATGAAAATATTATTACTATTAATCATTCTCTTAATAAATCGTCACATCCTAGAGATTGTGCTAAGATTGATTTTTATTGGCCATCTCATCCTGACAAACCATCTACTCCTCCTAATCATATTTATAGAAACTATCAACAACATAAAGTAGCCAAGATCATAGAAATGAGACTTCTTAAGGGTTTTTCACCTATTCCTCTCTTGCCTACTAAATTGTCTCCTATTTCTGAACATGTTCCTTCATCTACTAAACCTCAACTCATTGATGTCTTTTTCTCATAACATATGGTAATTGATCCTAACCCCTCTAATATGTCTCCTAAGACTATTTGCAACCAACATGATCATCAATGTTAGCGGAAGCATGAAGATAAAGCCAAGGCTAAAGCTCTTTCTCTTTCTTCTCATTGTACACCTTCATCTCAAACTTTGCATTCCTTTGATCAAGCCATGTGTGAGTCTTTGAAGGAAGCTAAACAAGGTAACACTTTAAATATGGATAAACATGATGAGTCTATTCATATTTTAGATTATATTAATCTAGATATAGAAAATAATTTAGATGGTGAACATTTTAGTAGTGATGAAGAATTGATTGACATAGATAATAATGGTTTTGATTCCTCCTATAATGGACATTGATCCTCTCATGAGTCTTTATCCTTCCCCTAGCATTTTTGACCAAGATTGGGGGGGTAGGGGAGGGTCAATGGGTGAAAAAAGAGTGCTCGATGTGGACTTCATTCATTATGGTAGTCTTTGTGTTGTGTTTTCCTCCATATTGTTTTTCTTGTTTTTGTGTTGTTTTTATTACTTTAGATGATCCTTGTTTCTTCATTAATCTCAAGAGGATAAAGTAATTGCCTTGATTAATACATTCTTCTATTTCTATCTCTTTTATTTTGTGTTATTATAGGTTATGTAGTTCTTGTGCTATTGTTTGTACCAATGATCTTGTATAGTCTTCTTGGTTTCTTATGATATGGTACACTAATTCTTTTTGGTCTCAATATTATTAGCCCAAAAACACACTTCTTTGTAGCTCTTTCATTTCTTTTCCTTCATTGTGTCATAGTTCTACCTCCTTTGGAGAATCATGATATTTTAATACTTGATATAATATTATATTTTCTCATATGATCTTACAAACTGAAAAGTTAGTAGATCCCTTTATGCTCTTTCTTTTTGTTAGATGCTTATTTCCCTTGATATGTTTCTCTTTGTAGGGGTAGGTCATAGCGGTAATGTTCTTTTATCGATTCATGCACACTTTTCTTAAAGTTGTTTCTCTTGTTAAGGTTTTTGCAATCACTTTAATATTAGGGCATACACTCCGCTCATTCTTCGTCCATGGAATACAAATATAGATTCTTTGTATAACTTTGAGTACTTCATTATTTATTTCTTGGTATGATTTCTAAGGTATATCAAAATCTATGCATTGTTATTTCATGTTTACCCTTTCTCTCACTTTTTCCTTCTATTTTCTGGGAACTATTGATAGTTCTTGGGAGATTTGTCTCTTTTTGGATCTCTCTATAAACTATTGATAGCTAGGAAGTCTCAATCCATGTTGTTTCCCTTCTTCTAACTACTAATAGTCTTGGAAGCCCAGTATTGTTTTGATCCTTGAAGAACACACACATCCTTATGCTTGGGTTTCTTTTTTATTCTTCCTTTTGCAATATAGAGTTTCCTTGAAGTTGAATCCCTTGATGGACTCATTATTATTCCATACACACTTTCTAGACCATTTGGTTCATCTTTGATGGGATGATAAACATGCCATACATATTTGCTAGACCATTTGATGTCACTTCCTTTTCTTTTGTAGAGAACCTTCTACCTTTCTTTCCCCCTTTCTTGCATGGTTCAAAATAAGGAACAAAAACCATATTGGGAAAGTAATTACACCCCTTCTTGTAGAAATTATCTCCCATATTATGATTCTCAATGTGACAAAGACTCAAGTCTATTGGGGGCTTGATGATTTCTTTTCCTCCTAGATCATGATAAGATTTTCTCTTTTTCTCTTGATCTACCTTACCATGAGTTTGAGGAAAGTAATACTCATGCTAAAGTCAGGGATAAATATACCATCATAAAATGGACACACTTTCCTTTTAAGACCTTTAAGCTCCCTCTTCACAATGTGGTCTTTGGACCATGGATATGTGTGTGATCGATCTCATTTCCCCCTTTGTTCTTCCTCTTTCCACCCTATTCCTTCTAGTATTTTCCCTTTCTTTTTGTGGCTTCCCAGACCTATTCTCCACGACCAAGTAAACTTAGGTCAACCTAGATTGACCAAAACATAGGAGGTTTTAGGACTCATGGGCCGAAAGGCCTCATGGGTTTAATTTGTTTCCCCATGTTCTCCTATCGAATTGTATTATTTTCTCTCCCAAAAATTCATAGATAAGAAGACTTGGAGGCATCATTCTCATATCTCATTCATTCATGCACTCAAGTAATTCAATCTCTTTCTTTGAAGTCCATATTTCTGCATTTTACATTCAAGGAGCTCAAGTATTCAAAATTTTCAAGCAGTTAAGCAAGGAAATTTCCATAGATAAAATTAAAGGATCATTTGTGAGCATTTTCTCTTCAAGATCTATCTTATTGTTGGCCATCAAGGGAGGATATCTATATTGAATCATTCATCATCCTCTTTATTGATGAATTTTTAAATCAATGGAACCATGATGGCATTATGTTAGATGTGTTACAAAGTGTGGAGATACCATACATTCCTAGTTCAAGATCTACAATAGATCTACATAAAAAATCCTTACTAACAAGGACTTCAAGAAAGGTGAACCTAACAGTTAACTTATCATTCAATCATTTACATTTACATTTAATTTTTAAACCTAGGGCTTGACCAAGGCAAGTCCTCATTAAACGCAAACCATAAAAGATCTCTTTTTCTATTTTTATTTGTAGGATATTAGTGAAAGGTTTGTGGAACTGGAGCCTTCTTTTCAGAAGCTTTATGGAGAAGTTAGTTCTAGGTCATTAGACTATGTCAACTTCGCTATAAGACATCTTCCCAAGTTCACCTAGTCCATCAATTTTTGTTTTCACAAAGATTTATGCATTTTATTCCTTTCATCATTTTATTCTAAGACTCGCAATCAAAATTTCAAAAATAGTTTAGATATCGAAGTTTTGAAACTAAAATACATCTTCATCTATGCATTTCAAGCCAAGTCTTTAATATTTTAGGCCCTTTCATATCTTTACCCTAAATCCATATTTTAATTGGGTTAATTATGTTTACATAAAACCTAGATTTATATTTTCTAAGCTATTAGTTCAACTTCACATTCACATTATTCTATCAAGGGTCAAAGAGTACATTTATGATGAAGGTTGGTCGCCTTAATACCACAAACACATAACAAATAGAAAAGAAACAACAATAATCTATGAGAACAAAATATGTGCTCTCTATTATCACCACAAATTTATAATTATAGAATTTAGGATTACAATATTCTAACCCACATGGGCGCCTTCATTACAAGAGTCTATAAGATAAAACTACAAACTAACACCTAGAGCTATCTTGAATTGTCCTAAACAATCCTACGGTCCTTTCTTCAATAGGAAATCTTATGCTGCCTAGGAAGGTTCTAGAAATTAACCACTAAGGAAAAAATACCCCAAATTACATAAATTACATTTATTACATTAGAGTCAGCTATTACAAATTTAATTTTTGTGACCATGAGTAAGGTAACCAAACTTTCGAAGACCATAACTTACAAATTGTAGCTCCTGTTGACTATTATAACCACTTTTCAGATAGGGAAGATCTTGAACTAGAGCACCACTCAGCTGATGTTTGACCCCATTCTGGGGCCTCTAAAGCCTTTAAATATGATTTCAAAGATATTTTTGCAAAATTTTCCATAGAAAATATGCAATAACTTCTTTGATATGGAAGCTGGAGCCATGAGCATTTTATGGTAGGCTTATAATTCTAAAATAAACCTTCTTGACACAAATTAGAACATTCCAAGCTTGTATGAAAAACTTACTAAAAATAGCAAGTTCCAAAAAATGGTAACCCCCGGTCTACTAGACCATATTAAATAAAAAAGCCTAAAACTAAAAAGATAGAAGTTGAAATTAAAATATTTTTGAGTGATGCAAGATTTCCCTCACACCTAGGATACTCCTACATTAGACACCCAATGTAATTGGAGAAGTGACTCTGTTACATCTCAGATGTTTAGAGGAAAACCAATGTGGTCAACCTCTTCCCTTGCTACGCATGATTAATCTTCGACTAGTCTCCCTTTCCATTTGACTAGGTACTCTTCATTGGTTCTATTCCTTATACTTGTACAAGTACGACTATCCAATATCTCCTCAATATCCTTTGTATCTGAAGTAGCTATTTGAATACTCCACTATTCTTCTGTAACTACATCTTTGTCTCCTCCTTTTATAAAACTTAATCAAATCTAAAATGTTAAATACTAGTGAAATATGTAGTTCAACCATCTTTTCTGACACCAAATTGTCAGTACTTTTTCCATCAATGATCACATCACAACACTTATCTTCACATTTGCACCTTGTGAAAAATAAGCTCCTCTTTTGATTAGGTTCATTCTCACCACTCAACAAGAATCTTCTATTTTTAGGACTTCTCCTCTTTTAGCATCTTCAAAATGTGATGATCTAGCATCTTCATCAACATGTGCAACTCTAGCCTGACCTTTAGTTCTTGGATCTTTCCTTCCTCGATGCTGGGAACATTCAAATTCTCTATGCCCTTCTTATTTGTAGTGAAATCATTTCCCACAGAAGCCTCCTCTTCTAGATCCTTTTCCTCCACCTCCTCCTCTTTGATCTCTATTGTTCTAATCATGGAAATGTTTGGAATTGTTTCCCCTCTGGTTTTGACTACTACTTCTAGCATCATCCTTGTTCTTTTGATCATCATTTCAACCTCCATAAGATTGTCTACCAAATCTTCCACCATGACCTCTTCCACTATTTTTGTTGTCATATTTCTTGCTCAACTTCTCCTCAACTCTTAGGGAAAATTGGTATGCCTGCTCAATACTAATCATTCAAACCAAACTTAGCTCATCTTGAATACTTGTCCTTAACCCATTAAGATAATGGGCCACCTTCTTTGTATCAGCTTCTACTTGGTTGGTTCTAATGAGAAATTGGTAGAACTCTTCAGTATACTCTTGAAGAGATTTTCTCATGTACTTCAACCCTTGCATCTTCTTCAATAGATCAAGCTCATTATCTATAGGAATGAATTATTGCTTTAGTTTACCTATCAATTGATCCCCATCTAGTGATTTTTCCTTTCACTTTCTATTTCACTCAAACTAAACCTCTTGCCACTAGATCTTTGCATGTATCTTTAGTTTTGCCTTCATAAACTTGACCCTATTAGGATCCTCAATATCTTCATACTCAAAGTACTCCTCTAGTTCATGGATCCAATCAATCAACTCATCTAGGTTAATATTTCTCAAAAATGTGGGAACCTCAAACTTAGGTCTATTTCCATTCTTGGAGATATCCCTAAAAGGCCTCTTTTCCACTGAGTTTAGGACTGTGTTTTCTTTGGCATTTTCTTCTACCTCGTCCTCATCCTCACTTTCATCTCTTATGGGAAGATTTTATTCCCCTATGCATTTTTTCATCCAATGCTTGCATTTGTCTTTAGAGGGCTCTAAAACCCTCAAGTGTAACACCTACAACTCTTCCACCATGCTCTTTTAATGGAGGCATTTTTATGCTTCCACTAAAACCCTAGTGCAAATTGCTTCACAATCAACAATCTATTTATACACTCAGCCCAAACCATAGTTCTAGTGTGAGCTGCCTCACAATTGGTAATCTATTGACACACTCAAGAACTCTAGCTCTGATACCAATTGATGAAGGGTGTTCCCCTTAATACCACAAACACATAATAGAAAGCAAAGAAAGAACAATAATCTACAAGAACAAAATATGGGCTTTCTATTATTGTCGTAATTGTGGCATTATAGAATTCAGGATTACAATATGCCAACCCACATGAGCACCTTCATTATAGAAGTCTGCAAGATAAAACTACAAACTAACACCCAGAGCTATCCTGAATTATCCTAAACAATCCTACGGGCCTCTCTTAAGTAGACAATTTTATGCCACCTAGGAAGGTTCTAGAAATTAACCATTGAGGCCAAAAAACCCCAGATTACATAAATTACATTTATTACATTAGAGTTGGATCAAAATAATTACAAACTTAATCTTTGTGACCATGAGTAAGGTAACCAAACTTCCAGAAACCATAACCCACAAACTATACCTCTGATTAACTATTATAAAGAGAAGATATTGAATGAAACCACCACTTAGCCAACATCTAACCCCATTCTGAGGCATCTAAACCTTCAAATATGAGTTCAAAGATATTTTGGCAAATTTTCCATTGAAAATCTACAATAACTTCTCTGATATTGAAGCTAGAGCCAT
Organism: Cupressus sempervirens; assembly: GCA_028749045.1. NCBI lineage: Eukaryota > Viridiplantae > Streptophyta > Pinopsida > Cupressales > Cupressaceae > Cupressus > Cupressus sempervirens. The sequence goes on from CM053789.1 coordinate 361,685,396, forward strand.
GAGCTTTTTATGGTAGACTTATAGTTCTGAAACAAACCTTTCTAACAAAAATTAGAACATTCCAACTTGTATGAAGAACTTAATAAAAATAGAAAGTTCCCAAAAATAGTAACCTACCTGTCTAATGGATCAATTTAAAATAGAAAAGCCTACAACTAAAAAGATACAAGCTGAAATGAAAATATTTTTGGGTGATGCAAGATTTCCCTCACATCTAGGATACTCCTGCATCAATTTTTTTATCTTGGATTCCCCTTTTTAATTTGAATTTAGTATTAGTGCACTTCTTCTTTTGGGTCCTAGCTAATCTAATTTTAATCATAAGTGGAATCATATTTGGAAATTCCTCTCTTTCCCTCACATACATATTTGAATGCCTTAGATCACTTTGAAATAGGGAGATCTATAACCCTATTTAAAGTGTTTCCCTTTTCCCCCTAAACACCCAAGTCTAAAAAAGGAGTTCCCAATAGAAACTTGCCAACCCTTTTAGGAAATTCGAGTTCAAAAACCCTAGAAGAAGGCTTGAAAAGAGAACTCCATAAAAGAATGTGTAGAAACCTCTAGTCCACCATTCCCACCAACTTCAAAGAATCCAAATTTTTAAACAAATCTCTTGTAGAGCTTGATGTTACAATAAGATATTAACAATTTTGTTATTATGGAATTATATTCTATGTTTCATGACATTATAATACCCCTTTTCAAGATTTCTCCTAGTCCCTTGGTAATTTGGCCATATTTAAACCATCTTCACACAAGCTTGTAATATCATTCTCATTCAATGGCATCTTTACACTTTCATCCATATTCTTGAACTTTCTACACCACCTTTTCACTTTGATTAGGCCACTATTGTTTCCCATAGAAGCTACATGGACTTCAAAGAAACCACATTTCCTAATGTCTACATGAGGTTTTAGCTCATAGTTTTGAAGTGAGATAAATAAATAAAAATCATTTTTTATATGTTTCGTTATATTTAAGCTAGCTTATCAATTGTTTATTTTCATTGCATAAATATATTGTCATCTCTATGACCAATATCAATTTTATAGGTTTTATTTGAAGCCAAAAAGACCTAATGAGAAATTTTCCATGAAAATCCTATAAAAAAGCCACACAACATTTTACCATTTCTCTTATGTCTAGAGGTACAACAAATAAAATGGTTATTTTTAGTTGAGGCTTTATATCTTGCAAAAATTGTAAGTATTTATTTTCCTTTTTCATTTTGGTTATCTTTTTCTTGTTGTGTCTTTTGCTATTACTTTCATTTCATTCTATTTAGCATATAAGACAACAAATTGAATTTTTTGATCAATTTGGGTTTGGCTATTGTGATTATATCCATATAAGGCACCAACATAATATGCTATCTATTGAGAAAATATTGATACAAGTGTGAGAATGTGTTTCAATCATTGTTTTGTCACTAATGTCAAACCTGCTAGTTGTTGGTAAGACAACTGCTTAGTCGATTTGAGTACTATCATTTGTCTGATTGGTGAAGAGGATTTCATCAAATATGATAACAAGAGAACCTTGAGCAAAGGTTGAGTTATGATATGAAAAAGGAGTACAAAGATCAGTTGAGACAGTGATGATGTAATGTATTGATTATCTACTTAAGGTTGTAAAGGTTGGATACACTAATTAAGTTTAGAAGAAAAAGTAAAAAGAATTGAGTCTACTAAGCTTGACTGAATACATAGTAGGTGCCAAGAAAAGTTAGTGCAAGCCAAGAAAAACAAAGTTTCAATGTACATTGAGTGATATAGTGTAAGCCAAGTAGAGTTTAGTTGGTGTTGAGCATCAGTAGGCTTTATTTTGTGCCAAGTTATTTGTTAGTGGATGTTGAGCAATGCATTATGTGCTAAGAATCAGAATCAAGTTAATGCCAAATGACAACATTGTGAGAAAGATTGTGAATTCGATGAATGTGAACCAAAAATTTTGATTACTTGGATTGTGTGAAGCATGTGGAAGAAAGGCCCGATGAGTTGGTGGCATAGAATTCAAGGTTAAATGTTTTGATTCAAATTCAAGGAAGATTGTGAAGGAAGCTTCTAGAGGAAGATAAAATAGAAAGATTGTTAGATTTAATGAATCCTAACTAACCCTAGAATGGACAATTGTAGTTGAGTGACAAAATATCTAAGTTCTCTTTATAAGGGGATACAAGGCATGAAACAACAATTGGCATGTGTGAGAACCCGAGTAAGACAATGAGTCTATGGTGTTGTTTCATATGGTGGCCAAAAAATAGAGTCTGCAATTGGCATGCAAGGTGGGAAGACTGAAGAGGATGAATGCTTGAAGGGTGAACAAGCTTGCAAATTTGAAGTGAATGATGATAAGAAAAATGGAGGACTAAATAAAGATTTGTAATCAACAAAGTGAGTTGTATTTTGTTATTAGATCAAGCCTTACTATTACTCTCTAATAATTGTATTAGTTTAGGTAAAATCCTTTGGATTAAGGTTGACCTAAGAGTCATTTGGAAACCCTTTAACCTAGTGGCATTCTAATGGGAAGACCTAAATTCCTCTAACAAGGCTCACTCCTAACAAGGTGATTGAAATCCTTTAACTAGGTCACATTTAATAATGCGCATTGTAACCTTTATTAGGGTTGGCCTTTCATAAGGCATCACTTCAGAAGAGTGAGATTTACTAGCATGTTACTAGTGGTTTTTCCCAAATTGGGTTTCTACATAAAATCCTACTATTATATGTGTGTGATTTTTTTATATTTTATGTTTACATTTTAGCAAAGTGATTTAGACCTAGGATAGTAATCTGCAAGTTTAAGTTTTGATTGATATAATGGATGCATGCAAGATACATGAAATGGAGTTATATGTATGAGCTGTGTTAAGCATTGAAAATTTTTAATTGGATTTTTGTACCTTGGATAATTGATTCACCTCCCACCCCCCTTAGTTATTCTAAACTATTCCAACAATTGGTATTAGAGCCTGGATTGCTTGTGAGAGATAGTTTCAAAGTACTATAGGTCAAAGAACAAAATGCCTAAGAGAGAGGTACCCAAGCTTAACAAAGAGAACTTTCCTGCATGGAAATTTTTATGAAGCTACACCAAGGAGGACTTGGAGATCATGTACAAAATACCATTTTTGTTAAACATTTTAACCCTATTGGAGCCCTCACTATTGAATATCTAAAAAAGAAGAAACAACACAATTAGGGCACATTGGAGATTGCATCTACCCTAAGTTACTTAAAGTTTGATGATGTCAAAGGTTGTGATACTACAAAGAAGATGTGGGATTCTCTTAACACCATCTATGGAGCACACAAAAATGTTTTGTGAGCCAAATTTGAAATTCTCAGAGATAAGTTTGGTGATATGAGAATGGAAGAAGGTGAGAACATTGTTCAATACCATTTTAGAATAAAAGAAGTTGTAGATGTCATAAGATGATGTACTAGTAAAATTGATGATGATACTATATTGAGAAAAGTATTGAGGACACTTCTTCCCAATAATGTTATTAGAGTTTCTTCCATACAAGAGCTTAGATGTATACCTAGAAATGATCTAACTCTTGAAAGTTTGGTAGGTAGGATTACTTCTTTTGAACTCTCAAATTATGATAACTTCAAATCTAAGAATGTTGAATCTATTTTTAAGGATAAGTTGTCATTGAAAGAACCTAATGAAAATTAAAAGAGAAGAAACAAACATACTTCCAGTGATAGTGAAAGATGAGGAACATCTTGATCATCTTGAAGCACTGCTGACTAGGAGATCTTATAGAGGCAAAGGAAAATACAAAGGTTAGATTCCTATCATATGTTTTAATTGCAATGAAGTTGGTCATATTTCTGCTAGATGTCTAGTAAAGAAGAACAACAAAAATGGAGACAAATTCAAAAGTAGAAGAGATGAGAACTAACAAGATTACAAAAATGAAGGAAAGAAGTCCCACTACATTGTTGAAGAGGAATCCAATGAAGAATCTAATGATCGTGAGGATGAAGTTATCTATGTTTCTATGAAACGTGAATCTAATGAAGATGAGGTAATTTCACTTGTATCTTATGTGAATAAGAGTGATAGATGGATCATTGACATTGGATGTTCCAATCACATGACTAGAGATAAAAGTAAGTTCAATTCCCTTGTGCATTATGATAGAAATAGTGTTAGATTTGGAAATCATGTACCACATCTTATCAAAGGAAAAGGATCAATTAAGTTGACAGATAAGATCATTTTTGATAATTATTATTATGGGTAAGGATTGAATTACAATTTCCTGAGTGTTTCATAATTGAATAGTGTTGGTTATAAAGTTGAATTTGGAAATAGAAAACCAAAATTTATGATGCTAATGGGAAATAATTGGCAATGGTGATTAGACTAGAGGTAATATTTTCTTTCTTGATATGAATGATGCTACTTGTCTAATGGTACAATTTGATGATGTGTGGTTGTGGCACAAAAGGATATGCCATGTTAACTTTGAAATTATGGTCAATATTAGTAAGATGAAGAAAGTAAGAGGTTTGCAAAAACTCAAGAAACTAGAAAATGTTATATGTAAACAATGTTAGTTATGAAAGATGACTAAGTCAAGTTTTTAGGAGTAAAACTTATACTTCAAAAGGCATATTTGAGTTAGTTCATATTGAAATATGAGGACCAATCAATGCACAAGGTTATAAACATAACAAGTACACTATCATATTTGTTGATGACTATTCTACGATGATGACTATTATGTTTTTGAAGCATAAATCTGATGCATTTTAAATGTCTAAGTGGTACTTGCCTAGAGTGGAAAAGGAAACTAGCAAAAGCTTTTAATGTATGAGATCTAATAGAGGTGGAGATTTTACATCAAATGAGTTTGAGAAGTTTTGTAATGATAGAGGAATCAAAAGACAAACTTCTATACCTAGAACCCCTCCACAAAATGGAATTGTTGAAAAGAGAAACAGATCTATAATGGATTGTGCTAGAACATTGATGATGGAGATGAATGTTGCTTTGCAATACTAGAGAGAGGTTGTAAGTATAACTATCTATACCCTGAACCATGTGCAAGTCAAGAAAGGTACTCATTCAACACCTTTTGAACTATGGTATGGATACTTACCTAATGTAAAATATTTTAAGGTATTTAGAAGCAAGTGTTATATTCTTAAGGATAATGGGAATGAAAAACATGATTCTAAAAGTGAAGAAGGTATATTCATAGGCTATTCCAAAAGGAGAAAAGATTATAAGTTTTTAAACTCTAACAATAACAAAGTTGTGGAAATCGCAAATGTGAAAGTTGATAAATACAAGAAGTACATGAAGCTAAACTTGCAAAAGAACATGAAAATTAAAAATCTTTTGTATACTTCTATGATGACATGATTGAGGATGTTGCCATCAATCAAGTTGAAAATCAACAACAACAAGTCTCAATGACTATTGAGTCATAGAAAGTGAATGATGAGTTGCATTCAAGAACCAAGTTACAATCATAAGCTGAGCCATAGAATGAAGTTGAGATACATTATGACAATGAGATCAATACACATGAAAGAGATGTTGAATTACCTAATAGAAAATCACATAGTGATTTTGAAGTTGAAAGATGTATTGAAGAAAATAGAGCAAAACCTAGATTGTCAAAGTACATCAAAAGACATAACCCTTATAAATAGATTATTGGAGATAAAGAGGCAAAACCTATGATAAGAAATAAATTGATAAATGATACATGTCTTCTAAGCATGCATTAACCTATGGAAGTTAGGGATGTAGAAGAGAATGATGATTGGAGTAAAGCCCCAAAAGAAGAAATTAAGCAAATAGAGAAGAACAAAACTCGGTCACTTGTACCTAGACCAAAGAACAAGAATGTTATTGGTACCAAGTGGGTGTTCAAGAACAAGTTAGATGAAAATTGTGTAGTCATAAGAAACAAGGAAAGGCTAGTTTGCAAAGGGTATGCTCAAGGAGAAGGAATAGACTATGGAGAAACATTTGCTCCTATTGCAAGACTAGAAGGTTTAAGAAGTCTTATTGCTTACTCTGCATACAAAGGTTTCAAAGTTTACCAAATGGATGTGAAGTCTACATTTCTGAATGGTATATTGGAGGAAGAGGTTTACAATGAACACCTAGAAGGGTTTATTGATCTAATAACAAGAACATGATATGTAGATTGCACAAAAATTTATATTGTTTAAAGCAAGCACCTAGAGCATGATATGAGAAACTTTGAACTTATCTTGTGAAAATTATTTTTGAGAGAACTAATGATAACAACAATTTATACTTCAAGAATGAAGTTTGTAAAGGTATTTTACTAGCTGAAATTTTTGTTGATGATATCATATTGGGAGGACACAATGCACTATGCAAGGAAATTGCTGATCAAATGAAGCAAGAATTTGAGATGTCCATGTTTGGATAAAATTAAATTCTTTGTTGGCTTACAAGTTTATGAAATGCAATATTGTATTTATATCACTTAGTCTAAGTATGTGAAGGAAATATTGAAAACTTTTGAATTAGAAGAATTAAAATATGTTAGTGCAACTATCGTGACAAGACACAAACTATTCGAGAATGATGATTCTGATGAAGTAAACTAAAATTCAAAGAGGTCTATGATTTGAAAATTGCAAAATGTAGTGCATAGCAGACCTGACATTTCATTAGTGGTTGGAATTGTGGCAATATTCTCTGCAAATCCTAAGGAGAATCATTTGATGGCTATTAAAAGAATAATGATATATCTGAAAGGAATAGAGGACTTTGGTCTATACTACAAGAAAAATGAGAAATTTGAATTGAGAGCCTATATAGATGTTGATTGGTCTAGAAATGTTGATGATAGAAAAAGCACAAGTGGTGGAGCATTTTTCTTAGGAAAGAGACTAGTTACTTGGACTAGTAAGAAAAAAAGGTGCTTGTCTCAATCTATTGATGAAGCTATATATGTTGTAGCTACAATAAATTGTACAAACATTGTATGGATCAAACAGCTACTCAAAGGAATGAAGGAGAAATCAAATAACTTGTTACACTTTACTATGATACTACAAGTGCTATAAATATATCTAAGAACCCTATGATGCACACAAAGACTAAACACATAGCTATCAAGTATCATTACTTGAGAGAGTTGGTTCAAGACAAAGAAGTAAAAATGGAATATGAGAATACAAAAGAATTGATTGTTGATATATTCATAAAAGCTTTACCTAAGGATGCTTATGAGTATCTAAGAGGTAAACTAGGGGTGATACCCCTATCCAAAGTTATTTAAGAAGCTGGAGATGTGTCCGACATCAACTGAGATAAATGACACATGTTAAACATTGATGTAGTGGACTTTACTTTAGGAACTGCCTAACATAATCAAGAGTTGGAATAGAAGATTAGTCAAAAGTAAGCTAATAGAGGGAGAACCTGAAATAGTTAAACATCTACATGAATAATATGACATCTCTTTGGCATTGTTTTCAAAGAGGGAGATAGTGACATTAGAAGATGGATACCAACTTAGTGGGAGATATTGACATTAGAAGGAGAAAGTACTGATGGATACTAGATAGCTAGAAAGTATTATGATGTAGAATCTAATATATCTACTCAGAGGGAGAAAATAAGTAAAGATAGAGTCAGCTACCTAAATATTAGAAATAGGGAGTAATCAATGAAAATCAAAGGAGAATCCTTGCAAGATGACAACTGAAGGAAGTCATAAGGAACTTTTCTAACCTATATAGAAGATTGAAGCTACTGATGGAGGGAGAGATTTCAATACAAGGAATTCTTTTCTTTTTGTTTATTTTGTTGGTAATGGTTTTCCATCAATGCCAAAGAGAGAGATTCTTGAGAAAATATTGATACACATATGAGAATGTTTCTCAATCATTGTTTTATCACTAATGTCAAACCTAGTAATTTCTAGTAAGATAAGTACTTAGTTGATTTGAGTACTATCATTTGTTTGATTGATGAAGAGTATTTCATGAAATATGATAACAAGAGAACCTAGGGGAAAGGTTGAGTATTGATAGGAAAAAGAAGCACAAAGATTAGTTGAGATAGTGATTATATAATGTATTGATTATCTACTTAAGGTTGCAAGGGTTGGATACAGTGATTAATTCTAAAAAAATAAGTAAAACGAATTGATTTTGCCAAGCTTGATTGAATCCACAAAAAGTTTCGAGAAAAGTTAGTGCAAGTGGAACAAAAATCTAGTTGTAGTTGAGGAAAAAAAAATTTTAGTGTATGCCAAGTGATATCATATAAGCAGGGTAAAGTTTAGTTGGTGCCAAGTTTTACCTAGGGTTTTGAAACCCTAAGTATCCCACTCTTAATTCAATAACATGAGAGATTAGAAACCTTTAAAAGTTACAAATTATTTTTCATTTATAATATATAATTCTATAATGAATTAAATATCAGTCAAGTTAAATGCAAAGTAATTAAATATCAAATTAATTTAAATTAACATTAATTTTTCACATAGTTAATTCCATAAAGAATTAATTATTATTATAATATGAAGGTGAAAATAAAAGAGTTAGGGTAGTTGTGAAACTACTCAGGTAGGATTTCTTTAAAAGAAGGAATTCCTTTTGTAAAAGGATCAACTCTCGGTGGGGGCAAAACCAAAAATACTTTTGGATTTGATATTTTCATTTTGAAAAGAAAACTTTGATGCAAAATTTTGGTTCTAATAAGGAAATATAAGATTGTACAATTTTTTGTTTTAGATCTTTTCTAGAATAGATAATATTTTTTGTTCTCTAAATGATTTCTATCCTTGAGGAGATTAATAATTTGTGAAAAGATTTATGTTGTCTTATTGCAATTTGGAGTCTTGCTATTGAAGTTGAGAGAATTCGAATTGATAAGTGAAAAAAGTGGATTTTAAATCATTTTCATCTATAGGATTTAATCATGTGGATGATCTTGGTTATAAAATTTAAGTGGTTTTTCAATCTACACATTTTTTTCATTCTTATGAATTGATTGTTTATGTTTTTTCAACATTTTCTTTAAAACACTCATTGGAAAGATTTTCCATCAAAGGAGGAATTAATGGACATCTTTTCAAATGGTTGCTACACCTTATAGTATTGTGAAATATTACTAAGTAGAGAAATTTCTTATGCATTCAAGGAATTTCAAATTTGTTAGTTTATCAAGTGTTTTTATGTCTTCAAGCTTTAAATCTAAAAGGGAAAAACTATTTACTAATAGTTTTTGGTGACTCTACTAGGGAAATCAGAGTGCCTTGTGTAGTTGATTTCTAATTTTTTTGAGGTACCTCCCCTAGGATGGAGATTGATGGCTCTATTGAAGATGAATACAAGAAGGTATTTCAAAGATATCCAAAATTTTTGAAGGATTGGATTCTTGCAAGAAATTAAGATGATTTCGATATATTTATTTTTATCCCTCCATTTAGAGAAAACCCAATCCAAGAAATCACAAAGGATGTGGCAAAACGAGTAGCATTTTTAAAATATTTTTATGTTGCTATCCTCATTCGAAGAAAAACTCATGTGAAAGATTCCAAAAAGTAAGAGAAAATGCCTAAGGAAAAAGAAATTGGTGAGGTGATGCATGAACAAGAAAATTTTCTTGAAGAGGACTCAAGAGACAACCAAGAAGAAGATAAAGATTCATATTTTTTTCAAACTCCTACAAATATTTTCCACTATCTTCCTTTGGAGGATTCAATGCAACAATTTATAGTGGAAACATCACATGAGCAATCAAAAGTTCAAGAAACTTAAGGTATGAAAACCTTTATTGGTATTTCATCTACCTTTGTGAAAGATGTTGATTTGAAAAATGTACATGGAGACTGTAATTTTGTATTTATTTTTTCCCCCATGCATGTATCTTTCATAGATGAGATGAAATTTTCTTTGGCCATGTTACTTTCCCTTCAATCAGATATGCATTCACGTTTCCAAAAATTGATTTGAAAAGGCTCATACTTTTCCTAGCCTGTAAATGGGCACAATTAGTTTTTAGGGTTTTCCCCTCCCCATTATAAATAACAACCTTTTTCACATTTTTTGGCTTGGTTGTTTCTATTTTGTTTGGTTTTTTGTTTCAATAAAGGCTTTGTCAACTTTGAGCCTTCCCCCTTTCCTTGATGTAATCTAGACTCTAATGAGTTTCAAGAAATAAAGGCCCTCTAATTGATTGCTCATATCCTATGCACATCGAGTTTCATTTTCAGAGTTGTAAGGTTCATTCATTGTTTGAAATTCATTTTTATTTCTTAAGGGCCATATGTGGAAACATAGTGATAACATAGTGAGTGCAAAAGTTTTAGATATTTTTGCACTTTTATTTCAAAAATTTAGTGTTTTCAAAAAAAAAAATTCATGGTTGACAGCTTATATGATGGAGTTAGATTTATCTTTTTGAAGTTGGTGAATATGTGGATCCTTCATTAATATTAATATTCAAGGGTCTTGTTCAATATTTTTCACACATAATAGTTTGACTCCCCTACAAAGCTAAATGTATGGACAAATATTCTATGCTAGACTATGGTCAAAAATTAATTATCTAGAGACTTGGAATTATTCTATATAAAATCATGAATCATATCTCACCTACAGTTGGTCACTATCTTGCCTTTTCATATGAGGGTATATGATAGTAGATCAAAGCAAAAATCTAGAGTAATATGCCTTCTTTATCAGGTGTTTGGAACTATAGCCTTTATAGAGTTAAAGAAATTTGGAAATTGCATGTCATTAAAGTGCAATGTGGAGACTATTAATCTGGTCATTTCAAATGCAAGGCACTCTGATACTTAAAATATATCAAGTTTTGAAAAATTTGGAAGACAAGTTATTGGCTTAGTTTGCATAAATAACAAGGTGACTAGGACTGAAAATCTTGCAAAGTTTTTCCTTGAGATCCTTTCCTCATTAAAGAAATAGTATGAAAATGTGAAGAGATTTATCTCTTTGCATGAGAATCCAACAAGTAGTTTTCTTCTAAATGAAATAGTTACCAAAATAATAAGCAAAATGTAGTGGCATAACTCATGGTTTTCCAAATGAGGGAAATTGCAATAAGTCATGCTTTCAATAAAGACACTACAAGAATAAATAGATATTTTATAGTGAAGGGGTATTGCATGGCGGATAGGATCTTGTGCATCAAGTTCAGTCGGAAGGTGGTTATTTTGATACATACTACATTAAGTGTGGAGGTCTCCAATGGCATTAGTATTCTCATTCTCATGAACCTATATATTATTGATGCTAGTCAAACATGGTTAGGGCAAACAAAATGTGGATTCAAGAATTTGCAAGAATTTTAGTGTGAAGGACAGGTAATGCACATTGTAGAGAATGGCTAAGAGGTCTTCAATATTGTACCACATATGGACCTGCAAGCTAGTTGAAAGGTTCATAGTCAAATGGACAATCTACAAATCATGGTTTCTCAATCAAAAACCAATGTCATGGTAATAATATTAATGGACATGTATTTGAATGAATCCCACCAGACACTTTAATGGTTGTGTAGATATGAAGTTTCATAACCATTATAATGAGATCAATATATACATGAATGTGGCAAGCACAAGGGATGTGCATGATCAGTGACAATTTTCATCTAAAAGAATTGAAAATGGTAAGGCATGGTGCACATGTAGGATGCAAGCCAATCAAATTAGGTAAGCACTGGACAGATGCCACAAAATTGGAGAATATGTGAATGTGTGCAAATTATAAAGGACTTACTTTATATTGAGGAGGGTGATCACTTGATCCTTTTGGTGATGATGATGAATTGGAAAAGGAGAAGCCAAAAGAGAAGGAAAATATTGGTATCAACTTTGATTCTTATGAGGATATTCCTATGGACACCAGTACGAAAAATGTTCCCCCTCCTGTAAATACATTTGCAGAAATTGATTTGGGGGATGCCCTCAAGTGCAAGTATGTTAGGATGACTCCTATACAATGGTATGCAATACCTATTTCTCTTTTTGGATGTGATCTTATGGCCTATGCCCAAACAAGTTTTGGGAAGATTGTTTTGTTTTGTTTCCCAATAATTGTGGGAATTATGAGGGGCCAGACACCCCAGAAACCTTGTGGAGCACAGACATCAATATCATTAACACTTATTCTTTCTCGAACAAGAGAGTTGTCAAGTCAGATACATGAGGAGGCTAGAAATTTTTTATATCAAACTAATGTCAAGTTAGTTTTCACATATGGATGCATGCCAATTAACTAGTAGTTGCATGAATTGGAGAGGGGGGTTCATATTCCTTATGCAACTCTTGGGTGGCTAGTCAATCTTCTTGAAAGGCCAAGAGTTTCACTATTTATGGTTAGTTACTTGGCTTTAGATGAGGTTAATCATATGCTTGATATGGGTTTTGAGCCTCAGATCTATAAAATAATTCAACAGATGGATATGCCTCTAGTATGTCACAAACAAGCCATGCTTTTTGAGTACCACATTTCCAAGGGATATTCAGAGGCTAGCTGCATTTTTTTCTTTCCATCATGAAGACCAAAGATCAAAGAGAGAATGTAACCAATTGGTGTAAAGAAACTTTCTATACTCTATGAAACATCAACCTTGGCTATGTTAATATGAAGCAGATTCCACATGGAACAAATGGAACAATGACAGTTGCAAGCCTTCTTGTTGATGCGATAGGAGGTGTTGTGATGGGGTTGACTTCTACATTGGCAAGGCTTTTTTTGTTGATAGTTGGTGATGTGGATATGGGTGACTTTATTTATGTTACATTTTCATATTCACAATGATTAATGACTCTATGCCCAATAGATAGATAGTAGATAGTAGTAACCAGAGATTTTGGAGTTCTCTGCATTTTGGCATAGAATGTAGCCCCTAAGGAGAGCCACTTTTACCTAGGGTTTCGAAACCCTAAGTATCCCCCTCTTAACACAATAATGTGAGAGATCAGAAACCTTTAAATCTTACAAATTATTTTGCATTTATATTATTTAGTTCTATAATGAATTAAATATCATTCAAGTTAAATGCAAAGTAATTAAATATCAAATTAATTCAAATTAACATTAATTTCTCACATAGTTAATTCCATAAAGAATTAATTATTATTATAATATATGAATGAAAGTAAAAGAGTTAGGGTAGTTGAGAAACTACTCAGGTAGGATTTCTTTAAAAGTAGGATTTCCTTTTGTAAAAGAGTCAACTCTCAGTAGGGGAAAAACTAGAAATACTTTTGGATTTGATATATGCATTCTGAAAAGAAAACTTTGATGCAAAATTTTGGTTGTGATAAGGAAATATAAGATATTGTAGTTTTATGTTTTAAATCTTTTACGAAATAGATAATATTGTCTATTCTATAAATTATTTCTATCCTTGAGGAGCATGATCATTTTTGAAAAGATTTACATTGTCTTATTGCAATTTGGAGTCTTGCTATTGAAGTTGAGAGGATTCAAATTGATAAGTGATAAAAGTAGATTTTAAATAATTTTCATCTATAGGGATTAATCTTGTGGATGATCTTGGTTATAAAATTTAAGTGGTTTTTCAATTTGCACATTCTTTTCATTCTTATGAATTCATTGTTTATGCCTTTTCAATATTTTACCTCAAAGGATGAATTAATGGACATCTTTCCAAACTAGTTGTTGCACCTTATAGTATTGTGAAATAATACTGAGCAAAAAAATTCCTTACATATTCAGGGAATTTCAAATATGGTAGTTTATCAAGAGTTTTTCTCTCTTCCAGCCTTAAATCTAAAATAGAAAAAAAATTTACAACACCAAGCATCCGTAAACTTTAGTTTGTGCTAAGTGATTTGTTAGTGGATATTGAGAAATAGAGTATGTGCTGACCATCAGAAGAAAGTTAATGGTGAGTGACAACATTATGAGAAATATCATGAATTTGATGAATCTGAGCTGACAAATTTAATTTCTTGGATTGTGTGAACTGTGTGGAACATAAGCCTGATGAGCTGGTGACACAAAATTTAAGGTAAACTGTTTTGAGTTGAATTCAAGGAGGATTGTAAAGGAAGTTTCTAGAGAAGCTAAAATAGAAATATGTTTATATACAATGAATCCTACCTAATCCTAGAATGGAAAATTGTAGTTGAGTGAAAAATTATCTAAATTATCTTTATAAGGGGATGTAAGGCATGAAACAATAGTTGGCATGTGCAAGAACCCAAGTAAGAAAAGGAGTCTAGGGTGTTGTTTCATATGGTGGCCAAAGTATAGAGTCCATCATTGGCATGCAAAGTGGGAAGACTTAAGAGGAGGAATGGTTGAAGGGTGAACAAGATATCAGAGCTGAAGTGAATGAAGCTAAGTAGAATGGAGGACTGAACAGAGATATGTAATCTGTAAAGTGAGTTGTATTTTGTTATCAGATCAATCATTACTATTACTCTCTAGGGTAAATCCTTTGGATTAAGGTTGACCTAATAGTCATTTTTAAATCCTTTAATCACATGGCATTGTAATGGAATAACCTAAAGTCCTCTAACAAGGCTCACTCCTAATAGGGTGATTGAAATCCTTTAACTAGGTTACATTTAATTGTGTGCATTGTAAACTTTAACAAGGTTGGCCTTTCATAGGTCATCACTTCATAAGATTGAGAATTAGTAGCATGTTATTGGTGGTTTTTCCCAAATTGGATTTCCATGTAGAATCCTAGTGTCATATGTTTGAATGATTTTGTTATATTTCATGTTTTAATTTTAGCAAATTTAGTTAGACCAAGGACAACAATCTGCAAGTTTAAGTTTTGATTGATATAATGGATGCATGCAAGATACAGGATAAGGAGTTATATGTATGAGTTGTGTTAAGCACTAAAAAGTTTAATTGGGATTTTTGTACCTTAGATAAATAATTCAACCACCCTCCATGCTCAATTATTCTAAACTATTCCAACATTATCATCCTAAACCCATTCATATATACATGGTAGAGAGCTATTATATTTATCAACAAATCCTTACAACATTTTTTTTGTATAATCAAAATATTTTTAATATTAATTTTTAAAAAGACACATTTAGCACTCTGATAGGTAACCCAAGAAAAATAAACCTATTATGTCACTATGTTTAGTGAATTTTTTGTTTCTTAATAGTTTATTCAACAGCAAGATAATAATGCAGAAGCGTTATATTAAATATAAATTACATACACACAATGGAATACAACAATAATTATATTTCTCAAGGGTTTGTTAATGTTGGCTAACATAGATGTAAGTTTTATTAATTTAGTTTAAATTTAAATACAAAGCCCATGTCTAGAGATGAATAATATATACATGATCTCATGTGAAAGAATTTATACAATACATATGATTCCACAAGGCATATCTAGAATGCATAACATCCTCTATACATGTTATAGGTTATGTAATGATAAATAAAATACAACATGATATAATACATCATTATATAGAACCTCAAGATGTAAAATACACAAATATGTACAAATATATCCCCTAAGTTTGTTAACATGTCTCCAAAAGATTTGAGTAGGAGCAGTATATATGTAACAACATGCATCCATCCTAGGAACACATGTGTCTAGATCTCAATGGCAAAATAATCACTTCCAACCAACCTCATAGAACCTAAATGGAGCACTCTAATTTTGCTAAGAGGACAACACAAGATTTCACTTGAATAAAAGTGCATAAAATACAAGGATGTAGTTGAATGAATCCTCATATATTTCTATCCCATAGGTACCCCATGTACAACAAGATAATACATATTATCCTAGAGGAAACCAACAACATATAGGAAATCTAATATGTAGGTAGAGAAGTGTCATCACATGAGCCAACTCTAAGGTTATCCTACCAGAATCTATGGATGTCACTCCCCTAGTGACTCTATGTAGCATTACTAATCCTTTCCTATAGACAAGGAAACTAATTGTGTAGGATCACCACAAGGCATCTTCTCCAATTTGAATCATATCTTGTACTAGTGCTCAAGGCATGGTCAAGGAATACTTTATCTTATTAATTTATTTTAAACCCATTTGAAAGTTATATTATCACTTATTAAGAAAATTATAATGAGCCTTCCTAGTACTGACTTTAGGGCCATGGTCCTCATTGCAAGCCACTTCCCCCCTATACACATAGATAACCAACCTTAAGCTTATAAGTTAAATATGTCTCATGAAATAACAATAACCACATTTAGTTCCATTAAAGGCAACCATAATACATCACTAGTTCTCAAACCAAGTCATCATAAAGAGAATCATCAAATAATAATACTTTATGAGATTTACATATAAAGTTTGGATTTCATGAATAGGAACAAACCTAACAAGTCAGGAGAGAAATAACAATGAATAATAACCATTTTAATGACCTTCAGTGTGTAAACCTATTTGGTCAACTACCTAAACCCAAAAGCCTAACTAAAATGACCATCACATCATGTTATAATCAAACTATTTAAAATATTTATATTTATCTATATAGTTTAATTCGAGTTTTTTTCTAAGGTTTGATTTTTCCAACATCACCTTTATATTTATATGTAGCTTTAAATTGATAACTTCAATGCCAGTTCAATTACACAAAAATATATGTTTAAAACTTTTAATCACCCATTAATATATATCACGAACTTTAACTTATATACATATATTTCTTTAATATTTTTTAAAATATTAAATAATACTTTTATTTTATTTTTTAGTTATTATAAAAAATTAGCATTTAAAATTTAAACAATTTAAAAAATAATATTTTTTAGTTAAAAAAGAAGGGCTTCTCACCTAATATGTTGCATTCAACAAACAAGTCTACATGTAATAACTTTATGTTGCATATGATAGTAGGCAATGACAACCAAACTAGTTGTAGATAGTTTAATCTGGCCATAATAGCCCTAGTACCATCACTAGAGTGGATTTTTGGGATGTGCACATGCATGTGTGTGTGTGTGTGTGTGTGTGTGTGTGTGTGTGTGTGTGTGTGTGTGTGTGTGTGTGTGTGTGTGTGTGTGTGTGTGTCTGTGTCTGTGTTAGTTAAGCTCATAGTATAAGTTTTTTTGTTCAATATTATCAATGGGAAACAAGTTTCATGTTTGAACCAAGTTCAAAGACTTAATTGATCTCTTTGTGTAAACTTAGCTCCTATATCACCCAAGTTCCACAAAGTCATCTAAGCTTCCAGTACTAACTAAGCAATGGTATCACCTAAATTCACTATATTGCCTAAGTGTAAGTAGAAGATCAAAAGCACTATATTTTCCAAGCATCAATATTGCTTTGACTAAAACTTATAATTGATTATTACGAAGATATCTATTGCGGGAGCTGACTTGGTATAGATTTATTATTTATAGGGTACACAATGAAGACAATTTCATTTATCTAAGTGTGCATTACTAAAAGAATATAAGATACATAATTATTTTGGAGACAAGAAGCATATATGGAGGAAAATATGTAATTAGGCTACAAGGCAGTATAAAGAGCATAGCAAAGACTCATCCATCACATTCAAATGATCATTTTATTAATAGTATTTAATTCACCAATTCAAGTTTCAATGTATAGATCATATAGTTGATTCATCCTAATAGGTGCATTAGTCAAATTGTGTAACCAAATAGACCTAATAGTCTTTTGATAAGTCTCTTAACAAAGATTATACTTTATTGCAATATAAAATCCTTTTACAAGGTGGACCTAACATTCCTTCATACTCCTAATAGAGTAGATCACTAGAAGTGATCAATTGTAAGCCCTAACAAGTCAACTTTATTACTAGAGTAGTGAATCTTGTGGATGCCATACCCACCCCATTTTTACCTTCTACTTGGAGAGTTTTTGGGTTACTATCTCTTGTGTCAAAGTGTTATGGTGTTGATTTCTTTATTGCCCTATGTTCATGCATGGAAGTAGATTAGATAATCTAAATAAGTAAAGATGAAGTAATCTTAGAGAGAAAAGTTTTATTGGTTACTAATTCCCCCACCCCTTTAGTCACTTTCTTATCATTACATTTCCAACAATTGGTATCAAGGTGTGGCTCTCCTATTAGAGGCTTAATATCTAGAGAGTAAAGATCCAAGGAAATGGAAGTGTACAAGTTAGAGAAAGTTAGTGAAAATGAAAAAATAGATCTACACATAGTTATAGACCAAGTCAATACTCAAGGAACAACTCACTCACTCTTTGAAAAGAAAAGAAAAATTGTCTATACAAATGAATGAAATTCTCTACATAGAAGAAACAATAGAAGATCTATCTAAAGAAATAAGTTTAGAAGAAGTAGATGTAGCCATAGAAGATCTATTGGTGAGGAACGCTACTCTACAAAAAGAAGTGAGAAATTTGAAAAGAGAACAAGAAATTCACTCAATCAAGCTATGTGAAATCATGGAGAAAAAGAATAAAGCATTAAATGATAATGATATGGTAGATGAAGATAGAATACTACTTTCTACAAGACTAGAGGAAAATACCAATGAAGTTCAATAGTTATCACAACATCGAGGAGACATGGTAGATCAACTAGATGATGCAAATAAAGGAAGCACCAATCTAAGAGTAGAAAATTAGAGATTCTAGAATGAATTAAGAGCTAAAAAAGAACTAAATGAAAAAATATTGAGATCACAAGAAAGTTTGAATCAATTATATGAGAAAAATATGAATAGATCCAAAGGCACTATTGGCTTAGGGTAGATACCAATCAAGGAGATGCATCAAAGAAAGGAGAAATAAGAACATAAGACCTATATGCAACACTTGTGGAAAAATAGGTCATACATCAAATGTTTGTTGGAGGAATACCATGCAACCCAAGTTAATTGGTCAGTGCTATAATAACAACATTTATGGTCATAAGGAAAATGTATGTAGAACTAGATCAAAATTTGAAGGGAATTGTTTCACATGTCATAAACAAGGTCACAAATCTTTAGAGTGTAGATCAAATCCAAATAATCAACACAATGAAACTAGACAAAGAGCATTTATTAGTTGGGACTATAATACATGGGAAAGATGTCATTATTGTGGACGATATGTGCACATTGGATTGAATTATGTAGAAACTTACATCGAGAAAAGAAATACCAATATAAATATTAGTGAAGAAAATAAAGGTAAGTCAAAGATTGAAGAAATCAAAACTCCAAGAAATCAGAAATGAGTAAGGAAGTCAAAAGAAATCCCAAATCAAGATGCTATCATGATCTAATCCAATGAGTTTGGTGAAGTATCCACATCCAATTAGGTAGTCAAGGAGATGAATGGAACTAAGAAATCAAGAAGATCTTACATCAACTCCAGATGTTCAAGAATGGAGAAATTCTAAGCACTGATCAACATAGAAATATCCACAAATAGAGTAATAGAATTATGTTTTAGCCAAGTTACAATTTAGTTGTAACAGAGTTTCTTGAACCATTATTACTGAGCAAGACATGTTAGAACCTAGTTTGAACCACGCTGTGAAAGGATAACCTCATGCCAAGTTTGAATGACTTAACCACATTATTCTACCTACCACTATATGATGCATTTAAGAAGCCCTAATTTTTTGAATTTTTGATAAAAGGAAAAATCAAGGGTTTTATTTTTACCATTCATTCAATTTTGATACCCAAGTGATCTACAGGCAAATTAGTGTTGAAGAGCAAATTTTTAGTAAATGTTTTTAGTTGTTATGAATTCATCTTTCAATGAGTATCATGGCATCCAACTCCATCTCAAAGTTGAAGAAGGTTTCATGAATGTTATTGAAGAATTCAGTTTGTCAGGAACCCAAGTTAAAGTTTTATCTAGCAATCGCTAAGAAAAAGGATCCAATGGGACTACATTCAGCTATACCACTGAAGGTATTGTAGGTTAATGATATCATATCATTCTATCACTACACTATTCAAGAGTTAGGTACATTTGAGATGAATAAAGTGTACCATTCCCTATTTGAGAATGGAGTACTAAAGCCAAATCATAGACATCTAGAGATCAAGGGTTTAACACATGCCCTATATATATATTGAAGGATTTCAAAATAAAATGCATCAGATTCATTTTGAGAAGAATTCATGACATATCTTTCTAGTTAGAGAAACCTGTGAAGATCATGAAGAAGATGATTCACCAAGTTATGGGTTATCCTATGATAGAAAGACTAAAAATTATGAAAACCCTAGCTCATGGTGAATTGGAAAAGAGGACCCTAGTTGAATGGGTTGGCAAGGAAATGAAGCTTTACAATGTAACTGACATGGAGATCAAATTTTGGATCCATTCCATTGCTCAAAAAATCTACAGCTCAAGTAGACTGAACAATGTCCATTGTGAAGTTTTGACTTGTCTTACAAGGTGGTGAAGAAAAACCTATCATTTGAACTTGTTGAGTTGCATCTTAGTCAGCTTATTAAAAACATAGAGAGCATCCAAGCATCAAAAAATAACATATGTAAGTTAGGATCCCTCGTAGATTATTTATTCTTCTATGCTCAAAATTTCTTTCCATCCAAAGATATTATTCTATAGAGAAAGAATAAGCCAATAATTTATCAAATAAATGACTACTTGAAATAGTTGCAAGAAAATTTTGATGGCATAATGGAAGCATATTTTGATAGTTTCAAGCAGAAAATGTAGAACAAGTTCATGATACCTCATCAATTGGTTGACCAATACACTCAAAATATTTGTTTTTTAGTTGATTGTAACTCCACTCACATTAAGTAGTCATTTCTAAGACTACACAGGTAAAACCCTTGGGATTTGAAGTTAACATAGATGATAAAAGGGATACCATAGAATCTCTTCTTAATGAGCTTGTTGACCCTAAGGAAGCATATTTTAGTACCTATGATGAAGAAAAGACTAGAATATCTTTAGAGATATAGATTCCTCAAGTATTAAAAAGAGGGAAGAAGAGGATGGAGACCCTAAAGAAGAAAATGGAAGGTCACCCTCTCATGCTAACTAAGGGTAAAGGTGAATATGAAGAGGAAGAAGAAAATGCAGAATAGGAAGAACCAAGGCAAGAAAAGGAAGAGAAAGAAGAAGAATAAGAACCTCCTAAGAAGAAAGGAAAAGTGAATACAAGGGCACCTAAGAAGGATACACCCAAGAATGAAGCTATCCCTATAGTCACATCTAACAGAAAATCCAAGAGGAAGCTAAAACATCAAGATGAAGATAAAGAAGAGGAGAAAATGTTGGAAATACAATAGGAAAAAAAAACTCTAAGAGGGGGGTGGGGAAGTCGAGGGGAATCAACATTTTAAAACTTCAACCATAAAATCATTTAGCTCACATCGATCTCACAATTTGCATGTAAACTAAAATACCAAATTAAGCATATACATCCATAGAATGAAAACAAAAAATTCACACCTATGACACAAGATTTGATTAGCCAAAAACCCTCCAATGAGAAGGTAAAACTGGGGTGGGGATGACACCCACAAATTCTCACTACTGTAATTGAAAAGTATATCCAATAGAGGCTACAATGTTTGATCATGAAACATGATCTACCCTATGAAAGGTTTGTCTTGTTAAAGGCTTACAAGATTGTTAGATCTTACCCTATTAAATGATTTCAACACCCTATTAGAAGTGTGCCTGGTTAAAGGGCCTAAAACTTACAATGAAGTAAACACCCTATTAAAGGATTTACAAGAGCCTATTAAGACTACTCTATTAGGAGATTTAACTGATTCACCTATTAGGAATGTCTCAGCAATGATCATGGAGTTATCACTCTACTACTAGATAATAGATCACCTCGTTACATATATCCTTAATCCTCTTTGATCAGATGTATCTCTTCTATCCTCTAATTCCTTTCCTCTATTCTCCTTTAAAAAATTCTACAAATCAAGACTCAATGATCATAATTCCTTAGTCACCAAGAATGCTCTATTTTTATATGCAAACTTCTCTCTTTACACATAAATTGTATTAGGGTTTACCTTCCTTAACGATATGTAGGTGACTTAGGGTGAGAAATGATTGTAATTCATCAATCTAGCTACTCAATTCATCACTTCAATTTATTAGTTTCATGTACTACATAGGGATCATCAATTTAGATGTTTTCTTATCATTTAGGATCACAAAACAATCCTTAAGTCAACTCTAAAATAATTTACTTTGAAGTTTGTGTCATTACAAACAACTATGTCCAAAACTGTATAACTCAACACTTGAAGTCTTTGGTGCTCAAAATCAACTATATTTTCAATGCTATAACTCGATATCTAAATGACTCGGCATCCATTGATCACTCAACATCTAGACCACTCAACACATACTATCTTCTTGGCACTTGAGTGACTCAGAACTAATTGTTTACTCAGCACATATTGAGTATCTCACTTAGTATACACTATCTGAAATCTTATGCTCAAAATGCACTACTTGTTCGGCATGAAATAAGTTCTAACATGTAAATGACTTAAGTGTATTGTCACTCATGCATCAAAACCAATATGAGATTAACAATCTTCCTTTTTCACATGAGTGCAAAAAACACTTGGTCATGCATGAATAACCTTAACTTATGAGCATTACTTAGATACTCTCTATCTTTGCTCGGCATATATACAAAATTTCAAAACTTCAAAATTTTGCAAAACTTGTGACTTAATAGTCATGCCTCAAAATTTTAGAACTCCCCCTAAGTTGATTGTGTTGTTCTAAATCTGAAAGTAATTCTCTTACTAAGTAAATATGTTGAACTATTGTGCTCTGTTTATGACTCCCCCCTTTATTTGGTGTCCCCCAAAACTTATTCATTATCTCCTTTTATACTCATTCTCCCCTTGTCTTTTCAAAATTCATTCTCCCCCTATTGACATTTATGTCATGGGTGGTACATGTACAGTGTCTTTGTCCAAGAATTATTTATTCACCTATAGTATTACTTTTAGTGTTCCATCCCAATTATCACATGCTACCTCCAAAGATTTTATTTGAATAGCTAACTTGGAAACAAGGTGAACTAAGCCTTAATGTGTAGAAATATGTGGATCTTTCTCCATCATTGTATCTGCAAAGGTTAGTTCCATGTGTAACACCTCCATGTGAGTGGTTAACATGGATTGAATGTTAATCAATGTAGCCCTAATATTTGCATCTTGAGCTTGAAATTTTGCTAACTGACCTTGGGCTAAGAGAAAATTTCTCAAATGATTTTTAATTTGACTAGGAGATTGTTGTAGAATTGTACCTATTTTCTTCATATCTCCCTCTAGATGGTCAATGTGTCTCTACACTTCATGAATGAACAGAGTTGTATCACACAACTTGGTGTAAAGAGAGAAAATGTTCTCTAACACCTTCTTCACACTCTCAATTTTGGTTGCTAGCTCAATCTGACTAAGCAAAATGGAACTTGATATCTTCTCATTCACCTTTGCTTGAAATTTCTTCTCATACCATTCAAGTAATTAGACATTTGAATCTAGGTCTTCATCATTAATCTTTTGCACAATATTTCCCAACTGCTCAATGATGGGCTTGTCTTCCTTTGGTGTCGGTAGGATGAATGCATCAAGAAATATGTCCTTGATGTCATGTAATGCTTTTTTCTGCCTATGCTCCCGTCTTAGTAGTTCTTGGTGTTTCTTTCTTGCTATAACATCCTATAGTATGCTCATTTGTTCTATGGTGATTGTTACAAGATCAAACTTTGGTATTTCAATCACATCATCCAAGTTGACACCACCATATGATGTAAGATCATCAACCTTGCATGTACTAGGACTAGGCCTTGATGACTATAGTGGCATAGCTTCTACACTCAACCTATGAAGTGCTTGACTATAAATAGGAGTAGCAATACCTGGTAGTGTAACCGATGTTTGTATTGCTAGCTATTCTTTTGGCGTCCTAGTCAAGACTAATTCTTTAGTCCTATCCTTCTCCTATTCTTTGATCTTTGTTTCAACTTTTATTTGCGCTATAGGTACAAGACTGGCTTCTCAACCTATTTGGTCCAATGTACCATCTTCCTTATCTTTCTCATCTTTCTCATCTACTGAAACTGTTTGATTTGAAATATTTTGCACCAATGTGCTAACATTTGATGTTGTTGTCTCCTTCCTCTAGTACACTAAAATAGGCATTGTAGGTTGTACCTCTATAGATTTAGGAGGGTCTAGGGATATTTCTTAGGTTTTATCCCCTATAGATACCATTTATGCCTTCTCAATCTCATCCACACTCACCAATATAAGATGGGTGCATAATTTTCCCTTGGTGGTGGAGTCTATCAATATCTTTTTCATGTCCTCCTCTATTAGGGGATTGATTTTTTGAGTGATATTGTCAAAAACATCCTTTATGTTGATTGTTTCTGCTTGAGGATCTGCCTCTTTCACATGAGCTAGACTGGCACTCGACATATGTACCTTTGGTACATTCTACTCTTGTTACTACTCTTCCTCAATTGTTGCCTCTATATATGCATCTTTTATGGTGCCTTTCTCATGTCCATCCCTTATAGATTCATCATTTCTAACCTCAACTACTCCTTTCTCATCTTTGTGTTCACCTACTTTAACAGGTGTCTGCTCAATTGCCTCTAGTGTAGTCAAACGATATATTGATTTCCACAATTGGGTGGTCTTCTAGACAACATCCTCAAAATTGTTTTGTTATATGTTAAATGATAGGTATTTTGGAGAAAATCTCCCCTTATATTTGTCAATGGCCTTTTACAGTGTAGTTGTATCTAATTCTGGCATCACTCTTGCTAGAGTAGTCTCTCTTATATTTCTTTCAATTATGAGACTATACTACCACCTTTGCTCAACTTTTTCATATAGAATTTTGCATTGGAAATCTCCATTGGAGTTTGTTTGAATGTTTCCATCATGGTGTATACAAATTCTTCTACTTTATTCATCTCTATCCTCCCAAGTTTATCAAACTCAATATGTGTAAATCTTGATAAATCAACATTGTTCTTGATATTTGCATGCAAGTTGTCCAAATCAAAAGAGGGATTGGGACTTACCACTTTGAATTGCATGTTGTCATCTGATTGTGTCCTCTCCTCATCTGATTTAGTTGGGGCTATGTGTATATGAGCAATGTTAGTATGCTAATAGAAACCAAATTTAAATAAAGCTTCTACAAACTAAACAAAATTCGTAGCATACCATGATATGGATGATCGTGGCAACCTTGAGGAGGAAACAAAAAGATTGCTTGGAAAAGATATTTCAAGACCCAAAAGGGAAGATTCCAAATCAAAAGAAAGAGAAAATCCAAAAGAGAATTGTTTGCGAATGAGATGGGTTGGACGAGGTACTAACGGACCAAGATTAGACATGAGGAAAGCTATATCCTACAAGGACCTATCGGAGAGCACCTAAGCTGCTGGATTTGGATGAGTGATGCGTCTGGCAAGCTGAACTAAGAAAGATAACACTTTGGTGATACGAAATCTAGCTAAAGGATGCATTGGAATAGCTAACCAAGATGTGTGATGGGTGCAAGATGCTAATCAAGGATGAACTGACACGAAAACTGGATAGATACAATGGTACTAAGCTAAAGAGGATGTACAAGCTAATGGACCAAGATATTTACAAGCTGAAGCTGACCAAGATAGTTACAAGCAGGCAAAAGCTCAAGATGATAGGATAGCAGGATGGTTCGGTGTTGTGCAAGATGTGAAAGCTAAGGGTGGGGTGATAGCAAAAGATATGGATTTGGCAGGATGCATCCAATGATGATGAAAGATTTTGTGACCAAGGATAGCTAGAGGAGTAGGATGAGATGGCTGAATATGATGGTAGATAGCTAGGATTATGATGGATATAAAGAGATGACATTGGGTTTGCATGAGGATAGCCTAGAGCTAGATACCAATGACAAGGGAGGATGGACAAGATAAGATCTCCAAGGAATATAGTGCCCCCAATCAGAAGATAACATGCGGAAGGATGTCTTATGATGGATGTGATAGGATTGAAGCTAGGATGGAAAAAGTTGAAGGGGCTAGGGAGATGGATGATAGCTGGGATGGTTGGCTGAAGCTGCAGTAGATATGTGGATGGTGTGAGATGGAAGATGGAGGGTGGAGGATAGGTGGATAGTGAGAGATAAAAGCTGGAGGATGAAAGATAGGTGGATAAATTGGAAAATGGAGCTGGATGGCAAGATGTGACCAAAAGCATGAGGATGATAGGCTAAGCTGGGGATGGCTAGATTATGCATGACGCTTGTTTGCAAAGTTTTCATCATGGTACTTGTCCAAGGCACTTGAATTGCCAATTTTTTACCAATAGACGCTTTATTTTTCTTTATTATTATTTTTTTTTGACTTTTTGACTTTGGACTTAGTTGGAATGATTTTGGCTTTCTTCAACTATTTTGGCTTATTTGGGATTTTTCACTAGCTGTTGGAATGTTCAATTTTGTTCCTAGTTGTTGGTACATCGGATGTGTGATTTATGCAATAGATTAGATTAGATGGGATTGATGGTAAGAGATGGAGGGATGAAAAGGTTGGAAAGGAGCATGATATGGGGATGCTTGCAAGAGCAACATTGGCACATGTTGGGACGGGTGTGAAAAGAGCATATGGGGGATAGATGGTAGATGCGGGCGTGATGGAGGATTTGTGGAAGTGTGCTTGGGGATATAGGCACCCAAGATGGAGTTAGGAGATGGGGGACATGAGTCACTAGATGGGGGATTAGCAATGGTGGATGCCATTATGCATTGGGTTTCAACTTTTTTCTTGGGGATCCACATGGTTTTGGATTTTCTTTTCATAGGCTTTTGCATTGTTTTGCATTCTTTGATTGGATTTTTCCTTTTTGGAGTATGTCTTTTAGAGTAAAAAATGTGATTTCCTAGGATGTGGATTTTTAGCTTTATGCATTTTGAAGTTGGCATTCACATTGCTGTGGTAAGCTTTGGGAAGATGTTTAGGAGAAGCTTTGTGAGATGGAGAGGATATGAAAGAGCATGTAGGGGGATGATGATGGATGATGTGCCCTGATATGTGCCTTTGTTGATCTTGCATAGAAATGGATGGAATAGGATTTTTATGATGGCTGATAGGAGGATGGAGGATGGTAGATTTTGGGACATAGGGACCCAAAATGGATTTAGCGGATGAAGGGGGGATATGGTAGGTTGTTTTGGGTTGCAAAGATGGTGGAGGGGGGATGACATAAGATTTCTTGAAGGAGTGATGGGAGGCTGGCATGGTGGGCTTGGAGATAGGCTTGGTTTGGGGGTGTGGTGTACCAACACCTTTAGATGGTGAGCCTTTGGATACATATCCAAGACCATGAAATCCTAGATTTTTTTGTGCAATAATAGGCTCTCTGATTCCTTGCTCTTATGGTCCTAAACCTTGACCTTGATAATGCCATCGATTGAGCATTTGAACAAGCTAAGGAAAAAAATTTCTTGCAAAAAATGGTAGAAGTGATTTATTAGGTGTATTGCAATGGGGAGATACTATTCTTAATTCTTCTGCTGAGATAGGGCCACCATGGATGAATGTAAGTGAACCAAGAGGGTAGATTATAGATGGTGGAATAGCTTGGATAGGTGGTAAGATGGAAGCATGGAGCGGGGGAGATGGAAGGATAGGATCTTGATGTAGCTGGTGGGATGACAAGATATCTTGTAGTGGAGGAGATATGGCTCAAGGTTTTGGAGATGGAGGAGATGGTGACTGCACTATGGATGGAAGACATGGTACGATGATATCTTCATTTATGCATTGGGGGATGTCAACATGCTTTTGGGTAGGATCTTGATAGGATTGGTTTGGAGTGGATGGTGCGATAGGAGGTGAAGGGATGGATTCTTCAAAGGCAGTGGATGGATAGATGGGAGATTCAGTAGTGGAGATGGGTGAGTAGAAGATGGATGCATAAGGGTCATTACGAGAGATTTGGGAAATGCTTGGAGGCGATGTGGATAGGATTTGGAGGGATTTGATAGGTGGTGGGATTTTGATGCTTGCGGGAAGTGGAAGGATTTTAAGCAATTTGATGGATGGTATGGGGATGATAGCTATGGGAGATGGAGGTGATATTATAGATGGGGAAGCTTCATCACTGACTACTTCACATGGTTGGATTAGATGACATGGCTTATCGACTGTTGGAGGCAACTTTTCTTGTATTTCCTCTAGGAGATTCCTTGGAGACTCGTGCGTCGAAGGTGGAGGTGGATTGACAGGAATAGCTAGTGTGATGGGGGTGGAAGATTGGAAGCTTGGTTGATGGGGTGATGGAGGGGAAGCTGGAATATCGGATGGCATGACTAGATAGTTTGGAATAACTCTTGGATTTTGGGGGATGCTTGGGAGAATGTTTCTAAGACTTTCAATATACCCGTTATAGTCAACAAGATTTTCATCATCATTGGAATAGGAGGTGGCAGGAGCAAGGACAATGCAACCAAACACATCATGATAGGATTGGTACTTCATGCTTTGATGATGAGTTTGATGGGGATGGGGTCTTGCATATGGATGAACACAGAAGCTCATGGTTGGATTTGGATTAAGCACAGATTTTGGATTGGCTGATGAAAGATTTCCTAGGGAGAGTTAAGGCTGTATGAGAGACCTAAGGAGGATTGGCTAGAGATTTTTGGCTTTCTTTTGGGTGGAAGACTTCAAGGGTATGCTATCAAAAAGTGAGAGTTTTTCTTTCCTATGTGCAGGATTTGGTGGTGGCTATGTCAACTTGAGGATAGACTAATGATCCTATGGGCATGACACAAGATTGACCACTTGTGGATCCCAACCTTTAGCTCAAGGTGATGAGGGATACAAGTGACAAAGTTGGATTACCCTAGACAATGCTCTGTCAGAGGGATAACCTTGGTGAGATTGGTTGATTGGTAGGATTGATTGGATAGCAAACTTTGGCAGAGTAACAACAACTCTTTAAAGGCTTCGCTGATTTTGGATTGGGTTGCTACCTGGCTGGGGGGATGATTTGGATGGACTTTGGATTTGGGATTGTTCTAAGGCAAGGAACTAGATAGATTCAGTCCCAGCGGGGGAGCTTGGATGATTTTCTGATGAGGCAGTGACTACGCTAAGTATGCCTTGGGCTGGGAGATTTTTGCTTTTTTGGGATTTTGACCAAAGTTGGAAAAAATTCATTCAAAATCTATGAACAAACAAGCAGACAAAATTTTGGAGCAAGCACGTCAAACACACCAACATCCTAGGAAGCTTTCTACAAGGATGAAATTTGGTTTAGCTAGGGAGTCCTCGATATACGCAAGGTACGTGAGGCCCAAATCCGTAGATGAAACCAAAAAGATGTAACACAGCCGAAAGGAGCGGTAACTCACTTCTCCTCTTTCACTTCTCAAGGGTATAAAGTTCCTTGAGGCTTAGCCCGAGTGACAAAATTTTGATCCCAAGAGAGGTGTCTTTGGATTCACCTCCCGATCTTTATACTCCGCCGAAACGCTGGAGTTGAGGTCATCCCAAGGGGTGATTAAATCCCCAAGCAGGCCTCCTAAAAAGATAAGACAATATTTTGGATCCTAATCTTATGCACCCAAGATGGCCTCGAAAGACGACAAGTGGAGAGAAGACTTGGATGATCTTGGGCTAAAAAATACGCTTGTTCTTTTACCAACTGACACTTAAGTTTTCTGATCTAGACTTTGCAAGCACTCATGTTTAAGATACACTGTTTATTCCAACTTTGAAGCATCGACAAAAATAAAATTGATCGAAGAATACGAACAAGAAGAAGAGTTAGGGTCAACAAGAAGGTAAACCCGTGCGCCCGGAGGCCCTCCACATCAAGTATCGATTGATTTTTCTTTAAGGCATTCAAGATTGAGTGTGAGTTTATTTTAAGCCCAAAACAAAGGTGTGTGAGATTTGATTTCAAGCGTGTGCCTGGAGGCCCTCCATGTCAAGATTTGTCCAATTTTTATGCCCAAATGAAGTGTGAGCGAGATTAATGTGTATTCATAGAATTTTCTAATTTAGAAAAACCACTAAAGACCCAAGTGAGTGGAGTTTGATTTGCGTGGAGAACTTAACACCCTCTTAGGTGGACCCATCCCCATAGATGGCACTGAGATTGCAACCAATGGTTAAATTGATGGGTGATTAAAGAGGGTGAGTCCAATGACAAACTCACTTAAAGCATTTTTATTTGTTTTTATAACTTAAAAGATTACAAAAATGTAGATTCTTTTTATGCTCCAAAAGATGATTATTTGATCTATGGCATTCAAGATTGGATTTTTTGTTTTAATCATGCATTCATAAAAAAAAAAAACTTGATTTTAATCCATGGCACTCAAGAGTGATTTTAGCAACATGCATTCAAAGACAAGTGATTAAACATTCAAGTTTTTTCCTTTGAGCATTCAAGATTGAGATTTTGTGTGTTGTTTTAAGAACTTTGAAGTGCTTTGTTTTAACCTTAGATCATTCAAGATTGTTTTGGACTCAAAAGTGAAAATGACTCTTTGGACTTTGGTTTTCATTGAAGATTTTGTGTTCTAGTTTGCATGTTTTAAGCCCAAAAATGATATTCCTAGATTGTTTTGATGCATGAAAAACCTAAGAAACATTCAAGATTTTGCAACAAGACATTTGTTTGGAACAAATAACAAAGCTTTTAGGACAATTTTGGCAACCATTTAGGACTCTTATTTTTCATGAGATTTTTAAAAGAACTTTAAAATACTTGCAAATGAGGTTCATTTTATCCTTGATTGATGCTTTGAGTTTGATTTAGATTTTAGTGTGCACTTAGTGTTGATTTTGAACCTTTTGAAATGGAAAGTTGAAGTTCTTTTTAAATTCCCAAAAATGAAGTGTTCCTAACTTTGCATGAATTCATCTAAAACCTTGATGTTGCAAGGATGCAAATGATTAGATTGGTTTAGTTTCACTTGTTAAAAGATTTTTTCTTTTTTCTCAAATTTTTAATTTTTTAATGGATTTAAGTATGATTTGGGGGTTCATTTTAAGCACTAAAAAGAAGTGTGTATGATTTTTCTTCCTTAAAAGAAAAAATGGCCAAGATCTCCCACAAGAAGAAGAAGAAGAAGTAGATGGAATAAGAAGAATATAGACAAGAAGAGGAAGAAGAATTCCAAGTGCTTTGTCCACCTATAAGCTTGAAAAATCTGCAAATACTATGAGATAGACTATGAGTTCCTTTGTCTTCTTCATGCTCATGTGGACCTACAAAACCAATTTATACAATCCTACCAATCACAAAAACAAGTAAAATTAGCCAAAATCAGCAAATGACATACAAAACTTGACTAAAAAAACTAATGAAGATGACCCATGCGGGGTCCCACCGGGCATGCCAAAATGTATATGAGCAATGTTAGTATGCTAATAGAAACCAAATTTAAATAAAGCTTCTAAAAACTAAACAAAATTCATAAACTTCAAGATAGACTAATATGAACTCTCAATTGAGAATATGAGCCATTAATGGGCTCTCTCAATGAGAAGCTCTCTTGTTGAGTAGCTTTGTCTAAATAGATAGGATGTATGCTCAAGCTTATGCTTCAAAAAGGGCTTCAAATGGAGTTGAAATTTGGGTGTGAGTGTATGGTTTTGATGTAAAATGGCTTCTCAAAATGGCATTATGACTTTACTTCATGGATTGTGTTATTTTGCAAAGGGGAAGGATCCAATTTATAGGCAAGAGGCTTGAGGAATTGAGGGCTAAGATGCAAGGATGGGGAAAAACTCATGGAGGGCTTAGATTGCATGAGAGGAGAGCACATGGATTGTGCTTCCTTACAACCAATCAGGGACTGACACATGTCACAGGGTGAGAGGATGGAGGAAAGGGCAAGGATGAGTCAACAAAGGAGGCTCAAGAGATAAAATCTTCATAAAGACCCTTCATAAGTGCTTTGTAAGAACATTTATGACTTTGTGGGTTTTATAAAGTTTTGTGGTTGAAGATATTTGTGAGAGATACCATGAAATTTGAATTTGAGGGTTTAGGTAGGTTTTAAGCTTGCTTAGGGTTGTAAAAATGATTAGAGGAAGGGTTAGAGATGGCTTAGGACTAGGCAAGTGGATGGCAAGTGGATTGCAATGAATGAGGGTGGGTGAAGGAGGAGATATTTGTTAACTTTGGCTTGAGTTAGCAAGTCTTAACCCATGTTTAGGGAATGTGACAAGGTTAGGAGGGGATTAGGATTAGGGTTAAAGACATCTTCTAGAAGAGTCCAGGCTTTGGATGAGGATGAAGACTTTCTAGAAGAGTTTCTAGGTTAAATTTTTATTTATTTCAAGGGTTTGGGTTGAGGAGATATTTATTAAAATATTTTTAATAAACATGAGGATTAATATTTAATCTTGATTAAATATTTTGAGTTGGGATTAGGGGTAGGAAATGATGAGATTAGCTTTTAATCGAAATTAAAGAAGGATTAGAAGATTTTGGGAGAGGTTATTGGTCTTAAGGAAATTGGCCAACTTTTGGGAAAAAAATAAATAAATTATTTATTTTGGGATTTTTGGTCAATTTATTAATTAAATAATTAATAAATAAGGAAATAATATTTAAATAAGATTTAAACATTTTTGGGAGGGATTTCTTAATTAAATATTTTTAATTAAGATAAAGGGATTTAATGACATAAAAATAAATAAATTAATTAATAAATGATGATGTCATTAGGAATTTTTTAGAAAATAAAAATAATTTATTTTCTAAAGGTTTTTTAGGTGTCTACACTATGTACTTTCTCCTTTTCCTCTTCTCAAGTTCCTCTTCTTTGGAAACTATCCTATCTCTCTTCCCTTTAGGCTTTTAAACTTCTTGAATCTTCTTGGCAGTAGCTCTTGCATTGGTCCTGGTGACAAGAACTGCAGGCTTTTTTTGTGAAGGTTTCACAACTTTATTTATTTTTTCTTGTCGCTAGCTTCCTAGCTTTTCTTTTCTTCTTTTTAGTAGCCATAGGTGCTTCATTGGCTTCTTCTCCCTCAACAACTTCATCAAATTCTTCTTCCTCATCACCTTCGTCTTCACCTTAACCCAGTGTAATAGCCAGTGGTGCTTCAATAGGTGTTCCATCTTCATCCTCATCTTCCTCTTCATCTTCTTTTGCCTCTTCACCAAAATTTTCACAATTCTATTCTGCTTCCTCTTTGTAGAGGCTATCTTTAAGTCTGTTGTGTTTTTAGACTTTGCCAATTCATAGTTTCCAAAAGTAGTTGCCTTCTTATCTACTTCCCCTGCAAGAAAAGTAGTGATGGCTATAGATGTCTCATCAACATTGATTTCATAAGGTAGAGGTCTGAGCCATCTAGCCCTTGGAACAACAACTTTTACATAAGTGAAATCAACACCAACTAGAAAACAAACATCATTCTAATATTTCTCTACTAGTGACACTAGTATTCTCAATATTTGCTTTATTTAATTCTTAAAGTCTTCAAAGTAGCTAGTCATTACAGACTAAATTTATTTTGCAATTTTCTCAATATATTCTCCTATCTATACCACAATTGACTTATTTGTCTTCCAAGCAACTTTGCCAAAAGAAGGAAATGTGTCTACACATAGAAAAATATGCAAACAAGTATTGAACAAAATTTACATTTTGCACCTTTTTGTTTTCTTATGGCTCCTAAGTTTTATGATAATTGTTGGAGTCATAACTCAACAAGGTCATAAGAATGATCCTTCTCAACTATCTTATAGCCTAAATCAATAGTTATGCATGGTACATTGTTCAATCTACTAGATTGAAAGAATTTATGTGCTATGATTCTCACTACAAATGCAATTAGGGGATCACTGATTGTATCTATTGGCATACCTCTCTTGTTCCATATTGCCCATGTGTTCTTTTTAATTTCCTCATTTGCATCACTCCTGATATTTTTTGGTCTATCTGGGTAGGATACCCTACTACCCTCTGAACAATCCTCTTGGTGATTTTGCTAGGGCCATATTCTAACCATACAGAATTATCATGTATTCTTCTTAGAACTATTTTAATTCATTCTTTCTTGAAAATGTTAGGAAAATATAGGGCATGGGTTAACCCTTTTCTCTCTATAACTTTGTTTTCCTCTTTCAATACATCATTTTCACACAAATTTTCCATATACATCTCTAATCTCCATATCTTGGATGCTTTCTACCTTATAATTGTAGCAACACCTAACATCTTGTGTCATTAAGACTTGTGGTGGTATCATTGATAATGCACCAAACAGGTCTTTTTTATATGCAATATTAGAAATTGCCTAAAAATTTAGTTGAGTAATCTCATTACTAATTAACTACACATTTCAAACCCTCTTTCATTCCTTACCCACTATAGTAAAAGAGCTAGATGCCATAACATCTACCTAGGGTTTGTGAAAATTCAAATAGTGTAGCTCGGCACTCAATAAATACCTTGAAAAAATTGACATTTGGTGGCGAGTAGTAGTTGAATCTAGTTTTAAAATGCTTGAATCAATTTCTCAAATTCTATTTATGATCTTTGTGCTCTCTTCAAACTCAAATCACTACAAATGAGTCAAAAATCAATCATATAGCCCTTAAAACTTCACAATAAATGATTAATTCTTACACAACTATAATCTCAACTCAAATAGCAATTTCAACTCACTCAGCTTCCATGCAATTTTTACCACACTCAAAAACCATAGTGAGCTTGGCGAACACAATGAC
Organism: Cupressus sempervirens; assembly: GCA_028749045.1. NCBI lineage: Eukaryota > Viridiplantae > Streptophyta > Pinopsida > Cupressales > Cupressaceae > Cupressus > Cupressus sempervirens. The sequence goes on from CM053789.1 coordinate 361,720,131, forward strand.
CTTAGAAAGCTTGGCATAGACTAAGTTTTCACTTGGCAACTACAGTGAATCTTTTCATGCTTGGCAGCACCATGAATTGACAAAACTTATAGATTTCTTCTAGGTTCTAATCAACACATTGCATCTTTCTTCATGCATATATGATCTTTTCAAAACTTGAATCCTTTGAACTAATGTATAGTATATTATTTGAATATTAGTCCGACACATACCTCTTGATTTCCTAGTTAGGGGTGGTGTGATGACCTGATCCATTGGATGAAGTGATTCCATCTAAATTTGATGTACTACAATCTTCCTTTTTCTTCCATTGTTTGTTCATCTAAACTTTGACTTCTTCAACATCAACCTTTCCATTTCCTTTATTGAATTCAGTTCTTAGTGCCTTTGACCTTTTTAGATAATCTCTACTTATGTGACCAATCTTTAAGAAACTAAAACATGTAGTCTAACTTAACCATCTACAGTAATCACTTCTAAAATGTGTTCTTATGTTGTTCTCAAGACATGTCCATACTCTTGATAATGGTGACAACTATACCTAGTCTTATAATCCCAATTATAAGAGTTTCCATTATGATTTACCTTTGTCTTCTTGTTTGATGACCATTTGGGCTTGGATCTACACTCATATGCTCTATGTGCATACTTCTAATAATTATAGGAGCATCCTTTAAATATTTGTGTGTTCATGGTGTTGGTTCTACATTCATGTGCTTGATGTCATTTCTTGTTGCACTTGTGGCAGTAACCCATGTACTTCTTCTTAGGATTATGATTTGCAGTCTTACTCCTACAAAAATTAGCTATATGTCCTAACTTTCCACAATTATGACAAGTAGGCTTGGAGTTCTTACTTTTGTTACTTATTTTTTCACCACTTTTAGATGATTATCCTTCCTCAGTGTAGGTGTACCCTAATCTAGTTCTATCATAATTAGATCTAGGAGATCTTATCAACTTCTCAAAGTATTTGATGGCTTCACTTGATTTGTTGAAAATTTCAGCAAATTCTTTTTCCCTCCTTAGATCATTACTCAATTGTTCATTCTATAATTTGAGGGTTGTGATCACAATTTCTTTACCATTCAGTTCATGATTGGAAATCATCCCTTCATTCATTGTCTCCAATTGCATGTTGGTAGTTCTTTGTACCTTTGATGTCTTCTATTGCAATTTTTTGGTCAATATCATTTTTTCATCTTCAATCAATACTTTTTCTTCTTCAACTTTCTTTATCTTCTCGGTTATCTCACAAAGAAATGTTGATTGGACTTCTTGTTATATCTTTAGATTTTAGACCTCTTCTATTAGGGTTTTATTGTTTTCCATTAGATCTACAACTACTGCATCAAATTCACTTGAGCTTCCTTCCGCAAATAGTCCATTAATGTCAATATCATTGTAGTGTGTATCATTATCTTCAATACATATATTTTTCATTATCTTTAGTGAGCACTTTAGATCACCTATTGCTCCATTCATATGATTTAAAGCAACTAGTATTTCAACCTTTTGATTCTCAATTGTCTTTTCCAACTTGTAGACTTCCATTTTCAAGATCTTTCCTCAAAGCTAAAAATCTTTCCCTTTGAGAGAACAAAGCTCTGATACCAATTGTTGGAAATAAAATAGGAAAAATAAACTCTAAGGGGGAGGGGGGATGAATCAGTACTTAAAAACTTCAACCATAAAATCATTCACCTGACATCCATCTCACAATTTGCATGTAAACTGAAATACCAAATTAAGTATATACATCCATAGCATGAAAAAAAAAATAGTCACACATATGAAGCAAGATATGATTACCCAAAAACCCTCCAATGAGAAGGTAAAATTGGGGTGGGGATGACACCCACAAATCTTCACTACTATAGGTGTAAAGTGTATCCAATGAAGGTTATAATGTTTGATGATGAAACATGATCTACCCTATGAAAGGTCTTCCTTGTTAAATTCTTACAAAATTGTTAGATCTTGCCCTATAAAAGGATTTCAACACCTTGTTAGAAGTGTTTCTAGTTAAAGGAATTAAAACTTACAATGAAGTAAGCACCCTATTAAAGGATTTACAACTCTCTATTCAGACTACTTTGTTAGGAGATTTTACTGATTCACCTATTATAATGTCTCACCAATGATATTCCAGTTAACACTCTGTTGCTAGATAACATATCACCTCTTTGCATGTATCATTGATCCTCTCTAATTAGATGTATCTCTTATTTCCTCTAATTCCTTTGCTTTGTTCTCCTTTAACTAATTCTTCAATTCAGAACTTAATGATCGCAATTCCCTAGTCACCATGAATTCTTTGTTTGCACATGTAAACTTCTCTCTTCACACATACAATGTATTAGGATTAACCTTCCTTAAGAATATCTAAGTGACTTAGCATTAGGTATGAATAAATGATTTTCATTCATCCATTTAGTTGCTTAGTTTATCCATTTAATTGAATGGTTGCATGTACTACATAGGGATCATCAATTTAGATTCATTCTTATCATCTAGGATCACAAAACAATCCTTAAGTCATCTCAAAAATGGTTTACATAGAAGTTTGTGTCATTACAAACAACTATGTCCAAAACTGTATAACTCAGCACTTGAAATGTTTGATGCTCAACATCTACTGCATTTTGACTATTATAACTCAACCTATGAATGACTCAACATCCATCGATCACTTGGCATCTGAATCACTCGGCACATACTATCTACTCAGAACTTGAGTAACTTGGCACTAACTATTTATTCAACACATACTGAGTATCTCACTCAGTATACACTATCTGACATATTATACTCGACATGCATTACTTGTTCAGCATGAACTATGTTCTAATTTGTAAATTAATTAAGTGTATTGTCACTCATATGTCAAAACCAATATGAGATTAATAAAAAATCCTATCATCCAACTAAATAATCCTCCATTATCCTTTGAGAAACATGTTAAGAGATTAAGAGAAGGAAGTGGCATGATAGGTTTCATATACACCATGTATGAAACAAGAGGTAGAGAGGAGAAAAAGTAGATATAAGATGCTCTAGTGGAGAAAATGGTCAAATAAAATAATGACCCAAATGAGTTATAAAGCCAAGCCCTTGGTGTCCTACTAAAGACAATTACACAAAGATGGACAAAAGTTGTAAGAACTGAAAGTGACATCAAAGAATAATCATTGAAAAACATCATGACTAACCTCTCAAATGCAAAAATCAAGGAGGCGATGACAAAGCATGAGACTAGTAGACTCCAAGATTCAAGGCATTTCAAATTTTGACAAATAATATTAAGTATGTTGTGCAATCCACAACAAAGTTGTGGAAAACAATTTTTGAGGAACAAGGAAAATTGAAGAAGGATGAAGAGCAAGACATATAGACTATAGACGATTCTAATACAAAGATGATGGCAACTTTTTTGATTGCATCTCTATCCTCCATTCTAAGCCAAACTATTGCACACCTAGTGTAGAATTATCAAAGAAGGAGCAATGTCTTCCACCTATCCAAGTAGGAATCAAGTTGCAGACTCAATCTACCACTGGGATAGCTTTAACCAAGTAGAATCCAAATGATGCAGACAAGGTTGACAAAGAAGGAAAAGAAGAACCTAAGAGTCAACCAAGTGGAGAGGATAAGGAAGATGAGGAAAAAGGTAAACCAATCATAGTCTCTCCTAGTGCTAAAAGAAAAGTTAAGGATAAGGAAAAGATCTTTGTTGAGATAGACCTTGACACTGAGATTGTGATTCCAAATTGGGATCAATCAAACCTCATTGCTAATCAGATGGAGATCCTTAGCAATCTATGGATGAAAAGGGCACAAAAAAGAAAGAATGAGATATTAGTAAAGTTCTTGAAGACATTAAGGACATATTTTTAAATGTAATGCAAATAGAGGTAAATAATGAGGCCCTTGCTATTGAGGAATTAGTAGATATTGTACATAAATTCAATAAAGATATAGATGGGAAGGAAAAAATTTGGTAGATGGAGGAAAGAAAGTTTGAAAATAAAGTTTTGGAGAATGTAGCAAAGAAAATTCCTATTGATGAAGTGCAGCTTTCCACTCTTGCTCTAACTCTTGAAGGAGTTGTAAAGATTGACATTTCACTGTTCACAAAATTGTGTGATACATAAATTTTCACTAAGGAAATAAAAGAAAAACTAACAAAAATTGATGAATATTTAAAGAGTTGTGCTAGTTCGTTGACACCTTACCTGAGTAATAGCTCAAATCATTTTGTGAAGGTCATAATTATTATAATTTTTTAAGCAGAGATATTAAGGGAGGAAGCCAGAATAAGGGCAACCATTTTAGATATCTAGAGTATGATACTTTGTCATATGGATGAGATGTAGAAACATTTGGGACATGTAAAAACATTAGTTCATGACACCAACTTAACGAGTGTGATCTCATGATGGAGTTATCAGCTGAAATCTAGATTGAACTGCACATTTTGAAGGTATTATAGGAAAATTGAGATAAAACTATGTCTTTAATTTTGAAAGTGCATAATAATTTCCTCACACATTTTGGAATTACATTGTAAATATATGTTTTAGAATTTACAACAAAAACAAGGGAGAAAACATAGGATGTATATAATCAAGGAGGAAATGTGTATATGAACAAATATATACAAGAATATGTATATGATATAGATCTAATGATTAGTCAAACAAAAAAAATTTTGAAAAATCCAAATTCGGATAAGTTTCGAGCTACAATTTCTAGTTCAAACTGAGTTATAGAACCAAGCACATGCAAAGGGGAAGTTTGACAAGAAATTTTTGATTAAGTAATTTTTTATTACTAACAAAAGTAATCACCATAGGAGTTTTTGTCAATAATGCCAAAGGGGGACATTGTTGAGCCTATGGCAAGTTATATTATCAATTAATGATAAAACACTTAAGTTATCCAAGAAGGTCATTCAGTACTACAACCGTGATTTCCATCAGGATGAAATTTTCAATATAGCCTGAGAAGATGGATGAATATTGTAATAACTGAGCTCACATTATAAACTGAGTTGTTTAGTATTATACTATTAAATATGTTTCATGTGTGAAGTGAATTCATAGAGTTAACTGATCTCTCTATGTAAACTAAGCTCCTATATCACCCAAGTTCCACAATGTCATTTGAGCTTCCAGTACTAACCAAGAAATGGTATCACCCAAGCTCACTATATTGCTTGAGTGTAAGTAGAAGATCAAAAGTATTTTATTTCCCAAACATTGATACTTGAGCCAACCTAAAGGTATAATTGATTATTATGAATATATTTATTGTGGGAGCCAACTTGGTATAGAGTTATTGTTTTAAGGGTATATAATGAAGATAAATTCATTTATCTAAGTGTATAATGCAATAAGAATTGAAGATATATGATTATTTTGGAGAAAAGAAGCAAATATAGAGCAGAATATCTAATTAGGCTATAAGGTAGTATAAAGAGCATACTAGAGACTCATCCATCACACTAAAGTGATCATATTATTGATAGCATCTAATTCAATATTTCAAGTTGCAAAGCATAGATCATATTTTTTATTCATCCTAATAGGTGCATAAGTGAAATCCTTTAACCAAGTGGACCTAACAATCTTTTCCTAAGTCTGTTGATAGAGAAGATACTACATTGTATTGTAAAATCCTTTTACAAGGTGGACCTAATAGTCCTTTATACTCATAACATAGTAGATCACTAAAAGTGATCAATTGTAATCCCTAATATGCCAACTTGATTACGATAGTAGTGAAGCTTGTTGGTGTCATCCCCATCCTAGTTTTACCTTCTACTTGGAGGGTTTTTGGGTTACCATATCTTGTGTCAAAGTGTTATGGTGTTGATTTATTTATTGCTCTTTATGTTCATGAATGCAAGTAGATTAGGTAATTGAAAGAAGTAAATCTGAAGTAATCTTAGATAGAAAATTTTTATTGGTTCCTGATTCACCTCCCCTCCCCTCTCAGTCATTTACATGTCATTATATTTCTAACAATACACACACACACACACACACACACACACACACACACACACACACACACACACACACACGTGTGTGTGTGTGTGTGTGTGTGTGTGTGTGTGTGTGTGTGTGTGTGTGCGAGCGCGCGCATATGTATGCGTATATACATGTATATATATTTATGTATGTGTGTGTGTGTATATTTATATATTGTCATTTTGTGGTGACTGATCAAGGAAGTATTGTACATACTTCATAAATTCTTTGGGGGTACTGGATAAAATCACAGATCTGTGTCACCATTTAGGATACCAAAACCTATTTTGGTCAAATCTTAGTTCTCTATCAAAAGTGTTTTTTTTCAAAAATTAAAAATACCCTTTTATAGATCTCAAATTTAATATCATCATTATATAATTTTTTGAGTGATTTTATTAGTTATAATATATTATAATTTCAAAATATTATAAGTTGATATTTTAACATTTTAGAAGATGCTCCCTCAAAAAAGGAAAAAATAGTAAATCATATCAAAAAAATTAAAAATATATATTTATCTCTAGAGGAGAGAGTCCCCTTTATGAATATGTAATATTTTTCCAAGAAGGTGTAGATTTGATAGGGAAGTTTTGACAGGAGGGAAAAACTATTGGATTCTAACAAGGTCAAGCTTGAGTACTTATAACAAAGAAAATATACATAAAAAATAATTGTTTTTTTTTTGTTCCCTAGATATACATATCATTTATAAAATATTTTTAAATCAAAACTAAAAAAGATGATTTCCATATACTTGTTTGACAAGAACTACACCCTATATTTTTTATAGTTAAAAAAGAAACTTCAAGATAAAAGAAAATTAATAAATTCTTAGTCAAAAAAATTACAAAAATTATAGGCATAAAATTCATCCATTTCTACACATTTCATTAGTTTTCATCATCTTCAAATTCTAAACACAAATACCATTTTTTTGTCATTAATGTTGAACTGTCACATTCTCATATCACATTTCTTTATAAAAGGTGACATAGGTTTGTGCTTTTACCCTACCATTTACCAATGGCACAAAATTTTGGGCTACTATTTGTGAATTGGCTATTCTTTATATTCACCAATTTATGGCTAACATGTTGTAACTAGTTCTAACCCTAAAGTGACAAAAATACTTGTATAAAAGGGCTTAGGGTTAGGGATTTTTTCATAAGTTGTGATGCAAAAATTGGTTCTTGTGGTGGTATTGACCTATAAGGGATTATAGATTGTAATTAGGTTGTAATCACTAGATCGTAATAATAGTGGACTTTATGTTTAGCGGATGTAGCCCAGGGATTGGGTGAACCACGTTAAACCTTGGTGTCTTGTGTTCTTTTCTATGTGATCTATTATTTTCTGATATTATTTATATTTGCATGTAATTGTTATTTCTATATGTGGTTAAATCCTAACAAGTGGTTTGAAAGCGAGGTTCTTTTTCTAGTTATCCTATGCAGGAAAGTCTCATAGTTGAGTGGGAGCGATGGCAGGTGAGGGTAAGTTGAGGGTTGACAAGTTTAATGGGAAAAAATTTTAGTTGTGGAAGATGCAAATAGAAGACTATCTTTATTAGAAGGATTTATGCAAGTCGTTGGAAGGAAAAACCAAGAATCACGGATCTATGTCAAATGATGAATAGAATCTTTTAGATAGAAAGGCACTTGGAAGTAGTTTATTAAGTTTGGCACCATTGGTGGCATTTAATATTAAAAAAGTGAAGACGACAAAAGAGCTAATGGAAATCATAGAAAAATTGTACAAAAAGCACTCTGCTTCAAATAAGGTATTTCTTATGAAGTGTTTATTTAATATGAACATGGTAGAAGGTGGATTTGTTGCAAATCATTTAAATGAGTTTAATACTATTACTAGTCAATTATCTTCTATAGGTATTAATTTTGATGAAGAAATTAGAGCTCTCTTGATTCTGTATTCTTTGCTTGAAAGCTGGAATGGCTTGGTAATGGTTGTAAGTAATTTTGTTTTTAGATCTAATACCCTAAAATATGATGATGTGATGAATGTTATTCTAAGTGAGGAAACTTGTAGGAAATCCTTAGGTGGATCTACATTAGGAAGTGCTTTAAACTTACAAAGTAGAGGCAAAACAACTAAAAGAGGAAGTAATTCTAAAAATCATGGAAAATCAAGAGAAAAATCAAAGGGGGGGAGGTCTCAATTGAGAGGACCAAATGACTACTAGTACTGTGGTAAAATAGGGCATAAGAAGAAAGATAGGTGGACTCAAAAAAAATGAAGGGGAAGAGAAAGATGGAGACAAGGAGGAAAATGTGGTAAGCAACAAATCCAGAGAGGATATCTTGCTTCTGTGTTTAGAAAGTGTTGATGACTCATGGGTTTTAGATTCTAGTGCTTTATTTCATGATACACCTCATAGAGGTTATTTCATTGATTATGTCCAAGGGGATTTTGGGCTTGTTTATTTGGGGGATAATGAACCTTGTGAAATTGTTGGAAAGGGAAAAGTTAAGATTAAGTTGTAGAATGGGAATCATTGATTACTACATGAGATAAGACATATTCCATGGATGAGTAGGAATTTAAATTCAGTAAGGCAACTCGGTGATGAGGGTTGTGTAGTTACTTTTAATGATAAAAATTGGAAGGTTTCAAAAGGTTCCCTTGTAGTACCAAAAGGTGTGAAATTAGGTACCTTATATCTTTATATAGGTCATATTGTTCTTTCTACTTTAATTGTTTCAGAGAAACATGAATGTTTAGGAATAGTTGCTATAATTGAGTAGGGAGAACAAGTAGCTGCTGTAGATTTTGATATAGCACTGTGGCACAACAGACTTGGGCACATGAGTGAGAAAGGTATGAAAGTACTTCATTCAAAGAAATTTTTACTAGGTCTGAAATATGTTAATATGGATTTCTATGAAAGTTGTGTGTATGGAAAACAAAAGAGAGTGAGTTTTGTGAAGACTAGGAAGGAAAATAAAAGGGAGAAATTAGAGCATGTGCATATAGATGTATGGGGACCAACTCAAGAATCTTCCTTTAGTGTCTCTCATTATTATGTTACATTTATTGATAATGCAACTAGAAAAGTATGGATTTATTTCCTTAGACAGAAATCTAATGTATTTCAAACTTTTAAGAAATGGAAATGCTTGGTTGAAAATGAGACTGGTAATAAATTAAAATGTCTTTGATTCATGAATTTGAATATTATTGCTCTATTAATGGTATTCATAGACAAAAAACTATTCCAAGGACTCCATAGGAAAATGGAGTGGCTAAACACATGAACAAGACTATAATAGAGTGTGCAAGGAGCATGAGGTTTCATGTTGGGTTGCCCTTAAAAATGTGGGGGGAGGTTATTGATACTACTATATATTTTATTAATAGAGCTCCCACTACTCCTTTGGGTTGTGGTATTCCAAGGAAGCATGGACTGGTTAGAAGGTGAGTTATTCTTTTCTCAAAACTTTCAGTTGTGAAGCATTTTCTCATATAGATTCTAAAAATAGAACCAAGATGGAAGCTAAGTCAAAGAAATGTGTATTTGTTGGATATGGCATTTATGAATTTGGTTATAGGCTTTGGGATTTTAAAAATCATAAAATTGTAAGAAGCAAGGATGTTATATTCAATGAGAAAGTGTCATACAAAGATTTGTTATAACAACATGAGAAGAAAGAAGATGATTATGTAGTGCTATATGATACTCTAAAAGATTACATTCCAACAATTCCTCATGATGTGCAAAAATCGCAACAAAAAATACCACGCACACCAGTGAATGTTAGATGGTCAACAAGGCTAGTTAAACTTCCAAAAAGATTTTCTCCCTCATTGTATTCTATTTTACTAACTGATACTGGTGAACCTAAATGCTATGATGAAGTTGTGTAGGTGGATATTAAGATTCAGTGGGAGTCTTCTATGAAAGACAAAATGGACTCTTTGCTAAAAAATAAGAAATGGGGTTTATGCAAGTTGCCTGTAGGTAAAAGGGCTTTACAGAATAAGTGGGTTTACAGGTTGAAAGAAGAGGATGGAGGTAAGAAAATATTTAAAGCTAGGTTATTTGTAAAAGGATTTGCATAGAAAAAAGGCATTGATTTTGATGAGATATTCTCTCATGTTGTTAAAATTACTTACATTCGCATTGTTTTAAGTATTGTGGCTATTGACGATTTTCACTTGGAGTAGCTTGATGTTAAAACAACCTTCCTTCATGGTGATTTGTATGAAGAGATATATGGCATGACCACATGGATTTGAGGTCAAAGATAAGGGGAACCTAGTGTACAAACTGAAGCAAAGTTTATATGGCTTGAAGTAAGCACCTGGACAATGGTATCTAAAATTTGACACTTTTATGCATGAGTATGGATATATTAGGTGTCATTCAGATCAGTGTGTTTATTTTAAGAGGTTGGATAATGAAAACTACATTATTTTATGTTTCTATGTTGATGATATGCTTGTAGCCAGTTCTAACATGGATCATATTAAGGGGTTGAGACACTAGTTAGCACATGCATTTTCTATGAAAGATTTAGGGGCAGCAAAACAAATCATTGGTATGAAGATTTTCCAAGATAGGAAGAATGGGAAATTGATGCTCTCTCAAGTTGATTATGTTGAGAAGGTGTGGAAATATTTCTCTATGGAGAATGCTAAAGCGGTCAGCACACCTTTACCTGGTCATTTGAAATTGACTAAGGAGATGTGTCCCAAGACACAAGAAGAGGAGGATAAGATGTTCAAGGTAGCTTATGCTTTAGCTGTAGGAAGCTTGATGTATGTTATAGTATGTAAAAGGCTAGATATTTCACATGTAGTGGGATTCGTTAGTAGGTATATGAGTCATCCAAGAATTGAGCATTGGAATGTAGTCAAATGGATTCTCAGATATTTGAGAGGAACATCCAATAAGTGTTTACACTTTGGGGGTTCTACTGCTGACTTATAGGGCTATGTTGACTCATATTTGGTAGGGGATATTGATACCAAGTGGAGTACTACATGTTGTGTATTTACTATTGGTGGAGCAGTTGTGAACTGGGTTTCTAGGTTAGAGAAGGTTAATGCTTTATCCACTACAAAGGAAGAGTATGTTGCTACTACAAAGGCAACCAAGGAGATCATATGGCTTCAGTTCTTCTTGGAAGAATTGGGCCACCCTCAGAGGGATAATTATTTGTTTATAGATAGTCAAGAGTGTCATTCATCTTGCAAAGAATTCAGCTTTACATTAAAAGACAAAACACATACAGTTGTGGTAAAATTTCATTCAGTCAGTTTTGGATAATGGATAGTTAAAGCTAGAGGGTATGTGCACAATCATGGTGTGCCAAAAAGTGGCGATCTGAAAATTTTGTAGTTCTGAAATATCTCAAACCATTTCAAAATCTATTCCAACTTTTTTCCCACCCACTCTGATACTAAATGAAAATAATTAATACCTTTATAAGGTTTGCTATTTCTTTTGATACCAAACCTATATGGTCAACTTTTAAAACATCCTAAAAATGGGCTTTTGGTCTATTTTTATGTGATTTTTACTTCAGACATGTAGCTAACAACTTTTTTCTCACCAAAATTTGATGAAATGAAAAGGTTTTCTTAAGAATGTTCTTATCTTTCCATAAATGTAAGGTTTGTCAAATTATGAGTTTAGTAAGTAATTATTACTTATTTTCTAATGGAGTTACGTATAAAGTGCTAATTGACATACTACGTAAACAATAACTATAACTTTCAAATGGTACAACATTTTTAAATCCAAAAGATGCATCACATTCTATGTTTCTTCTACTATAAGGAAAAAAATGAAAAATTGAATTTTGCAGAGTTTTGAATTAGTTAAGGTGGTCAGACACAAGAGTTTTTTTATTCCAAAAATGCTAAAGTCAAAAATTAATTATTAATTATTAATTTAGAATAAAAATACTCAAAAATATGTGTCACATCCATGCATGAGTCTACTACTTGTATCTAGAATATTATTTAAAAATATTATAATTTGATTTTGATTAAGGTGGTTAGACATATATCTACTTCTTATTTTTGTTTTGAAATTTTTGTAGTATTGCATTAAAATTCAAAATTTTGACCAATCAATTTTTTTCTTTTTGAGATAAGTTCTAGTAGTTTCAAAACTAGATTCAATTTTTTAGAGATTATTTTCTCTCAACTTTTTGATATAAAGTTAATAACAAGTAGAAAATTACACGTCAAGTTGACATAACCTTGATTTTATGATTTTTTATTGCCACTTAAGAGCATAGTTTGGTTGACCATGATCCTGCACATACCCTAAACAAAATACATATAGATGAAAATCCAACAGATATGTTTGCGAAGGTAGTAACAAGGGAGAAGCTAAATTGCTCTTTAGCTTTGATTGGTCTTCAAGACTAAACAAAATAAAAGAACAATAGAGCCCAAGGTGGCTTGATCTAGTGGGTGCCCCATGTGGTAATGATATTTCTACATGATCAGTCTCCAAGTGGGAGATTGTTGCTTAGTGTGGAGTTTGTTCAGTCCCCAAGTGAGAGATTGCTAGTTTGTGGTGACTCATTAGGGAAGTACTATACATACCTCATAAATTCTTTGGGGTACTATTCACCAATGGCACAAAATTTTGGGCTATTATTTGCCAATTGGCTATTGTTTATATTTGCCAATTTATGGCCGACATGTTTTAACTAGTTTTAACCCTAAAGTGACAAAAATATTTGTATAAAAGGGCTTAGGATTTGGGATTGTTTGATAAGGTGTGATGCAAAAATTGGTTCTTGCAATAGTATTGAGCTATAATTGGTGGATTGTAATAATATTGGACTTGTTGTTTGGTGGATGTAGCCCAAGGTTTGGGTGAACCACGTTAAACCTTAGTGTCTTGTGTTCCTTTCTATGTGATCTATTATTTTATGATATTGTTTATATTTGCATGTAATTGTTATTTCTATCCATGGTTAAATCCTAACATATATATTTGTGTGTGTGTGTGTGTAGCTAGTTATGTATTCAAATATGTTTCTAATTAATGAGAATTCCTCTAAGTGACATGAAGTAATATTTAAAGTATATATGTTAGTTAATGACTTTTCCCAAAAACTTTAAATCTTTCAATTTAATTAAGTAAATAAACTAAACCACCAATTGTTAGTTAAGGCATTTCATGTTAATCGATTATTTGTTATAATTGTTAATCTGATGCATTTGAATATGTAGTTCATTATTGGAATGATATAATTGGGAAGAAACTTAGAGTAGGAAAGATGGTTGTTACATATGACTTGTGTACAACTATTGTTGTATAACTATTGACTCCTCCTGTTTCTCCCTTGAATTCATCTCAATGTCCTCAATTTGATTGTCACTTTAAAAATCACTCATAAAATATCCATTGTTGTCATCCCTTTGGAATTCATTTTATATTTGAATATTGTCTCAATCTACAACCTAAACAACGAAGAAAAGAAATCAGTGTTTCTAGAGCTCAAAGAACAAATATTTACCTCATACAACACACTATATTAGAAGTATGGTTAGGCTTCTCAAATACTAAATAGAAAAAATGACCATGCAAGGTGTGTAATATACTCATTTAAAGTTTTTTGAAAACCAGAAAAATATTAAAATTGGCTATTATATGAACATAAAAATTGTAGCAAATATTAGAAATTGGTCATTCAGTATATTCCATCAAAGTGGATATGAAATGAAATTATAAATTATCAATTTATATATGTAAACACTACCATGACAAAACCAATGACATATCAGTAATCTCCATAAAATGTGGAAAGTTTACAAAACTCAAAGTCATTTAAATATTGACTAGTCAAAATTAATCAGTTACCATTAAATTTTGGAATATCAAGATAGTCTAAATAGGATGACAATATTGAAATAATCTCTAGAAGCTATGTAAGAACACAAGGGGGTGAGAATATTGTAGGAGTGCTTTACCACCCTACAACAAACTTGTTAAACTTCTCGATAATCTTTGTAATATGAAAGATACTCACTCCAACGATGAGAAAGTATGAACGCATAAAATCAATAGAGGTAATCAAATTGTGTGGTTAAAAGAAAACATGTTCTAAAACCATTTGCTAATTGCATGGGTAGCCAAATCAACATATGAAAAGGAATCATCAATGTCCCTTGATCAACATGTACATATCTTTCGCACAGTTTTACCTTCAAAATTAAAATTATTTGTTGAAAGTAAAATTAAAAATATTTAACAGCCTTCCACATAGCATAAGAAGTGAGTAAGACAAGAAGTATGATTATCAACAAATACACCATTATGCACTACCACACCTAGCATACACTCAATCAGGCTTGTATATGTATATATATATATATATATATATATATATATATATATATATATATATATATATATATATATATATATATATGTATACATATACATGTATATGTATATGTATACATATATATGTATGTGTGTGTGTGTGTGTATATGTATGTATGTATGTACATACGTACATATGTACGTATGTTCATACATCCATATATGTAAACCAATGTAGTTTCCCCTTCATAAGTCATATTATTTGGGAATCATTAATTCATTCCTCAAATTTTAGTGAATGTATCATAGTTCTGAAATAACACCCTCCTATAAAAGGAATTCAACAAGATTATATGTGGTGCTGAAATAGTAATTAAAATTCTCTTTTTGCACTATCACTATATGGGCAAAAGAATAATTCACAAGCTTGCTGAAAATTATGAACATTTATGAAGTAAAGTTTGCATTCACAACATGCTATCGAATGTAATTTGTACTGTAATCTAACATATCAACTATTTACATAATGAAGAAATAAGTTAATACAATTATTCTATTTCAACTTCCATAGATAATAAATGCTCAAAATTAGCTACTACAATAGGATTAACTTCTAGGATGCAAATAAATTTGGAGATGGCAAGCCAAACTTAATTAGAATTAATGAACTCTAGTTTCCCTTTTTCTTTAAAGGATAGATGATTTTTCAAATGTACAAGAAGGTTTCCTCTATTGGCTTTAAGGAATGAACACAAAAGCCTAGTCTAACAAAGATTGCTGATTTTCTTTAGCAACTTCATGACCTTGTGAAAATCTAAATTAAACCAAGTTGTAAGATACTTAGATGGAGTTGAATATTAATCTGGGTGTTCTACCAGTTCTAGAGATTAGTGTTAGGTTAATATCCATGAGTTTCAAAGAATTGAGTTCTAACCATAATCTAGAAGATTGAAAGATTGGATTAGTGCAACATTTTGTATGTCCCGACTATTAAAAAAATGTGTAGTGCAATCATAACTATGTTGGAAAGATCAAGATCATTGCTGACCATTGAAACAAAGCTCTAATATAGTTTTTTATATTAAGGCATGTCAAACGTGGCATGCAAGAATCAACTCAACAAAGAAATGGTATTAAATGTTACTCTTTTCCTAATATTCTATCCAAATCCCTTCATTGACAATTTAGTGGATAGCCAATTGTCTATTTTTCTGTCATGAATTGATTAGGGGAGAGAGGTGTAGTTTTCAATGCCTATTCATTTCCAAAACATTATCATTTATGGTATGGCTTTCCAAGAATGCGCAATTTTTAAACATCATTCTTTCTTTCGTATGATATTATTCACATTATCATTTCCATTCACATAAGCATTTAACAAATGCCTTATTCTTCAACCACTGTTCATTACTAATAATAGTTTAGGGAGAAAGAAAATTAAAAGGGAAGGCTCCTGGTTTATAGGTTAACTTTCTTCATCCTTCAAGATGCGGTGACTATTTATTTATTTTTTTAATCTCCCAGCTTCCTAGCTCCACAAACGTGCCCCTCTAATGCTTCTCTGACAATAGCATATGCCCCTGCGAGTGTGTAGAAAACACCATCTTTCCATTAAGTGAAATTACTTTAAAAAAATTCATCAGTTCCATGTGGATGCAACCGAATCCTCCCATGTAGTTATCCTTGCTATTCTCGTTGAAGTTGCTGGATCACTTTTCTAAAAGTGATCACTTTCATTGCCAACATTATTTCTCTCATGGACAACATTGAGCACCCCACTAATCAATCAAGTAGACTGCCCTTTAAAATCCAAGTGATTTCCCCCTCAGTGAAAGAAGTTATTCATCTTGTCATATAGATTCAATAACTAATTTTTTTCTAACAGTTTCTTTCCCCCCCCCCCCCCCCACACACACACACACATATATATATATATATAATTTTAAAATTATTATATACAGGATTAAATTTGACAAAAATTTAGGTAATACCGATTTCTTCACTGAAGAGAAAATGGGTTGTCTCATCCTTCTCCCTAAGAAAATGTATCATCCTCATGTAGTGGTATATAAGAAATTTCATTCATATTCAATGAATTCAAGGAAAAAAATCGCATCAATAGAATCTAAATTTGACTCCCATTCTAAGTAAATTAGCACATCACTTTTCAAAGAGACTATTAAAACACATTAAAGTAAACACAAGTGAAAGGAAATCATGCATATATTAAGTAAGCACATGAATCAAGTAATCATTTGAAGAATATTTTATGTGTTTGTGTATTCCATTATGCCTCTATAGTTTTGGAAGGTTAGGTTGCCTCTTTTTGGCAATATTCCCCCTTTCTAATGATGTTTCAATAAGAACACCACCAAGATATCAATCTATCATATTTCACAAATAAAATAAATTATCGAATGAAATATCAATCAAATACTTCCTTATTTGAATGATCCTCAAAATCAAGTAAATTCCTCCCTAAAATCATATGATATCACACAGATATTTGTTCTTACTTATCATACCTTGGCATCACATGGATTTGACTCCACTAGTAGGTAGTTTATATTTGTAAGAATTTGGTATAGCTCTGATACCATGAAAGAATTTGGTATAGCTCTGATACCATGAAAAAATTTCCTTAGGGAAAAATAACATCAAGAACAAGAGGCTCAAACACTAGCATAAAAATGGACCAAAGTATGATCAGCATAACAATAATGAGAATGTTCTCTATACAATACATGCTAGAAATGCCTATATATAAAGGCATCTAGAATGACTAGGAGTTAGAAAAATTATAAGGCTCACAACTAAGCACACGTCCACCAAAGATGGATTATCCCCCATTGAGCATAGAAGTTAGTGTGATGATGAGAGGATAAGTATGATAAGGTGTATCTTGTCTAGAGATGTTGTAGACACCATGTGCTTAATTAGAGTGCGAACAACTGTGTTGTCTACATGACAACTTAGATAAATATGCAAACTCTTATGTTGTCATCATACTTAGCATACTCCTAGGTGTCTATATAAAAATGCATTTATCCTAAGTAAACTTGCATATAGTGTAATAATAATTAATTATTTACACTAACACCCCCCTTAAGTGCAACTTAGAAGAATGCACTTAAGCTTACAAAATGCAAGATGGGTTGTAGCTACAAGGCCATGTTAGGTACCCATCTACAAAAGCAATTCTATATACAATGTAATGCAATGCAATCTCTCATAAAGCGGAGAAAAAGGGAAAACCACATGGGAAAAACCCTCCGCAAAAAAGAGAGATAAGTACAATAATGAAGATGAGAGAGAAGATGATATCAAATGAGGAAAAGATCCCTACCAGAAGAAAGAAGAGAGAAGTCAAGGGAATATATTTGACCTCAGTGAATGATTTGGTGAAGATATTTGTGACCTACTCTACTATAGGACAATATTTTAATGTAATGATCTTCTCAAGTATTAACTCTCTAATGCTCTGCATATGAACCTCAATGTGTTTGGTCTGTTGATGCTAAACTGGATGTTTTGAGATCTCAATAGCACTTTTATTGTCACAATGTATGACTATGGGTTTAGGTAGATCAAATCTAAACTCCTTCAAGATATGTTGTAACCAAATAGCTTTTGTAGCCACAGTGATAGCTCCTTGATACTAAGGCTCAGCTGAAGAAAGAGCATTATTATTTTGCTTCTTACTCTACCAACAAATAGGATTAGAACCAAGGTGAAACATGTAACTTAAAGTAGACTTATGAGAATCAAGATCCCCTGTATAGTCTAAGTCTATATATCCAACCAACTGAAGTCCAATTCCTGCCGCATAGTGTATCCCATGTGTATGTGTACCCTGTATGTAGTGCAAGATGCATTTGTCAGCCTTCCAATGAAGCTCATTTGGCTCTTGCATGAACCAAGAAACCATGCCAACTGTAAAAGCTATGTCAGGGTGTGTATGTGTCAAGTAGATGAGACTCCCATACAAATGTATGTACAATATATAGCATCAACAAGTGGAGAGGAACACTTGGCCTCTGACTTGACACCTGAGAGAAAGGGAGTAGGTGTAGGCTTGTAACCACTCATGTGAAATTGAGAAATAAAATCAAGAGCATACATGGGTTGAGAAAGTGTGATCCTAGCTGAAGACTATGTGATCTCAATACTAAGGAAATAATGTAGTAAACCCAAGTCTGTCATAGTAAATTTATCCTGCAAAGAGGTCTTGACACTAGCAATGATGGACGAAGTACTTCCTATAATGATCAAGTCATCTACATAAAGCACGAGTATCAAGTGTGAGTCATCCCTCTAAGGAATATAAACATTCAAGTCTGAATCTCTCCTAGTAAATTCTACTGAGAGTAGGAAGGAATCCATCTTGGCATACCAAGTCCGAGGGGCCTACTTAAGACCATAGATAGACTTCTTCAATCTGCAAACCATAGTAGAATCCTATATGAACCCTTGTGGCTGCTCCATATAAATTTTCTCATGAAGATCACCATTCAAAAATGCACTCTTCACATCCCTCTGATGAACAACCCAATCATGAGCTGCAGCAATAGCTAGTGTCAAATGAATGGAGTTCATTTTGGCTAACAATGCAAAGGTTTTAGTATAGTCAATACTAGGAACCTATGAGAAACCTTTGGCAACTATTCTAGCCTTATGCTTTTCCACACTTCCATCTGCTACAAATTTGGTTTGATAGATCCACTTACACCAAACCAACTTTCTTCTCTAAGGAAGGGGGACTAAGTCCCAAGTGTTGTTTTTAATCAAAGAGTTATATACTTCCTCCATGGCCTTGTCCCATTTAGGAATCCCTAATGCTTCTTTAAATAACTGTAGATCAGAAGCAATGGAAATATATGCATATGTAAATGATTTGTGGTGTGACCTTGTCCTCCAAGTATCTAAAGGATTTCTAACCAATGAACCTGTTGAATCAATGGTTTTTTGTGCCCAATGAGGTCTAGTGGAAGAAGAAGAAGGAATATCCTCAACTATTTGTGGACACTGTAAAGATGGTGTCCTACAAGTCAAAGTTGAAGGAATATTATCTTCTGAGTCACTATCATCACTATCATCACTTTCCATGAAGGAGGAAGGAGGAGTTGAAGAAGCCAAACTTGGACAAGTTTCTTCAAAGTGAACACTCCTCTCAAAGAATATTTCATGTGTCTTTAGATCCATGAGTTTGTATGCCATAAGATGGTTAGGATATCCAAAAAATATACAAGGTTTTCTTTGAGGTTCCAATGCCTTTCATTTTTGTGGAGGAATCCTTGCCGATGTTGGAAAACCAAAAACTTTAAAGTGCTTTACACTTGGTTTTCTACCACACCAAGCCTCAAAAGATGTAATTCCATCTAAGGCCTTATGGGACTTCTATTTTGGATTTAATTGGCACAACACATGGCTTTTTCCCAAAAAACTTGATCTAGAGACTTATCTTGAAGCATACAAGTGGTCATCTCCTTAATGGTTCTATTCATCCTTTCAGCAACACTATTCTATTGTGGCATGTATGCAACTGAATGTTGAAGATCAATACCCTCATGAGTGCAAAATTTTATAAGCCTTGAGTTTACATATTCTCTTCCATTACCTGTTCATAGAATCTTGATGGCTTTCCCTAATTGCTTCTCAACTTGAGCTTTGAAGGTGATAAACTTATCAAACATTTCACTCATATGAGCAAGAAAGAAGACCCAAGTGTAGTATTAAAACTCATCAATGAAGGTGAGAACATAGCGAGCCTTACCAAATGATGGCACTGGAGATGGGCTAGCTACATCACTATAAACCAATTTAAGAAGAACTACAGCTCTCCAACACTTCCCCTTGTCAAATTTCTCTTCAGGGTGGTTTCCTGCTTCACAACCTGGACATACACCCTCTAAACACTTGACTTTATGTACACCAATGACCATATCCTTGTCGCTAAGTTGTTGAAGGTAGCAATAATTGAGATGTCCAAACCTCTCATGCCATAGTTTACTTTGTGAATTTGAGTGGGTCAACAAGGCAAGGGAAGTGGACTTAGGCACAAAATGAGAAAAAGAATAAAGTCTTGTCTCATGATTAGCCTTTCCTATTGCCACCATAGAATCATCCTTGAGATTTCTCACCACAATTGAATCAGGAAGGAACTCCACTTTGTTGCCACATCCATAGTGAGTTATTTGATAGATTGAAAGAAGGTTGGTGCTAAGGTTGGGAGCATGAAGAACATCCTTGAAGACTCCATTGTCCAACTCAACATTCCCTTTTCCTTCAACTCCCACTTGAGTTTCATTTCCCACATAGATGTAAGGTACATTTGATGGTTTCAAAGAGGAAAAATGCTCCCTTGAATCACCCATATGATGTGTAGCTCTTGAATCAAGAACCCATTCGTCAACAAAGTTTGTACTTGCTACCAAATATTTTACCTTACCTTTTGAAGTGGTTGAAGATCCCTTATACATATAGGCATTTGGGTATGTGCAAGATCATGGTCAACCAAACTATGGCCTTAAGTGGCAGTGAAAAACTAGCAAATTAGGGTTATGTCAACTTGACACATAATTTTAAAGTGGTTCTGGAATTTATATGGAAAAGTTGTAAGAAAATAATCTATAGGAAATTGAATTTAGTTTCTAAATTACTAGACCTTATTTGGAGAAAAAAAATTGATTCGTCAAAAGTTTGGATTTTAATGCAGTACTACAAAAATTTCAAGGCAAAAATAAAAAGTAGATGTATGTCTTACCAGCTTAGTCAAAATCAAATGATAATATCTTTTAATATAATTATAGATATAAAAAGTAGACTCATTCCCAAATTTGATGCATATTTTTGGGTATTTTTATTGACTAAATAATTAAATATGAATTTTCTACTAAAACTTTTTTGGGAAAAAAAAACTCTTGTGTCTGACCACCTTAACTAATAGAAAACTTTACCATTTATCTAATTAAATTATTTTTTCTTATACTATGTGAAGCATAGAATGTGATAGAACTTTTTGATTTAAAAAATGTTATACCATTCAAAAGTTATAGCTATTTTTCAATTAGTATTTCAATTAGCACTTTACAATCATCTTCATTAAAAATTAACTAATAAATACTTATTGAACTTAGAATTTGACAACAATTATATCGATGGAATCTCAAAAGTGTTAATAAAAGCCCTTTTCATTTCATTCAATTTTGATGAAAATAACATTTTCAAATGGTTACCCGAATTCTAAGTTTCAAAACCCTTCTCAAACATGTTTTTTGGGTTGACCAAATAGGCTTGGTAAATATTGAGCCTAATTAGATACCTAAAATCAAATCAGGCATCCAATCAAGTACATGATTTTTCAATTGAAATTTTGGAGGGAAATTTTAGAGGAAATAAATTTGAGAGGGAAAATTTAGAGTGTTTTAGAGGGTAATTTATTTGGTGGAAGTGTGGACATTGATATTATTATTATTATAAATAAATATAATATAGTAATATATATGATAAATATTATTATTATTAAATATATATAATAATATTATATGCCTATTATTATACATAATAATATATGGTTATTATTATTATTAAATCTATAATTTAGCAATATATATGATTATTATTGTTATATAATCTAATAATATATTATTATTATATTAAAATATACAATATTATATTATTATTAAATATAATATTGTCATAAAATGCATCTAAAGGGGTCATAGGTTAACCTATGACCCCTTTCGATGCATTTCATGACAACATATGTCCCTAGGGCCCCTAGTGACCCCTTTTGACACACTCCCAATGGGTTCCTAGGGGTCCTAGGGCTCCTAGGGTAATACATTATCATGAAATGCATTGACAAGGGTCATACATTAACCTATGACCCCTCTAGATGCATTGGAACCAATCAAATACATCCCTAGGGGCCCTAGGACCCCTAGGGACATAGGTTGTCATGAAATGCATCAAGAGGGGTCATAGTTTAACCTACAACCCCTCTCAATGCATTGGAACAAATTACATGCAACCCTAGGGGTCTTAGGGCCCTTAGGGACATAGGTTGTCATGAAACACATCAAGAGAGCTCATAGGTTAACCTATAATGCCTCTCTATGCATTAGAACCAACCACATGGGTCCCTAGGGGTCTTAGGTCTCCTAAGGACATATGTTGTCATGAAATTCCTCAAAAGGTTTCATAGGTTAACCTATGACACCTCTCGACACATTAGAAAAAACCACATGCATCCCTAGGACCCCTAGGGACATATGTTTTCATGAAATGCATCGAAAGGGGTTATAGGCTAACCTATGACCCCTCTCGATGCATTATAACCAATCAAATGCATCCCTAGGGGTCCTAAGGCACCTAGGGACATAGGTTATCATGAAATGCATCGATCGACCTATGACCCCTCTCAATGCATTATAACCAACCAAAAGCATCCCTAGGAGTCATAGGGCCCCTACGGACATACATTGTCATGAAATGCATTGATCAGGATCATAGGTTAACCTATGATCCCTCTAGACTCATTAAAACAAACCAACTGTGTCCCTAAGGGCCCTAGGACCCCTAGGGACATAGGTTTTCATAAATGCATCAAGAGGGATCATAGGTTAACCTATAACCCTTCTCAATGCATTAGAACCAACCACATGCATCCCTAGGGGTTCCTAGGGCCCATAGGGACATACATTGTCATGAAATGCATCGAGAGGGGTCATAGGTTAACCTATGACCCCTCCTGACACATTGGAACCAACCACATGAGTCCCTAAGGGTCCTAGGGCCCCTAGGGACATAGGTTGTCATGAAATGCATCGAGAGGGATCATAGATTAACCTATGATCCCTCTACATGTATTGGAACCAACCAAATGCCTTCGTAGGGGTCCTAGGGCCCCTAGGGACATAGGTTGTCATGAAATATATCGAGAGGGGTCATAGGTTAATCTATGATGCCTCTTGATGCATTAGAACCAACCACATATTTCCTTAGGGGTCCTAGGGCCCCTAGGGACATAGGTTGTCATAAAATGCATTATTAAGGGTCATAGGTTAACCTATGATGCCTCTTGACGCATTAAAACTAACCACATGCATCCCTAGGGATCCTAGAGCCTTTAGGGACATACGTTGTCATGAAATGCATCAAGAGGGGTCATAGGTTAACCTATGACCCCTCTTGATGCATTTCATGATACCCATCTTTAGGCATTAGAACAACACAAATGCATCCCTAGGGGTCCTAGGGCCTCTAGAGACATAGGTTGTCATGAAATTCATCGATACATGCATTGGAACCAACCAAATACCTACCTAGGGGTCCTAGGGCCCCTAGGGACATAGGCTGTCATAAAATACATCAAGAAGGGTCATAGCTTAACCTATGACACCTTTCAATGCATTAGAACCAACCACATGCATCCCTACTAGTCCCAGGACCCCTAGGGACATAGGTTGTCATGAAATATGTCGAGAGGGATCATAGGTTAACCTATGACCCCTCTACACACATTGGAACAAACCAAATGCCTCCTTAGGGGTCCTAGGGCCCCTAGCGACATACGTTGTCATGAAATGCATCAAGAGGGATCATAGGTTAACCTATGATGCCTCGTGATGCATTAGAACCAACCACATGTGTCCCTAGGGGTCTTAGGACCCCTAGGGACATAAGTTGTCATGAAATGCATTGAGAGGGGTCATAGGTTAACCTATGACGCCTTTCGACACATTGGAACTAACCACATGCATCCCTAGGGGTCCTATGGCCCCTAAGGATATAAATTGTCCTAGCATGCATTGAAAAGGGTCACAGGTTAACCTATGAGCCCTCTACATGCACTGGAACCAACCAAATGCCACCCTAAGGGTCCTAGGGCCCCTAGGGACATATGTTGTCATGAAATGCATTGAGAGGGGTCATAGATTAACCTATGATGCCTCTCGACACATCATAACCAACCAAAAGCATCCCTGAGGATCTTAGGGCCCCTAGGGACATACATTGTGATGAAATGTGTTAATCAGATGCATTGGAACCAACCAAATGTGTCCCTAGGGGCCCTAGGACCCCTAGGGACATAGGTTGTCATGAAATGCATTGAGAGGGGTCAAAGGTTAACCTATGACCCCTCTCCTCATGCATCAGAACCAACCAAAAGCATCCCTAGGAGTCCTAGGGCCCCTAGGGACATAAATTGTCATGAAATACATCGATCAGGGTCATAGATTAACCGATGACCCCTCTACATGCATTAGAACCAACGAAATACCTCCCTAGGGGCCCTAGGACCCCTAGGGACATTGGTTGTCATGAAATGGTTCGAGAGGGGTCATAGGTTAAACTAAGACCCCTCTTGACCCATTAGAACCAACCAAATGAGTCCTTATGTGTCCTAGGGCCCATAGTGACATAGGTTGTCATGAAATGCATCAAGAGGTGTCATAGGTTAACCCATAATGCCTCTCAATGCATTAAAACCAACCACATGCATCCCTAGAGGTATTAGGACCTTTAGGGACGTAGGTTGTCATGAAATGCATCGAGAGGGGTCATAGGTTAACCTATGACCCCTCTCGATGCATTGGAACCAACCACATGTATCTCTAGGGGTCCTAGGGCCCCTAGGAACATAATTTGTCATGAAATGCATCAAAAGGGGTCATAGGTTAACCTATTACACCCCTCGACACATTACAACCAACCATGTGCATCCTTAGAGGTCCTAGGGCCCCTGGGGACATATGTTATCATGAAATGCATCGAGAGGGGTCATAGGTTAACCTATGACCCCTCTTGATGCATTTGAACCAACCACATGAGTCCCTAGGGGTCCTAGGGCCCCTAGGGACATACGTTATTATGAAATTTGTTGAGAGGGGTCATAGGTTAACCTATGATGCCTCTGGAGGCATTAGAACCAACCACATGTGTCCCTAGGGGTCCTAGGGACCCTAAGGACATAAGTTGTCATGAAATGCATCCAGAGAGGTCATAGGTTAACCTATGACACCTCTTGATATATTAGAACCAACCACATGCATACTCAGGGGTTCTAGACCCCTAGGGACATAGGTTGTCATGAAATGCATCGAGAGGGGTCATAGGTTAACCAATGACCCCTCTCAATGCATTGTAACCAACCACATCCATCCCTATGGGTCCTAGGGCCCGTAGGGACATAGGTTATCATGAAATGCATTGAGAGGGGTCATGGGTTAACCGATGATCCCTCTACATGCATTGGAACCAACGAAATGCCTCCCTAGGGTTCCTAGGGCCCCTAGGCATATAGGTTGTCATGAAGTACATCAAGAGGGATCATAGGTCAACCTATGAGGCCTGTCGACACTTTAGAACTAACCACATACATCCCTAGGGGCCCTAGGGACATAAGTTGTCATAAAATGCATCTAGAGGGGTTATAGGTTAACATATGAGGCCTCTCGATGCATTAAAACCAACCACATGCATCCCTAGGGGTCCTAATGCCCCTAGGGACATAGGTTATCATGAAATATGTCAAGAGGAGTTATAGGTTAACCTATAACCCCTCTACATGTCATTGGAATCAATCAAATGCCTCCCTAGGGATCCTAGGGCCCCTAAGGACATAGGTTATCATGAAACACATCGAGAGGGGTCATAGGTTAACCTATGACACCTCTCGACACATTAGTACCAACCACATGCATCCGTAGGGGTCTTAGGGCCCCTAGTGACATATGTTGTCATGAAATGCATCAAGAGGGGTCATAAATTAACCTATGACACATCTCTTTGCATTTGAACCAACCACATGAGTCCCTACGGGGTGCTAGGGCCCCTAGGGACATAGGTTTTCATGAAATCCATCAAGAGGGGAGGGGTCATAGGTTAACATATTACCCATCTCAACGCATTGGAACCAACCACATGCATCACTAGGGGTCCCAGGGCTCTTGGGGATATAGGTTGTCATTAAATACATCGAGAGGAGTCATAAGTTAACCTATGACCCCTCTACACTCATTAGAACCAACCAAAGGCCTCCTTAGGGGCCTTAGGGCTCCTATGGATGCATGTGGTTAGTTTTAATGCATCGAGAGGCATCATAGGTTAACCTAATATGACAACTTAAGGGCCCTAGGACCCCTAGAGACATAGGTTTTCATGAAATGCATCGAGAGGGGTCATAGGTTAACCTATAACCCCTGTCAACACATTATAACCAACCACATGCATTCTTAGGTGTCCTAGGGCCCCTAGGGACATACGTTGTCATGAAATGCATCGAGAGGGGTCATAGGTTAACCTATTACCCCTCTCAATGCATTGGAGCCAAAAAAATGTGTCCCTAGGGGCCCTAGGGCCCCTAGGGACATAGGTTGTCATGCAATGTGTCAAGAGGGGTCATAGGTTAACCTATGATCCCTATCGACGCATTTTAGATATATATTAACCTACAACCTATAATATATATATATAGATATTAATATATATTATATATATATATATATATATATATATAGATATTAATATATATATTATATATATATATAGATATTAATATATATTATATATTTATAGACTATAATAATAATAACATATATTATTATATTGAATAATAATATAATATAATAATACATTATAATCTAATACATAACTCATAACTCATTATACATAATATAAGATAATATGCTCATTACTCATTATACATTTAACTCATTATATAGATTGTAATCTTAATCTTAATCGTTATTTTCCTCCAATATTTTGACCTCAATATCAGATATCCAATTTGATATCGGATATCTGATTTGATATTGGATATCCTATGTATTATTGGGTATCTGATTTTACTAGCATGATTTTCCCAAAATATTTCCTGTGACTGCAAACCTGACAACATCACTTTTTGTGGGCCATTTTCATGAGTTTTGGAAAAAGTCATGTTTTTGGGGCCCAAATGATTTTAAAAAGTTTGATAATATATCCCTAGGTGTCTAATATTGTCATCTAAATGGGGAGTAGCACTCATCAAAAGACTAAATGCGAAAGAAAGGTATCCAATGATGACATTGCAACATATAGAGAAAGGGACAAAGTAAATCACTGAAGGAAAAGATAAGGTATCTTAAATGTGAGTCAAGTTGATGATAATTAGTCGAAGGTGAAATCATAGAGTCGGATAATGAATATGTGCAGTTGGGGAATGAAAATGTACCAATTGAAAATGATAATTTTGGGATTGAAAATTTAGAGAATGAAAATTTGGAGGATGAAATGCTACCAGGTCATAATGTAAATTGCATGATTGATCATGTCGAACATGACAATGCACAAGAACTTAATGCACAAGAATCTTACATAGCTCCTAATTATAATCAACATGAAGGTTCTAGAACACCAAAATGGATAATTGAAATTGATGAAACAATTATTACCAATTTGGAAGGGAAAAAATCAGAAAGAACCATTCGGTTATGGGCTTCAAGACTATATAAGATATTTTTTAGCAACAAGATAGTGGTGGAGCAAAGTTAGCTTTTTATGCACTTATTAAAGATGCAAAAGATCAGATCTATGCTTTCCAAATTGAAGATTCGTGTCAATAAAAAATTGTAAAAAAATGTCATTATTGTGAAGAATATTTTCAATGCTCTCAATAGAATTGGAAAAAATAGTAGGGAGAAGGATAAGAGACTGCTCGATGGGTTATTACAACCTCTTTGGTAAGTCATCATTTGAGAAAGGGTAGATATATGAGACAAACTTGTATTGACTTGAACCTAAATCATACTACTTTGAGAAGAGCACTTAGTAGATGAGAGAGAATTGATGATCCTTTTCAAAATGAAACATGGGCTTTTGGTGGAAGACTTCCATGTTTTGATAAGAAGCTATTCGATAATGTGAAAGAAGAAATTACACAATTTTGGCACTCTAGCTCACGAGTATCACTCAATCCTAAAGATGTGTTAAAATTGAGAATTTGCAGCAGAGACCACACACCACATCCTAAACACTATTTGGAGGTAAGTCAAACTATGTTGTTCAAAAAATTTAGAGTCATCCAAGTCTTCATATATCACAAAGGGCTTTTGAATGTTTGAAGTCATTTTATTGTGTGCCACTTAAAATTTGAAATACATGTTGTTGCAAATATCATGTTGAGTTTTCTATGCACTGTGAACTATTACACTCCATCCATTCTACTTTGCATAGTAAAGAAATGTTGGAGAATTGTGGTGCTAGTGGGCTTCAAAAATCATCAAGAGACTTGCTAGATCAATTTTTATGTCATAGAGTTGATGGTTGTTTCTTTTATAGAAATGGTTGCTTAAATGAGAAATGTTTAGAATGTGGTGGCTTATGCAAGTTTGACACATGTTTCCATGAGGGGTGCAAACAAGATCTTGGAAGGACAATAGTAAAAAAAAAAAAGGTATATGAAATGGTGAAATACACATTGAAGAGTGAAGGTGAGGGCTCTAGATGTGAATTGGTTACAAAAGAAATCAGTGTGGCTAGTTTTATTTCAGATTTCAAGGAAAATATTTTCTACAAGTATGTAAGACATAGTCACAGGTCTCAATGGTTGGATCAACAATTTAGAATGTGTAAGGAGACTTTTCCCATTGGCACTATTGTATCAGTTGTTGATTTTTCTAAGAACTACACATTGCAACCTCAAAATGAGACACAATCCTAGTATTACAACTCCATTTAGATTGCTATTTTTGTCCACATAACATATAGACATGCCCCTAATAGTGCAAAAGATAATAAAAATATTATTAGAGAGTATCATTTTTATATGAGTGATGATAGATCTCACTCTCATGAGTTTGTGCAACATTGTTTCGAGAAATTTTTTGATTTCTTACAGGAGCATGCAATTACTATGGATAGACATATCATTTGGTCAGATAATTGTACAGGTCAATTCAAGAATGCTCGCATGTTTTATTGGTTGTTTAGGATGCACATGGAGAGGGGGGTGCCTCATATTTAGAATTTTTTTGAGTTCGGCCATGGGAAAGGCGAACATGATGGAGTAGGGGCATGTGTGAAGAGAGCTCTAGTTAATGAGCAATTCAAGATTTTAGTAGTAGAGCTTCTTGATTCTCATAGTATTGTTGATTGGTGTAGTTTAGCATTATCATCAGGGGCGACTCTTGATTCAGTGGTATGTAGGTTCTTTTGGTTAGTTGAGGAAGGGTCCATAGGTGATAGATTAGATTGTGCTACAGTGATAGACTCATCAAAAATGCATTCATTCTAGAGCTCTGATTCTAGTACATGGACCATTTGGACATGACAACTAGCTTGCTTTTGTCCTAGTTTTTTTTAGTGTGATTGGGATCACTATGAGTGGAGTGAGTGGGTGGACACATGGGCTCCACAATATCTTACTCCATTGGACATGGAAAGTTCACTTGAGCATAACCATCTATCAGATCTTCTTCGGCCAGGACATGTCTTTGCATTGGTTGCAGCACAAGGGAATGATGAGAAATTTGATTATTGGTTAGCACGTTGTGTAAGAGGTAAAGAAAAGCTTGCACAATTGATCACAGATGATGATGGATTCACATATCCTATCGTTTCAATGGTTGTCACTGGAACATGACTACAGACATACATGCTTAAAATGAATGGAATTCCTATATTCAAAGACTATTAGAAGCACAAAATAATTCTCATATATTCGCATCTTATTATAGCAAAAAATGTAAATTTGTTGAAGCATCAAGGAAGACCAAAAGTAAAAGATCTTTTTACTATTACTAATGCTAATCATGAAGCCTTGTTGGAGACCCTAGAAAAGAGAAAGGACCCTACTAGAACACTTGACTAGGTGTTTTACTTCTTATGTTATTTTCTTCATAATGATTCAGTGAACCAATGATTACCTTGTTTAATACAATAAGTTACTAATATTTTTTATGATATTGGAATCTAGGTACATCATGAAGAGTTGGGGGGGGGGGGGTTGTTGGGGAGAATTCCTAAGATTTATGATGTATTATGATGTAAAATGTGAAGTTCTTTTGTATATTGTTTTTGTAATAATGAAAAAGATAGATTGAATTAATTACATATCCTAATTTGTATTTTGGTAGGTTCTTTGTAAGGAATTATAAGAGGAAGATATTGAACAAGTTCTTGCAAATCATATTTGCGTGTGATACAAGGCTATAAGGACAATTTTAAGAGCATTTATAGCTATATGAGTATTGAAGCAAGGAGACAATGAAAGATAATTGCTTGGAGATATCTTATTACAAGTTTGGATTTTTTCTTATTTGACATACTTGTGTGCTTTGCTACATTTATCTAATCTATTTGTATAAACTCAAAGTATTGTTGTCCATATATATCCTAGTTTATCTATTAATTTTAGAAGAAAAAAAAAAAAAAATTTAACATTTAAATCAAACACATTATATTGAACTAATATTATATTCACATAAGAAAAACTAAATAAAATAAGTAAATTTCATTTATTATTCTCTTATTTTTTTGTTGTCATTTTCAAAATTGGACACACCTCTTTTTATTTTCATATAGAGAGAAAGGAATGAAACTTTTATATTCTAGAATAATTTTATTAAATTTGAACTTATGACCTCTTATTCAAAAACCAAATTCTACACCTTTTGAAAAACTTAATGTATGAAACTTTCAAAAGATTGGAGATAATTCATCATTCATTAATTCCTTATGAAACTCTCAAAGCCTATTATAACCCAATTTGAAAATTCAAAATGATGCTTCATATCTAAGAATGAAATTTATTGAAATTTTTTAAAGCATACTTAACAAGTTCCATTCATGCACATTCAGCCATAGAGCCCCTCCATCATTCGCAGCCACCCTGTACCAAGTAGTCTCCAAGGTGCTCTAAGTGCATTTTGAGGACAATCTTTTGAGGGTCGTAACTTAGAGCTCGTGAGGACTATCAATGAAATGTCAAATTCTATAGGATGGTGATGTTGAGACCTAAAATAACATATCTCATTTTTGAGAGATCATATTCCATTTGGATTTGGTACAACCATCTCGCTCGATGCCAAAACTTGTAATGTACCTCAATTCATAGGTGCACCATAGCATAACTTTGAAACTACTAATGTTGGCATCGAATCATTAGTGTCATTAGCTCTGGATGGGTGGGTGACCCTAGTGACACCCTTGTTCTAGCCACAGAGACCCTTCATCGTTTGCGGCCACCCCGTACTGAGTAGTCTCCAAGGTGCTCTAAGTGCATTTTGAGGTTGATCTTCCAAGGGTTGTAATTCAGAGCTCATAATGGCTATTGATGAAAAATAAAATTCTATAGGATGATGATGCTGAGGCCTAAAATAACCTATCTCATTTTTGAGAGATCACATTCCATTTGGATTCAGCACAACAATCTTGCTCGATGCCAAAAATCGCAGTGTCCCTTAGTTCATAGGTGCACCACAACATAACTTTGAAACCACTAATGTTGGCATTGAATTGTTAGTGCCATTAGCTCTAGATGGGTAGGTGAATTCTAGTGACACCCTTGTGTTGGCCATCGAGGCCCTCCATCATCCATGGCCACCCCGTACCGAGTAGTCTCCAAGGTGCTCTAAGTGCATTTCAAGGCCGATCTTCCAAAGGTCATAACTTAGAGCTTGTGAGGGCTATCAATGAAATGCCAAATTTTACTAGATATTAATTCCAAGGCCTAAAATAATCTATCTCATTTTCAAGAGATCACATTCTATTTGGATTTAGCACAAGGATGTCGCTCGATGTCAAAACTCACAGTGTTCCTTAGTTCATAGGTGCACCACAGTGGAACTTTGAAACGGTTGATCTTGGCATCAAATCATCAATATCATTAGCTCTAGATGGGTAGGTGAACCCTAGTGACACCCTTGTTCTAGCCACAAAGACCCTCATCTTTTGTGGCCACCCTGTACTGAGTAGTCTCCAAGGTGCTCTCAGTGCATTTCAAGGTCAATCTTCTGAGGGTCGTAACTTGGAGCTCATGAGGGCTATCGATGAAACATCAAATTCTATAGGATAGTGATGTTGAGGCCTAAAATAAGCTATCTCATTTTTGAGAGATCACATTCCATTTGGATTCAGCATAACGATCTTGCTCAATGACAAAACTTGCAGTGTGCCTCAATTCATAGGTGCACCACAGCATAACTTTGAAACTACTGATGTTGGCATCGAATCATCAGTGCCATTAGCTCTAGATGGGCTGGTGAATCTTAGTGACACCCTTGTTCTAGCCATGAAGGCCCTCCATCATTCGCAGCTACCCTGTACCGATTAGTCTCCAAGGTGCTTTAAGTGCATTTTGAGGTCGATCTTCTGAGGGTCGTAACTCAGAGCTTGTGAGGGCTATCAATTAAATGTTAAATTCTATAGGATGGTGATGGTAAGGCCTAAAATAACCTATCTCATTTTCAAGAGATTGCATTCCATTTGGATTCGACACATCAATCTTACTCAATCCCAAAACTCACAGTGTGCCTCAGTTCATAGGTGCACCACAATGTAACTTTGAAACCACTGATCTTGGCATCAAATCATCAATTCCATTAGTTTTAGATGGGTAGCTGAAACCTTAGTGACACCCTTTTTCTAGCCATGTAGACCCTCCGTCATCTGCGGCCACCCCGTACTGAGTAGTCTCCAAGGTGCTCTAAGTGCATTTCGAGGCTGATCTTCCAAGGGTCGTAACTCAGAGCTCATGAGGGCTATCGATGAAAAGAAAAATTCTATAGGATGGTGATGCTAAGGCCTAAAATAACCTATCTCATTTTTGAGAGATCACATTCCATTTGGATTTAGCATAGCGATCTCGCTTGATGCCAAAACTCACAGTGTGCCTTAGTTCATAGGTGCACCATAGCGTAAATTTGAAATCACTAATCTTTGCATTGAATTGTCAGTGCCATTAGCTCCAAATGGGTGGGTGAAACCTAGTGACACCCTTGTTCTAGCCATGGAGACCATCCATCATTTGCAACCACCCCATACCGAGTAGTCTCCAAGGTGCTCTAAGTGCATTTCGAGGTCGATCTTCTGAGGGTCGTAACTTAGAGCTCGTGAGGGCTATCAATGAAATGTTGAATTCTATAGGATGGTGATGTCGAGGCCTAAAATAATCTATCTCATTTTTGATAGAACACATTTTTTTTGGATTTAGCACATCGATCTTGCTCGATGCCAAAACTCGTAGTGTGCCTCAATTCATAGGTGCACCATAGCATAACTTTGAAACTGTTGATCTTGGCATCAAATCGCCAGCACCATTAGCTCTAGATGAGTGGGTGAACCCTATTGAAACCATTTTTCTAGCCATGGAGACCATCCATCATCCGTAGCCACCCCATACTAAGTAGTCTCCAAGGTGCTTTAAGTGTGTTTTGAGGTCAATCTTTCGAGGGTCGTAACTCAAAGCTTGTGAGGGGTATCAATGAAATGTCAAATTCTATAGGATGGTGATGCCAAGGCCTAAAATAAGCTATCTCATTTTTGAGAGATCACATTCTATTTGGATTTGACACAATGATCTCGCTCGATTCCAAAACTCGTAGTGTGCCTCAGTTCATAGGTGCACCACAACGTAACTTTGAAATTGGTGATCTTGGCATCAAATCATTAGTGCCATTAGCTATAGATGGGTGGGTAAACCCTAGTGACACCCTTATTCTGGCCATAGACACCATCCATCATCTATTGCCACCCCGTACCAAGTAGTCTCCAAGGTGCTCTAAGTGCATTTTGAGGTCGATCTTCTAAGGGTTGTAACTCGGAACTCCTGATGGCTATTGATGAAATATCAAATTTTATAGGATGGTGATGCTGAGGCCTAAAATAAACTATCTCATTTTTGAGAGATCACATTCCATTTGGATTTGGCACAATGATCTCGCTTGATGCCAAAACTCGTAGTGTGCCTCAGTTCATAGGTGCACCACAGCGTAACATTGAAACTCTTAATCTTGGTAGAAAATTGTCAATGCCATTAGCTTTGGATGGGTGGGTAAACCCTAGTGACACCCTTCTTCTAGCTGTGGAGACCATCTATCGTCCATGACCACCTCATACCAAGGAGTCTCCAAGGTGCTCTAAGTGTGTTTCGAGGTCGATCTTTCGAGGGTTGTAACTTAAAGCTTGTGAGGACTATCAATAACCCCTTACCAAGTTTGGTGAACTTCTCTAATTAAGAATTTAAGGTTATAACAAAAATTGTTCATAATTGCAAAAGTTGCAAAAGTTGTAAAATTGCAAAATTGCAATTTTGCAACTTTTGCAACTTTTTCTTGCAAAGTGAAAATGAGTGCAAAGAGTCAGTTAGGGGTTTGAGCATGAACATACAAGGTTGGAAATACCTATATAAGGTGTGAAATGATAGCATGCATTAATGAAGCTAGTTTTGTTAAGTGGATCAGTATGGGTTATGTGAACCTTGTGTAGGAGGTTAACATGTGTGTTTATGTCATAATAACACTTCAAATTAAACATTGCATCCGAATTTGATAATAAAGGTTGTTAAAATGTTATTCACAAATTATTGCATTTGAATCAAATATAACAAACACGGTCAAAATTAATGATATTCCATAAACATGAATGATATACATGATCTACAATAAATTGAACGATACTAGATAATAAATTAATATGTATATAATTGTGCACATAAATGACAAAAATATATATCAAAATACATGTATCCATAGAAAAATTACACAAATATATATCAAAATACATAGATCTATATACAAAATGTGGTTGATCATGCCATTTGAATTTGTATAATATCAATGTTTCTATAATAAATGTTGCATATGCCATCTCAAAATGTCTCATGATGCATCCTATGACAACTATACTTCCCTAGGGTGCTAGTGGATGATCAAAATGCAACCTCTTTGCAGATGCTTCCTACATAAACAAAAAAGGAAAACCCAAAGTTAGACTACTAAATTTATATGATACTTTGTATCTAACATTGAATTACTCACATGCATAATGATTTTCTTTTTTAATGAAGATTTATACTATTAAAATTTCATAATAAATACCTCTCTTGTTGACCTCCTGCACCGGTCAGGAGTCCTCTCATATGCCCTTGGTGATGCTTGTACCTCACTAATTATGGCCTGTGTATGTTAAAATATGTTTGTCAGATGAATCTACAAATTAAACTATAACATTATAATTCATAGCATGCTAAATTTATAACATATTTAATAATGAATTCAAACTACAACTTACTAGTGTAGACTCCTCCTTAGGATATAGTGGTTGCATCATCAAATCTACAAAACTCTCTCGTCAAACCTCTTGTGAACTAGGAGTTTTCTATGAGATACAAAATAGTAGTTGTTAATATCATGGAATTTAGTTTTTAATTTATTAATGAAGATGAGGGAAATGAAAAATAAATCATACTTATACATACAATGGGGCTCTCAGTGCGAATGGAAATGCCTGAGTGTCTACGACACAGAACTTGTATGGGCTCATCACTAGTAGCCACACCCTATATACAATAAAGAATGTAATTAAATTTCATTACCAAAAACATTTTACAAGAATGCATCGATATTTAATTAAATATAAAGCACCTAATTACCTTTCCTTTGTCAATGGGTGTTGGCTCATCCCCCGCACTTTGTCCCTTAGGGACAGGTGGTACCTACAAGATTAAAAAAAAAGATTAGAAACCATATATATGCTACAATATCAAATAGAAAAAACAATGAGAACACAACATAATGTACCATAGATGTCTCAAGGCCAAATTAAATGGCCGAGAGCATAGCATCATTAACCTATCTCAACTCCTCCTCGGTCATCAACTAAACATGAATAAAGATCACATACATGTATAAGTTAGTATGGCTTAAAAAATAAAATTAGTCTATTATAAAAATTAACTTTAAATCGCATATGTCATAACAAAAAAATGTATATAGGTACCAACACAGAAGGAGTCCATGCCTCTGCATTCCCCTCTTCTCTCGCATCAGGGTCTATAGCCTCTGCACATGCATTTGGGGTATCCTTGTCTGATACAAAATGATACTTAGGAAGATCACCTATGGGGCCTAGGAAAATATTCTTGCATGTAATGCAAGTGTGAGGCACACAAATGTGTGATGAGCAAGCCGATGATGAACTGGTGCCAACATCATCAACACAGGGAGGCAAGACTAACCTAGTCTGAGATATCAATAGTCTATTTAGTCTATGAATGGCTCTAATGGTCTGAAAGCTAGCCTCTATGATAATATCAGGATGTTGCACTCAAGGAGGGGGGGAGACATCAATAGGGGAAAAAAAAGTGTCAGATTTCTTCCACTGGGAAGAGGGTCTATTTTGAAGAGCTCCTAACCCTACACCCATGTTGGACTTCATGCTCCAATAGTTCACCTTGAGGCACAACACAAATTTTGCATATAATTTTCTAAGGAAATAAAATGGCACCTCTAAATTTCTATGTGGAGGTATATCAAAAACCATACACCAACGATCCCAAAAGTTTGCACATATGCCGTCATTTGTGCACCATTTAATCAATAGTTTGGGTTTTTTGCGATCGACTGGTATACTAATTTTTGGGTTTGAAAAAAGGTCAGCCAAATCATCTTTGGTTATATGGAGGGCTACAACCTCATCATAGTACAAGCCATCATCAAACATCTCATGCATTTCATCATGCCAACGAAGAGTAGCATTTTCTTCATTAGTAAGGGTTTCAATGTTATCCACTATGGTGTTTAACATAGATAACATAGGAGCCAATGTAGGTACATTATTATATGTTGTTCACAAAGCCCTCATTTTGGTGAGATTTTCAATTATCAAATCCTCGATTCAAGGAGGATTTTGAGGGGGTAAAGGATCATTTGGTGGATGGTTTTGTGGGGGCACTGGATCATTTGGTGGGGAGTTATGAGGAATAGTATTCCTTGCCTCAGTGTCATCATTTTGATCAACCATTCCTATTAATTTGCAAAACATAATTTATATTTAAAAATACCTTATTTTTAACAATTTCTATCAAAAAACCCTAAATTCTAACAAATTCAACTAAAACTAACAAATTTATGATAAAATTTATTAAATTTATACTAAAATTGATTTTAAAAAAAAAAAAAAACTTATATCGTGTATCTAATTGAAAACCTGATATCCGTGCCGCAAAACTCGAAATATGACTCTTAAAATAATTGGTGGGTTGTGCTTTATTTTTTTTATAACACTGATAGATATCAAGTATCCGATATAATATCGGATATCGGATATTATCTAATATCCAATATAATATTGTGTATCCGATATCAAATGGGATACTCGATAAGGGTTGGGCCTTACTTTCCAGGTTTGGTATCTAGATGGGTGAAAAAAAGTCAGAGTGGATTTTGGAATGTTTTTAGATGTTTTCAAACTCTATTTTTTTCACATCGCCACTTTTTGGCACACCATGATCCTGTATATACCCATTTGGTACATCAATTTTGTGTTTCCTCATTATGTTTACCAATTCATCAATATGCTTATCCTTACACTCATGTTCATCATGACCATTCTTCTTACAATGGGCATAAGTTTTCTTCTCCTTTTTGTTGGAGTTGTTCCCCTTTTGATTATTTTTGGAAAAAGACTTGCCTTGTTGTGTGGAGGAAGATTTTTGTTTAGAGGAGGACTTTTTTGTGTCATCTTGTGGCTTAGCCTTCCACTGCTTCTACTTCTTGTTGGAATTTTAACCACTTGAATTCCCTTCATTAGCTACCAAGGATTTGGTCTTGGAAGACTAGACAATTCCCATACTCACTGACTTTTCATGTTCTAAGACCAACATTCCTTAAAATGACTCAAATGAGGGCTTAGTGAAGGCACCACCCATTGTTAACTTGTAAGTATTATAACTGGAAACAAAAGCTGCATATTCAGGAGGAAGATGAGTTAAGATAGGTTTGATCAACTTTCTATCCTTGCTGGGTTCACCACAATCCTTAAATTGTGCCCTATACATGTCTACTTGGGTAAGATAATCTTTGATGGTGTTGAATTTCCTAGGATCCAATTTGAGAAGATTGTCCTCAATGGTGTAGGCCATATCTTCATCTATAGTCTCATACAATGCTTCAAGTTTAACCCAGGCTTCTATTGGATTGGTAAGTTTCCTGATGTGATATTTGATGGGATCTAAGATATTCTTTAGCAAGGTTCCTAGGGCCATTTCTTGTTTGGATTCTCAGTCTTTTTTATGAGACTCATCAGCATCATCACCAGGTTTCTTTATTGCACCAATTGCATAACACAATAAACCTTTTTCAACCAATGGTTCCTTAATGTTTTCTTTCTAAGTAGCATAGTTCTATGGAGTTAAATTTGAAAAAGAAACCATAATGCAAGAGCACAATATCAAGGAGACATAAGAGCACAATACACCCACCCCCCCCAAGATGAATGCTTTTGGCACTTTATATGTAGTGCATTTACAATAGGCTACTTGTCAAAATGGACAAAAGTGCACTTCTGATTCTGCTATTTACAACCTCCTCTTAGAGTTCAAATCTATAGATTTACAATGTAGCTCAGAAATACAATAATTTTGAAGCAATACAATGCAAGGAAGGACCTCTTTCTAAAAGTGGTTTTTTTGTCCACACAAACCTATAATCTATTTGCACATCTAGAAAGTAGATAAAAAATTATACACTTTCAAAAAAAATAGAACCTAAAAATGTGTCCAGATGAGCCCATACGGAGCATTTGAAGTTGTAAAATATAGGATTGGATAGGAATAGTTTCCCAAAAATGGATTTTCTAACAAATTTGTGCACCAAAACTGAAAAATAATAGCACCACTTAAAATTTTAAGAAATTCTATCCAAAATCAAAAAAAAATTGCACCTGATTTGGAGTCTGGATGACTAAGATATGGCCTCCCAAAGTCGGATTGTTAAATCAAAATTGAAAATGGAAGAGTCTACAGAGGAAACTGTGAGGTTAAATTTGATGTCTAAACATTCGTCATGGTAGTGCAATCTGGCCTATTGATGACGGTCAAATGACTATCAAATTTAGGATAGTCAAATGCTTATGTCAACAAAAAATCCCCCAAGATGAAATGGCAATGACATCAGCATATAGTCTAACATGGCAGTTTGCTTGCATGGAGTGCTAACATGTCCCTGCTAGATGTCTATGTGGTTTCTCATGCTGATGTGGTAGATAAAGGTCTAGAAATCAATGCTGGATGAAGTCATTGTACTGTCGGTATGCCAGCCGGATCTCTACATCAGGCGTCACGAAGTCTTTGGTGGTTGTCGGTGGTATTCGCATTGTTCGATGGGGAATTAACCATAACATCAAGGGATTAAAAGCTAATAGGTGTGGGAAATTTATCCCACATCTACTGTGTGATGGATGATCAGAGTGTTTAAATTAAAAAGGTCACGATCTTGAACCAAATGCAAGGGTTGCCAAGAGTTGAATGTGTGGTAACTTTTGTTAGAATTTGGAAGGGTATGCCAATTTGTTTGTTGGTAGATGTCAGAATGTGAAAAGGGAATATTTACTGGATCAATAAGGAATATTCCTCTACGGGGGTCGAGATTTAACCACCCAATTCTTACAAAAAAAAATCTCTGCAAGCCTAATAGGCCAAAAATATATTTCGAACAAAATAATCTAAAAAATACAATAACTGCAAAGAAATGAAAATAGCATATTTGAAAATAGAATTCATAGATCTAATAGATCTATAATGAGCACCTTGGAAATGCCCAAAAACTGAACCAATTGCTAAAATAGATTTTTTATGCAAATTGAAGATTGAATTGATGCTGAAATTATATTAGTTCTCAAAATGATAAAATCAAGTACAAAGCAATGTATTCCAAAGGCCAAACCCCAGGGGAATGACATCTAGAATGTTACAAGAGAGGATGAATATCCTCTATTGCGAAGAAAGATATGTGACTCACACATCCAAGCTCTTATCAAATGTCATTCACAAAAATTCGATGCTCAACAATGAGACTCTCACCCCTATTTATCCTTTTCCTTCAGGCTTCTAAAAGGAACTAAAACATTAATTAATTGCAAGTACTAGAAGCTTCCCCCTTCCAATAATTAATGCACTCTCTAGAAACTCCTTGCTTGCAATACAATAATTAATTGTGCTTCTAGAAAATTAAATTACTAGATGCTTCCCCCTTTTCCAATAATTAATACACACTCTAGAAGCTTCTCCCTTGTAATAAAATAATTAATTTAATTAATTAAATATAAAGTCACCTTTTAATTTTTAATTTATTTAATGAATTTATAGGAAATTAATTTAATCTCCTCTTATGCTCCACTTAGCCTTTGGAGAATGTGAAGGCTAAGAACTCCACTTAGTTGCTAAAAAATGGAGACATTACAGTCTGCCCTCCTTGAAATTTCTTTTCCTCAAGAACTCTAGCAACACAATGAACTCCAACCTCCACCCGGATCCCAATTGAAGTATTATGTGACATCGTTGTGGACATTAAACCATCTATAAGCCAGCATCATCAAGACCAACCACATGTCTTGCAGCCTAGCACCCAAAACTTGTGTTGATGATGTAGGAGTCAGAATGTCACTAGAAGGCAACTCTGTAGAAGATATATGGAATCTCTTCTTCCTTGTATCTACCCACATAATATATATTGGACTGGAATACTGATCATCACCACCATTCATTGAAAAATATGTAGGTGAAGGTGAACCATATGGACTCATGCCAATTGTATCAACATTAGGTGTAGCCACATTAAAATATATGGACACAAGAACATCACTAACTGCTACAACAAAAAATTGAACTAGATCTGTAGTTGATAAAAACTCATAATCATCAACATGTGCACCATCATTAGAACACACATCAACAATTGCATCCATATTACTAACCTCCTCGTTGGATGGTTCAATTGACATAGAAGTAGCTGTTGATATGATAGTATCATTGCATCCTTCTAATCTCATAGTTGCTACATCATCATCCCCTAAGAAAGCTTCATATGTGGACTCCTGACTCTACACACATGACTCAACACCAAATTGTGAGTCAATAATACTAGAGTGTAAACCCACATCTACAGACTCCATTGAAATAGCCACATCACCAACATCATAGCTGGGTGGCTCTATATGTGTCTCAATCCCACCTAAGGAATCAACTACCTCCTACACTAGAGGAACATACAAATTGTCAATATTGATGCCCATCTGCCTAGCCATAAGCTGCAACATCATATCCATTCCCATGTTATGCTCCTATTGCATATGTTGCCCCTTCTCTAATGTACCCAATATCTGTTTGAGAATTTTGTCAAACACTTTTCCCTCCATCCTGTTGTTCCAAATTCCCTATAAGACCTCCACAGGATGGCAGGACAT
Source organism: Cupressus sempervirens (assembly GCA_028749045.1). NCBI lineage: Eukaryota > Viridiplantae > Streptophyta > Pinopsida > Cupressales > Cupressaceae > Cupressus > Cupressus sempervirens. The sequence continues at coordinate 361,761,927 of CM053789.1, forward strand.
ATAGCTTTGATACCATTGTAATGGGCACCCTGGAAATGCCCAAAAATTGAACCAACTGCTGAAATAGATTTTTTATGCAAACTGTAGATTGAACCGATGCTAAAATTATATTAGTTTTCAAAATGATAAAATCAAATACATAGCAATGTATTCCAAAGGCCAAACCCCAAGGGAATGACGTCTAGAATGTTACAAGAGAGGATGAATGTCCTCTATTGCCAAGAAAGATATGTGACTCACACATTTAAGCTCTTATCAAATGTCATTCACCAAAAAATCTGATGCTCAACAATGAGACTCTCACCCCTATTTATGCTTTTCCTTCACCCTTCTAGAAGGAACTAAAAAATTAATTAATTGCAAGTACTAGAAGCTTCCCCCTTCCAATAATTAATGCACTCTCTAGAAACTCCTCCCTTGCAATATAATAATTAATTGTGCTTCTAGAAAATTAAATTACTAGAGGCGTCCCCCTTTCCAATAATTAATACACACTCTAGAAGCTTATCCCTTGTAATACAATAATTAATTAAATTAATTAAATATAAAGTCACCTTTTAATTTTTAATTTTAATTTAATGACTTTATAAGAAATTAATTTAATTTCCTCTTATGCTCCACTTAGCCTTTGGAGAACATGAAGGCTAAGAACTCCACTTAGTTGCTAAAAAATGGGGACATTACAAGATCATACTGAATTCTACAAATCTTTCCTTCGGGTGTCGGTTTACAAAAAAAAATGGCCTCAAATTTGACTATAGCCTAGGGTAGACAAATTTATAGTCAAATTTCACAAAATTGATGCTTCAAACACAATGGCGAGGTCCACTTTGGCTCTAGATGCTCCGAATGACTGCATATACTCTAGATCTAAATGGGGTCCCTTTAAGAGGTGAAGCAACAAGGTCCCCAATGGCTATGTGAAGAGAATCTCCCTCAACTTTGATACCATGCAAGAATTTGGTATAGCTCTAATACTATGAAGAATTTTCCTTAGGGAAAAATAACACCAAGATCAAGAGGCTCAAACACTAGTACAAATATGGACCAAAATATGATCAACATAACAATAATGAGAATGTTCTCTATACAACACACACTAGAATTGCCTATATATAAAGGCATCTAGAATGACTAGGAGTTAGCAAAATTATAAGCCTCACAACTAAGCACACATCCACCAGAGGTGGATTATCCTCCATTGAACACAAAAGTTAGTGTGATGATGAGAGGATAAATATGACAAGGTGTATCTCATCTAGAGATGTTGTAGACACCATGTGCTTAATTATAGTGTGAACAACTGTGTTGTCTACATGAAAACTCAGATAAATATGCAAACTCCTATGTTGTCATCAAGACAACTCATGTAACTACACATACTCCTAGGTATCTCTATGAAAATGCATTTAACCTAAGTAAACTTAAGTGTAATAATAATTAATTATTTACACTAACAATATCCACTTCCTACCATATTTATACAAACACACATAATACTTTTATCTCATTCCCAATGTTAGTATCTCAAGAAGATAAGTATTCAATGATAAATATCAAGAGTCAAAGTTTTCCTTTAAATGCATCTTTAATTACACCTTGATGGTTAGTAACAAAATAATCAAACATATGTACCATCTAACATGTGGTACTCGCTAAGTGAGTAATTGTTTGGACATCAATAGGCCAATGTCCACAAAACATAATGAAGTAATGCAATCACCGTTTATTTAATTCATCACCATTTGAATAATAATGAAATATAATTGCATCCACATATAACATCATTGATGACTTTATAGAAAGATGTTGATACGTATTATTGAGTAAACCTCATCGATGAATGTCAACTGGCAATTTGGTTATCTTGAGTTGTTTGTTAGACTCTTATTCGATATTTTGTCAAACATAGACTTGGTCGTTATGTATTTGACTTGGACCTTTGGTCGAAATGTGTTATTTGAATTTTGTTTTATTATCTATTGATGTAGAACTTTGGGACAATGTTCTTGATACATTTGATTGTATGGCCTTTATATCATTTATTTATTTATCATGTTGGTTAAATACATGTCATTATTTTTCAGCTAACTAATCCATCATGATGTAAATACATTTGGATGTCAAACTTTTCTAGTGTTTTATGCATAATGATGAGTAAATATTGATGATTATATCTAGGTGAACTATGGAAGAAAAGGGAAAAACAACTGAAGCTAAGAGCTGAAAGGAAGTAGAGAAACTAGGTGCTCGAAGATATCAAAGGCATATTTTTTGATACACTAAGTATTGAGGTTGATGAAGCAAAACCAATTCTGGATCAACTTGTTGACATTGTTCACAAGTATAATGAGGAAGTGGATGGACAAGAAAAACTTCTGCAGAAAGTAGAAAGAAAATTTGAAAATAAAGTTTTGGAGAAGATAGAACAAAAGATAGCCATTAATCAATTAGAATTATCTACCATTCTTGCTACAATTGAAGTTTATGTAAATAATGTTGTTTCTTTGTTTGTAAAGTTAAGTGACACATCAATTTTCACTAAGGAAAATAAGGATAAGATATCCAACATAGGTGCTGATATGAAGGGAAGTGCACATGAATTGTCACTTGATCCTTGCTGGAATTCTACACATTTTGTAAAAATCATATATTTGATAGATCTATAGGCTTAATTTTTGAGGGAAGAAGACAAGATAATGGCCATACTAGCAGAGATATGGGGCATGATACTTCCTAACATCGATGCAATCCAAAAACATTGATCCATGAATAAAATTTCTCTATAGTTGATCACATGATGGAGCTATCAGTTGAGGCGCATATTGCTCTTCATAGTTCAAAAGCATTGCAAGAGAACTAAGACAAGACCATGTCCATCATTTTGAAGGTACATAGTGATTTCCTTTCACATTTAGTTGTTACCTTGCAATTTTGCATTTCTTTGGTATTTCTATCAAAAAGGGGGAGTTGTATTATGATACACCAAATATATGTATACAAGAGAAATAAGGAAGGAAATACATGTACAGTATGAATAATTTATATACATAACATAAAATATGATTACAAAAACAATTTTGAAAAAAAAAGAGAGTCGGATTTGTTACTGAGCTATAGTAGCAGACGATAGTCAAAACCAAGTTGAAGATCCAAATTGTTGATAGGAGGAGTTTTGACTTATATTTTGAATATTAAGATTTTGGTATGGTAAGTGTTTTTGTCACTAATTCCAAAGGGGGATATTGTTGACCTTATGGTCAAATCATTTGTCCATTAGTCACTTAACACTTAGTCAGTTGGTTACAATGCTACTGCGCTCTTCAGTGACTACTAAGCTTATCATACTATAGCAATGCAAACCAAGTGTTTCAATTTCTATTGAGCTATTCCATCATATTATAGTTCATGTCAAGCTTCATAGTGTCTACCAAACATCTGAGATAAAATATATTGTTTGTGGAGCATTACAATGTATGTTGAGGCTCTTAGCAAAGTGTAGTGTTACCCAAGCATAGCTGATTATATGAAGCTTTTTAGTAAAATTAATGAAGGATGTGGTGTGAACTGAGTCCTTCAGTCTTACCCAAGTGTATCATTGTCTATCTAGCTTGATGTGGTAATGAAGTGAATGAAGACAGTGTTGACTGAGCCATGCAATATCAACTAACTAATTCAATATCTACATAGTTCTTCAATATTCATTGAGTCATCCAGTGTTGCTCGAGTTCCTACTACTCCAAGTGATCAGTATGGACAGAGCTCAATGTCAACTGAGTGCTAGAGTCTATCGAGTATTGATAGTGTTTGTCAAGTGTCAAAACATCACCAAAGTTGTCTTTAGAACCCAAGTTCCAATAGCTAGTTAACTTAGTGAAGATTGCTAGAGTTTGGTATTGTAGCCGATTCTAGAAGAAAATTAAGTAGATTGGTATATATGTAATTCATTAGATCATATCAAAATAAGTATGTGAATAAGCAAAAGAAGCATGAGTGTGAATTAAAGAAGGCTACAAGCACTATAAGGAAATGTAGAGACCTATCTATCACAACAAAGTGATCATTGTTACTTAGAGGCATCTCATTCAGTATACCAAGTTGCAGATTAGAGATCAACCACTGATTCATCCTAACAAGTGCATCAGCCAAATCCTCTTACAAGGTGGACTTAATAGTCTTATTCCAAATCTCCTTAAAGAGTGCATACTTCATTGTATGTTATAAATCCTTTCACAAGGTGGACCTAACAAGGAAGATCACTAGATCAAGTGATGGATTTTAAGCTTTAACAAGCTAATGATATACTGCAACAATAAATCTTGTGGGTATCATCCCCACCCTAGTTTTACTTTCTATTTGGAAGGTTTATGGGTTACCACATATTGTGTCAAGTGTTATGAATTTTTCATTGCTTGCATTCTTTCATGCATGCAATTAGATTAGATTATATGGTGGTGGTTTAATTGGTGAATTAAAGTATAAGTTTTATTGGTTCCCGATTCACCACCCCTCCTCTTAGCCACCTAGTCTAGATACTACATTTCCAACAACCATATTTTTAATTCTTATATGTATATGTACATATGTATCTATATATATGTTTATATGTATGGACATACATATGCATATATTTATATGTATATAGATGTAGATTTATATCTATGCATATTTATACACACACACACACATGTCTATATATGTGTGTACAAATATATATATATTCAAATGCATAGATACATATACATATATACAAAAAATAAACACACATATATAGATACATATATGTGTGTGTGTGCTCACACATATATGTACATACATACATACATACATACATACATGCATGCATACATATACATACTTACATATATACATGTGTATATACATATACACACATACACATATGTTTCTACATATATACATGTATGCATATACAAACATATGTATGTATATATCTATATACATAGATACGTACATATGAGAATACATACATATGTAGATATATAGACACACATACACATATATGCATACATTTACACATATCTAAATAAATCCATATCAATATAGATACTACACACACAGATATCTTGGCTATGACCAATTGTCTTTTGATAATATCATGACTAATTTATTTTTCATATTGAATTTTATAGGATTGAAATGAACCAAATAGAGGCCCAACTCTAGAAAAATTCCCAAGTATCCTAAACCTTATTTTGTTGTCTAGGTAAAAGTCCAAGCTACATTTTTGCTTGATCCTCAATCAAATTCGTTGAGATGCTTTTATTTTAAAAATTAAAATTTGCATAATTTGACAATGTAAACCAAATTTCATATCTACATTGTAATTGTAGATGCATACGTTATTTAAATGATTCACTTAATGTAGAGTTCCAAGGTTTTAATTAACTTTAATTTTTAATCTAAGGAAGTAACAACAAGTTTTCCATTATCAAACCATGTCAAATTAGAGGACACTAATTTCAATTATACCTAATTTTATGACTTCAGTCTTGAATTTCACTTCATCAACTAACAAATAATGAACACTTCTTCTGAATTTAACAATATTCTTAAACTTCACATGTTCTTTAAACTTCTTATTTTGAAAATATTTTAGATTATTTATTTATTTAATACACATTGAAATACAAAAAAAGAAAAAACTCATTTGTATCTCATCATATGACCACTACAGAAACATGTTTGAAAGATCTAAAAGTTGATTTTCATAATAATCTTATAATTTTAACAAAATTCAAACTATTGATGGTATTATTTTTATCGATAAGAGGTCGAAGCCAAGATTAATTGTTATTATTATGTGTTGTGATCAATTCTAATTATTATTGATTAGGCTCAAGTTGACAAGAATGCAAGACCTCTTAAATAAGAGGCTGACAATTTACTTTTGTGTTGTAGGCTCTTTCTCATTCATCCAATCTAATAGTTGTTGGTAAATCTTATATTTGTTTGCAAAAAGTTTTGATATAGATTTTTTAAAGTCTTTGTCTTGTATTATTTAAGCTACAAAACCTCTACAAATGAGATCCCATTGTTGACATTGATGAGATGAGAAGTGAATAAAAATCTTTACTATTTTTTAAAAATTTCAAAACCATTTTACTCACCGAACAGCTTCAAACGACATAAATTTTATGATTGGAAAGCATTCAAAGGGTACATAATACTTTCGGATCACATTTTCACGGACTGCCCTAGTTGATCCGTCGAAATGCACAAATCAATTTCAAGTCGCGAATAAAACAAAATTATAAAGGCGACACAAGTGAACAACTTGTATAAAGGTGACACATATTTGCCGTACTAAATGAGTGCAAATTGTACCGTCGGTGGCGGTCAAATTATAATGCACGGTAAAGATGCCATGGGTCGAACCACGCCGTGGGAATACAAACAAAACGAAGGGAGGAAATAAACATAATATAGGTACTTCCTCTTTCGTTGTATGGGATTTTGGACTTTCTCATGTTGGTTATTTTTCACTTGGATGAAAATTTAATATTTTTAAAGAGATGTTTGCTACTTAATAGCAAAATTTTTTTTTAATTTTACTTTGTGTTTATTTATTATTATTTTTTATTTGAGTGGTTGTCAATTTCTTTTTATTTTTCATTTATTTGAGGGGTTGTGGAATCCACCCAGATGTCAATGTTTTTTGTTTGTTCCAATTTATGAAAATCTATCATTTTAGTAAAGTCTAACCCACATGTTGCTTTCTTTTAGACTTGTGAAGTTTCTAGGAAGTTTCCAACTCCCCATAATTTCCTTACTTTGTTCTTACCCCCATTAGAATTTAGTGGGATATGCAATTTTGAAATATTTAATGGAAAGTTGTTGACTTTGAAGTGTGAGGGATTTTGGCCATTCATGTATTTGTTACCTTCTAACTTACATTATGTCTCAAAACTCTTATGGATGTTTACCACTTTTATACAAAATTTGCATTTTCCTCTACTCCTTGCTTCTAGAGTTTCCTCCTCCATTTGTAGAGTTGTGGAACCCGCATGAATGTACAAACTTTTTGTTGGTCCCAATTCCAAAAAATCTATCATTCTCATAAATTTGTCACACATTTCACTTACTTACAAACTTGTGAAGTTTCTAAGAAGCTTCAAAATTCCCACAAATTCATTACTTTGTCATGTATTTAACATCCCACAAAATCCTGTCACAAGATTTCCTACAAACTTGAGGATCCCATTTATATCTATGTAGCCTCTTATACTTTTAGTCCTAATTCATTTTATTTATGCATCTTCTCTCCTTATGTTCTTTTTGAAAATGAAGGCCATGTGAGCACTTTCACACATCTTTTTGTTCATTGCATCTTCTTGTTTCTATTATATACTTCATATGAAATTTTCAACTTCCTAAGGATATGTCAAGATTTGATTTCTACTTCCATATCAAAGTTTTGCAAATCATCTTACCACTCATCTACATTTCCCAAGAAGACAATAATAAATCAAATTAGTTTCAATGAAGTTGTTTGAACCATTCATATTTAACCAAAATATCAATTAAAATAGTAATATTATTAGTGTAGGCTTATTCTATAATTTATTCAAGTTTTGTTTAGGTTGACAAAGTGGGTAATTAATGAACTGGAGCAAGTTGCTTACATCTACTACTAGAGTTGCACTTTCCCAGTTTTGGGAGATTTTCATTGTCTTATCTATATTATTTGTATATGATATCTTCATTCTCTCACATAGTCTATACATACATACATACTCTCCTATTTATTTTCATTCGTGCATGAACATGATTTTAGATCCTTTTTACTATTATTTTTGTTTGTGGACCATTTCGATCTATTATCATATTTAAGTTTATTATATTATATTTATATTTGAAAATGGGAAACTATTGTGCAACCTTGTCAAATGAGATGCCTAAAAGGTATAAATAGAGATACCAAAAAATTATTAACTAAAATGAATCAACAGAAGAATAGAAAAACCATAAGTAGCTAGAAAACAATCGGAAACTAGAACTCAAGGAATATCTTTTGAGGGAGTCACATTTCCTGAATCATTGAAAGGAAAAAAATAACATTATTAAGGTCATTTCTAGAAATCTTCAAAACAAGACAATATGACTAACCTCTTGCCTTCTTTCTTGAAACCTCCAACAATAACTGGATAGAAAATATAGAAGAAACATGCCTAGGTATCATCTCATTGTTAAAATGAAGCATATTATTGACTCTTTCCCTTAAATTATACATCATTCTCTATAGAAAACTTAAGATAATTAATGTTATCTGAATAAGGAGGACACAAATACACTTGATAAATCTAATTGTACACCTGAATTCGTTACCACTAACATGATTTTTGGCTACCATATCATTTATGTAGACTAAAGTCAAATATTTTGTATTTAGTGAAAGATGGAGAATTCTAAAAGGAGATGTCCAACCCTGTAGAAAGAATATGAAACACCCAAAAATGTCCAACTAAATTAACAAGAAGTGAACGCATTTGGAAGATCTATCACTGGATTATCATCAATTTTTCTTGCAAACATAGTCATTGCTAGTATGTAATTACTACAAGTTCACAACTAATGACCCATCCAAATCATGAAGTCTCAAACAGACCGAATCTATCCTATTTTCTTCTCCAAATCTATTTAGGTATCTCTTAATCATGTAGCACTCTTGCCACTTTTTATGTTACTTCAACAAGAACTTCTACCATACTTTTATACAAGATCACTAGCCATAAGTCAACTTATTTGATTATTAATTTCCAAGGCAAAGGAACTATATTACAATAGATATGTCAAGACCCAAATTATAAGAACAACACCAAATGAATAATTCATGGCATGTAAACATACAAGAGGGTTGATGAAATATATTACAACATAGAACAATGTGTAGATTTGCATCCCATGTCATAAATTGTTATTGCAAGCTACAACTCACCATCCTGATTGTTAGAACTGAAAATTTAATTTAGGATTAGACCAATCATAAGGTAACTTTATTGAGTGAACCCACAATAGTCTAATACTTTCACACACACACACACACACACACACATGTACATATGTATGCACATGCATATATATATATATATATATATATATATATATATATATATATATATATATATATATATATATATATATATATATATATATATATATATATATATATATATATATATATATATATATATATATATATATATATATATGTACGGGTAAAAGCACAAACCTGTGTCACCTTTTATAAAGAAACGTGATATCAGAATGTGACAATTCAACATTAGTGACAAAAAAAATGGTATTTGTGTTTAAAATATGAAGATGATGTAAAATGATGAAATGTGTAGAATTGGATGAACTTTATGCCTATAATTTATATAATTTTTTTGAGTAAGAATTTATTCATTTTATTTTATTTTGAAGTCCCTTTTTTAACTGTAAAAAATATAGGGTGTAGTTCCCGTCAAACAAATATATGCAAATCATCTTTTTTTGTTTTGATTTGAAAATATCTTATAGATGACATGTATAGCTAGTGCACAAAAAAAAATAAAAAATTTTTGATGTATATTTTCTTTGTTATAAGTACTCAAGTTCGACCTTATCAGAATCCAATAGTTTTTTCCTCCCGTCAAAACTTTCCTATCAAATCTATACCTTCTTGAAAAAAAATTACATATTCATGAAGAGGATTCTATCCTCTAGAGATAAATATAATTTTTACATTTTTTTGATATGATTTACTATTTTTTTTCCTTTTTTGAGGGAGCATCTTCTGAAATGTTGAAATATCGACTTATAATACTTTGAGATTATAATATATTATAACTAATCAAAACACTCAAAAATTTATATAATGATGATATTGAATCTGCGATCTATAAAAGGATATTTTTAGTTTTTGAAAAAAATTGAGTTTTGATAGAGAAATGAGATTTGACCAAAACAGATTTTACATGTATGTGTGTGTGCATACATATGTACATGTATGTGTGTGTGTGTGTGTGTGTGTGTGTGTGCCATATATATATATATATATATATACATGTACGTGTATGTGTGTGTGCATACATATGTACATGTGTGTGTGTGTGTGTGTGTGTGTGTGTGTGTGTGTGTGTACATACATATTATGGATATACACATACATTTAAAAAAATTATGTATGCAGGTGAACTTGTAATAGATTAAAATTTCTGTTCACACACACACACACACACACACACACACACACGTGTGTGTGTGTGTGTGTGTGTGTGTGTGTGTGTGTGTGTGTGTTTCAATCTTCACCTTACCCATAATAATAATTTCAATGAACTAACCCTAACATTAGTTCCAACCCTAGGTCATGATATGAACCCTAGTACAAACTTCACCTTGGTCCTCACTCTAGTCTTAAGTCTTATTAACCCTTGACTAAAACCTAGGGTAAAAGCACAAACTTGTGTCACCTTTTATAAAGGAGAAGTGATATCAGAATTTAAAGTCTTCAACTTTAATGAAATAAAAGTGGCATTTGTGCTTAGAATTTGAAGATGATGTAAACTAATGAAATGTGTAAAATTGGATGGAGTTTATGTCTATAATTTTTTTTTAAAAATTGAGTGAAATTTTTATTTATTTTTGAATTTTTAAAGTGTATTTTTTAATTTTTAAAAAATACTAAAAATATAGAGTTTTTTTCCCATCAAACAAATATATGCAAATGTTCATATTTTGGTTTGATTTTGGAATATGTTAGAGTTAACATGTATACCTGGTGCACTGAAAAAGAAAAATTGAAATTCGGCTAATATTTTTGAAGTTATAATTGGTCAAAGTCAAAGTTATCAAAAATAGACAGTTTTTTTCTCCCGTCAAACTATTTCCATCAAATCTACACATTTTCTAAAACAAATTACATATTCTTGAAGAAGATTCTCTCTTCTAGTGCACCATAAAAAAAAAAATTTATTTTTTTAACATGATTTACTATTTTTTTCTTATTTTTGAATAGACATCTTCTTGAATCTTAAGATACCTACTTGTAATATTTTCAAATTATAACATATTATTCATAATCAAAACTTTAAAAAAATTATACAATCATAATCATGACTCCGAGAACTACAAAAGTATATTTTTAGTTTTAAAAAATACTTCAATTTAGTAGGTCAAATTGGCCTTCAAAGTGAGATGTTTACAGAAGTTTTGATTTTTGCTTGTTTGGCTGCCACATAGGCTGCCACATAGACTGTTTCGACCGTAACTGTTTCGGTCGGAAGGGTTTCAGCCGAAACAGTTTCGGCTAAAACCCCTATCGGCAGAATAAACTGCTAGCGGTTAATGTTACTATTTGATATTAAAAAATATTGTTTTTCCTTTTTTTTTAAAATTAAATATATAGGGACAGCAAAAATTGGAAGAAGATTTTCAAAAAATAATTAATTTTGAAGCAATTTTCAACAACTGTTCTGCGGATTTAATCAATATTGCAAAGTATCGAATATTTTGAAGGTGCTTTTTTTCTCTTCTAATTATTTTTATTTTTATGTATTATATATTGAACCAGTAGCTTATATTTAGTGAAATCTTTTTTTTTTTTTTTCTATAGATTGAAATATTCAATGGGTAGTAAAAGGAAAAGATCAAGGAAATATGATAGAAAAAGAGATGACAAAATGAAAGGCCATACAAAACATGCTCAAAACCAACCTACTGAAATTCCTGAACATGATGAGATTCATGAAGAAAATGAAAGTAATGAAGAGGAAGAAATTGGCAGTTCTATTGATAGAGACAAATTAGAAAGCATAAAAAATTTGATGAATTTGGATGAAGAACTACTTTTTAACCAAATTCCATCTAAAGATATGATAAATGATAACACTATTAGAAAGCATTGTCAGAACATGTGGGATGAATATTTCAAGGATAAAAGTATATTTGGACAGGCACAATTATTTGTCAAGTTATTTAGGAGAAAAGATATGAGACTTGTTTTAGAGTTCTTGGGTGTTGATAACAGGAAAAGCCATGTCCATAATATTAATAAGACAATAGTTGAAAATTTGCAAAATGCTTATAACAAAATTGACAACACAACTCGAGGAGGTGATTTGAGTAATGCACGCAGAGCATTGATAACTACTATATCTAGTAGAAAATTGACACATAGAAAATAGGTACGTGCAATTTCTGATGTACTACATATATCTAGAAGAACTGTCCAAAGATACATCAAGAGGAGAAATATGCTAGATGATAACATTGAGAATACCTGGGTGAAGATTTGTAGAGTTCCTCGAAAAGACAAGATTTTTGAAGAAGTAAAAAGACAAGTTATTGAATTTTGGACCACACATTCTCGTGTTTCTTCCAACAGGCGTGATACTATACAAATTAAAGATCAAGAAACAAGGGCCAAAATTGAACATCCAAAACATTTCATAGATATAACTCAAAGTGAACTTTTTGAAGCATTCAAACAAGAATTTTCAAATGTCAAAATATGTCAAAGAATGTTTGAGAGTTTACGTCCTTCCTTTGTACGCATAAATAGAGTTAATTAAGTCATTAAATAGAGTTATTTATTAAGACATTAAATATAATTAGATTAAATATATTTAATAGGATTAAATATAGTTAGTTATAGTTAATTAGGTTAAATATAGTTAATTATAGTTAATTAAGGCATGTCATTAAATAGAGTTAATTATTAAGACATTAAATATAATTAGATTTAATATAGTTAATTATAGTTAATTAAGGAATATCATTAAATATAGTTAATACATTATCCACATTAAATATAATTAGACTAAATATAGTTAATTATACAGTTAATTAAGACATGTCATTAAATATATGTTATATTGTTATGTACATCAACCATTAAAATTATATAGTTAATTACACTTAGATTAAGGCATTAAGATGAATAACTATACATATACATGTAAACTTGAATATTGAGAATATGAATAACCTATAGAAACATGTGCATAACACATACATAAGTTACATAAAAGATGAAGACATCAAAAGATCAATAAAATAGATGTCTACATTAAAAGATCAATAACATACATGTGCATATATCTGGAGAATATAATGTACCCATATCAAATGTATAAAAATAGATCATGTATCGAATGTTTGGAAATAACATATATAAAACATCAAAATCTCCATATAAACATGTATCTGGAAATAACATATAAAACATCATTTAGTGTCCATGATATAAACACATATCTAGAAATAACATATAAAACATCAAAGTGTCCATATAAACCATGTATCTGAAAATAACATATAAGACATCAAAGTGTCTGGATATAAAATGTATGCATATGGAAATAACATATAAAACATCAAACTGTCCATATAAATAAAAAGCCTGCCACATATGATCTAATCAGCTACATCCCCCCTCCTGATCTTGGGCCTTGTCCCCAAAAGGGTCTATCAGCTACATCTGAACCCTATGTCAAATGATAACTTGAACCATTTAATTATGTGTATAGACAAATTATATCAAGATCTACATGTATATAAATCAAATATATATATATATATATATATATATTGTAACATACCTGGGACTCACGACGTGTAGGATCTGTCAGTGTCTGCAGATTAGCAAAACGTAACATACTATCACTCAAACCCTATAAAACATACACAAACACACACATATACATTAATTTAAACATATAGACATATTATTTACTATAATAAAAATAAGTCTAAACATATAGAGATATTTATTGTAGCATTATGTAATGCTCTGCCGATTTGACTGATATTTGAATCATGTAATGAAAAAATAGTATTAGCATCCAAGTCAATAGTGTGGCCCTGATCTGAAAGCATGGAAGTAAATAGACCAGGTTGTATGGTGCCACTAAGATCCTGAGTAGGGGGGGTGTTGTAGGGTCCTGAGTAGCTAGGGCTGGGGCTGAAGCCTGGGCCTGTGTAGCAGTAGGAGTAGTAGAAGGTGTAGGAATGTCCTCCTGCCTCTGTGAATCCTCTAGGACTATTGTACGTGACAAAATATGTCTAATTGGAGATCTCATGTCACGAAGTGGAATCCCTGAGAGTGTAGATAATGCTCGATATGCATCTAAAAGATCAGATGCTAAATATGATGCCAAACGATGCAATGCATCCACCTCTAAGACTGCATAAATGTCTACAGGAGAAGGTATGTTTGCAACTCCATAATCATCATCAATAGGTGTGCTAGATGATGCAGCTGTGGGAGCGGTACCTCGAGACCATAGCATATATCGACTACATCGATCAGAAGAAATCTCGTGTAACTGTGTGGTGACGGTGGCGATGCTCGAAAAAATCTATGTCCTAATTGTGTCATCAGGAACACTCTCACCTGCAGTAGCCATCTGTGGACCTCTCGGCATAACCAAAAGGTTTGGACCCACCATTACCTGTTTGTTAATGGGCACAGGAGTGTTCGCGGGTCTAAATCTGTCAGAAAGTCTCCCCTGACCCTGCCCAACATGCCCTGGATAATCTGTATAGTCAACATCATAGTGTAAATGAAATTCTACAAATAATTGTTTGCAAAAATATAAGGGGAACTCATCCTTCTGTGGCCATCTATGATGAGTAGCCAACCAACGAGGATACATCAATGGTGCGATGAGTGGATTAGTACACTTCGTTGCAAAGTAGCCTCTGACTCTACGACGATCTGCATAAGATGGAAACATGAATTTCACCATGCCGGTGGAAACCTCAGTGTCAATCTGTGTGTACTTCACAGTGCCTGTGACACTGTGAGATAAAGAAGAATAAAATGTCTTAGTGCTCATATCATCAAAAGGGTTGTATGATTCAACTATCTAAATCATACAAAATAACTCCTCTCGCATCGTTGTGACCTTCTCCCTATTAGGGAGGGTGGTAGAAGAGGAAAGTGAGGTATCCAATACCTGCATAGCACGAGATAATCTCGCAACTGTATCTCTAAATAACTGCTATCTATCATGAGTGGAGGAGGTCAATCTACGTGTTATACCAAACTCAGCACTCTGACCCCCACCATGAACACTGGCATCCCCTGAGGATGTAGGAGCACGATCCCCAGAACCAGATGCCATAATGTATATATGAAAATAAATATGAGGATATGAATGTGATAAATATCTAGAGATCTGAACATGCATATATATACAAATATAAACATATAAGTGTATTTAAATTAAAATAATTAAAAGTTAAATTTAATTTGAAACACATGTACATATAAATACACAACATTAAATGTATGGTGCTAAATTCAATCATGTAACATACATATGTATTTTAAAACAAATTATCTTAGAGACCATATCTAATGTACATTGTAACGTGCTCATGCAAATGTGAAAAATAAATATTCGTACATGTGCATGTATATGCAATAAAAACAAAACAAAATTTCTTGATTAAATGATAACTAAGTGTACACATGTACGTACATGCAATAAAAAAATATAATTCTTGACTAAAATCTAGATTTTGATGTAAATGCTTTGATGATTATGGGGAGTGTAGATGAGAGTTAGGACATAGGGATAGAAAAATTTGTTACTAGATAAGTAAATGAGTTTAGTTAGCACATGTTAGTTTACAATTTAGAACTCATGACTTAATTTAGTAGTTTGAATTAGAGTTAAGAATGTTAATAAAGTAAATGGGATATAGTTTTATTAAGGTTGATAGTAAGGTCAGTCTATTATGTGCTAGTAAACATATGAATATCTATTACAACCTATAACAAATGTAATGACCTAGTAGGAGTCCTTAGGTCCCCTTAACATATATATGGATAAAAATACCTAGAAATGTATCATAAGAGGTCGTTATGTGTCATTTGGTAATGTAAGAATCATCATTACCTAATAAGACCTATTATATCCTAATAATACATATTAAGACTTATTAGAACCTATGAAAAATAGTATGACCTATTATGACTCCTATGTCCTCTTAAGACACACATGTATGGATAACGTATTGAAAAACACAGTTGACATAAGTGATCTTAATTGTTGTTTGGTAATGTAAGACTCATTATTACCTAACAATACCTATTATGTGCTAGTAAACATATGAATACCTATTACAACCTATAATAGACGTAATGACCTAGTAGGAGTCCCTAGGTCCCCTTAACATATATATGGATAAAAATACCTAGAAATGTATCATGAGGTCATTATGTGTCATTTGGTAATGTAAGAATCATCATTACCTAATAAGACCTATTATATCCTAATAATACATATTAAGACTTATTAGAACCTATAAAAAATAGTATGACCTATTACGACTCCTTTGTCCCCTTAAGACATAGATGCATGGATAACGTACCTAAAAACATATCATTTAACTAATCTTAATGTGTTGTTTGGTAATGTAAGACTCATTATTACCTAATAATAACTAGTTGTTAAAATGAACATCATCAATATCTAAGTGTGGTTCATTCAGTTAGTAGAGGGCCTATGTTATGGTTAGAATGTGGTATGGGTTATGATTGTAGTTAATATAGGGTTATGTTAGAAGGTGTATTTAATGTCAAAATTAATTTCACCATAAGATATTATTGTTTCACATCTAGATCCATCAGGTTATGTTAGAAACTGAATAATGTCCCCTAAAAGTTTGCTACATTTTTTTCTAATATTTTTCTACATGTTTACCTCATGTTTTTCTATATTTTTTAACTAATTTTTTTTGACATTTTAACCTAATGTTTTTCTATATTTTAACCTAATGTTTTTCTATATTTTAACCTAATGTTTTTCCTAATGTTTTTCTATATTTTAACCTAATATTTTTCCTAATATTTTTCTATATTTTAACTTAATGTTTTTCTACATTTTTATCTCATGTTTAACTATATTTTTGCTAACAAATTAATTTAAATACTATTCTAAAACAATCTAAAATAATTTAAATAATTTAAACATATTAAAAATAAACAATTTTAAGCATTTCACTCACAAAATAGATAAAAAAGAACTATTTTAAGTAAAATTAACATCTATTAATCAAAAAAATGTTTAAAAACTATTAAAAAATGGGGAGGAAAAAACCACTAACCAGTTACGGCCGAAACCCTTGACCCGCTCTCCAGAAATCCAAGAATAGCTACAGTAACAATGATAGCCACTAGAGGTTTGCGGCGATTTTTATACCGGCTCGGGGTTTCGGCCATAACAGTTTCGGCCGAACGGGTTTCGACCGGAACAGTACAAGCCACCTAGGCGCGCGAAATTGCCACGTATGTTCGGCTGAAACTGTTACGGCCAAAATCGTTATGGCCGAAAGGCTTTCGGCCGAAACAATGAAAGATATCACAAAGGGTGACACAGGTTTGTGCTTTTACCCCCTAATCTAAGAAATATATATCACCAC
Source organism: Cupressus sempervirens (assembly GCA_028749045.1). Classification (NCBI taxonomy): domain Eukaryota; kingdom Viridiplantae; phylum Streptophyta; class Pinopsida; order Cupressales; family Cupressaceae; genus Cupressus; species Cupressus sempervirens. The sequence continues at coordinate 361,779,360 of CM053789.1, forward strand.
AATCCTAACCCTAATTGTCATGTAACATAATGCTAACCCTCATATAAATTTAATCCTAATCTTAACTCTAAACATTATATAAACCCTAGAATTGACCTTAATTCTAACCATAACCATAAAATCTAAATCATAACCATAATCCTACTTATTTAATCTTAGTAATGTAGGCTATACCACAATCATAATTACAACTATTTCTCTAACTTCAGTATTACCCTAAACCTAAACCTAAACCTAAAGTTATATCACTAACCCAAAAGTTATTCCTAAACCTAACCATGATGTGAAGACTAACTATAAATTTTCATAGTGATCCTCACTTCTTAACCCTAAAAAACCCTAATATGAATCCTCACTAAAATCCTTAATCTATTTATAGTAACCCTAAACATAATCCTAAAGATCCCTAAACATTATATTAATCCTAAAATTGATCATGATAATAATGATATAGCTATAAATCCTAACTCAAAGCCTTACCATAACTATAAGCATACAATAAACCTTAATCCTAATACTAAACCCTAACCCTAATTATATTAAAACTTACTCAACATTTATGTTCACTAAATCCTAAACTTAATCATAATTCTACTTGTAACACTAACATAAGTCTCATAGTGATATTAAACACTAATAATGACTATAAATGGAATTATAGTACTAATCCTAACTCTAACCATAATAGCCTACTCAACATAGAACACACTCTCCTAACCCTAGCCCTAAATGTTTTCCTAACTGCTTAAGGAAAATGCCATGATTAAACTGTAATAATGACCCTAAACTCAATCTTAATACTTAACCCTAACCCTAAAATTAACTCTAACCATAATATAAACCATAAACATGATATAACATTAACCTTGAATGCCAACTCTAATAAAATTAATTTATGTTATGAGGCTCGTGCAACAAGAACAATATGTACTACTAATTATAACTATGAACCTAACTATAACCCTAATAATAAGTCTTAACCTAACCCTGATATTTTAATGTTAAGCCTAACCTTAAGATTAACTCTAAACCTAACACTAAATCTAACTCTAACTATAGTCCTACTTATTTCCCTAGCCTTAGTCATGATCATGACAATATACCTATTAAATTATAGAGTGAATCTAGTTCTATATTTAACCTAGTTATGTGTCAGATAGTCCACCCATGTGATCTAGACTCTATCTAGACTTAATTGAAATAATTTTATGAAGTTGCATACACACATGATTTAAAAATTGATGAAGAATTAAAATAATGGTCAGGGTTCTAGAGTGAGTGTTTAGATTACCTACTTAGAACTACATTCGGACTACAATTAAGTTTCTAAGGTTAGATTTTTTACTATAGTTTTTGTGGAGTTTACATTAGGATTTTACTGGGGTTCATATTATGGTTTTATTGGGTAAATATTAAGCTTAAATATTAGGGTGAACATATATATGTACATGTACAACATTCAAATTTGAAACTTTTAAGAAATAAAACACACATGTACACATGTATGTTATGTTCATTTCATGTTTACGAAATTCTATGTACATGTAGATAACATATCTTCATTCCATGTTTATTAAATGTCATATTTTAATTTAGGATGTAAAACACGCATGTAGTATGTATGTTATGTTCATTTCATGTTTACATATATTATATGTTTAATTTCATGTTTATGATATTGTAGTTTCTTAATTGTCATTGTACAATAAATTTCAAGTTTATTAAATGTCATATGTTAATTTAAATTTTAGGTTTATGTATTATATACATGTACAAACTACATTAATTGACCTCCACATGGTAGATTAACAACCTCCTATTCCCCCCAAGCAGTAGCCTCCTATCCCACCTGAGCAGCACCAACCTCCAATCCCCCTAAGTAGCAACCTATCCCCCCCAGTGGCAACCTATTCACACAGATCAGTAGCCTATCCCATCCAACATGTTCTATGATCATACTAATAAAGAAATTCAAATACTTCACGAATCCTTGGCTAGTGGCACATACTCTAGTGTATACAATAGTACATGTAAGAGCATCTTACAGAGCCTCACATATATTAGAGAAGAGATTTGTGGTGTCACTCCTTATTTTGCATGTGCTATATAGATTTTCCTTGACATTAAGAGATGAGAGGCCTCTTCAGGTCTTTCACTGTAGCAAGTACAAAGCTTAGTGCCCAAAGAGACATTGAAGAGGGAATATTTCCCACATTATGTTTCTCTAAAGTATGTGAAGGGGTATTCTCCCCTTAAGTGTACAAATCTACAGATGGTTGCACTTATATACCCACTCTTCCTTGGTACTCATCATCATTATCCAAATAATGACCAAATTCCACTCCATTTTGCATGACAGCTTTATGCTAAGGTTTTCTTAGGCAAGGTGGTGAACTACACTGATTTACCATTGCATTTAGGATAGGGGCATGGTAGACTAGTTGATAGGTGGTCGAGTCATCCACTACATATACATAGGTCAATTTTTGGAAAGAGGGCACCTACTATTTCCCCTATATTAGGTCTATTAGCTGATGAGGCCATGCATAGCACCCAACTATAGGGGGTGATTCATGGAGTTGAAAAGTTTGTCACAGTTGTCAGATCTATTTTGATAAGGGCACCTACTATTTCCCCTATATTAGTTCCATTAGCTGATGAGGCCATGCATAACACCCAACTATAGGGGGTGATTCATGGAGTTGAAATTTTTGTCATAGTTGTCAGATCTATTTTGAATGATGAGGTTGGCCGAAATTTGATGTGTTGTCAGTGTTCCATATTACCATCTTGTGCTTCATCTTCAAGAGATTTGAACAATGCAGCAGGCATCCCTTCACTGACTAGCTTAGAGGGTCTCATTGGATTATTGGCATTAGATACTATGACTAATGTTGTGGAGGATATATTATATTCATATAGATTCATATCAAAGCTTCTTGGCATGCCCATATCAAGTATTCAACATTGTGTCCATGTTCCTTAGCCACATTCCTCTCATCAATCAAGTAATGGTCATGGTGGTTTTACACATCATGATCCACCTACTGACTACTCTTTTGTTGTAGAAGGACATATACATCCTAGTACAAACCCTTTAGCCAATGCAAGGCATGGTCAGAGTTCAAATGTGGGCCTTGATGATGTTAACTTTAGCTTGCCGACTATAGGATGAATGGACTTGTTGATATGTGATGATTCTATTTCTATGCCATCTCATCTAATCAATCCAATTGGCTCATCATTATTAGGATGTGTGCTAGTCACTAGTCATGCTAGTGTAGATGTAGAGATAGAGCTAGATGAAGCCCAACATAATCTAGATATATTGGTGGACACAATCAATGCTAGATAGTCTAACTATTATCAAATGTCAGGATCTACACAAGTAAATCTATAGTTTTTTGTTCATGTTAAAATTTCAATTGTTTGTTGAACTAATAATTTATGCACATATACTTATCATTCCTTTGTAATTATACATTTTTAAATTTGATTTCTTGAACATGTATATGTGTATTGTAGGGGGACATGCCTCATTTTACTCCATCTTTGATGCCAAATCATGTATATCATCGAGACTCATTCAATGATATTGGTAGTGAACACATGAGTTTTAAATGTTTTGAATTAGACACATGTGAGTTTTAAATGTTTTGAATTAGACACATGTGAGTTTTAAATATAATATATAGGTTTCATGCAATTTTTAAATTTAAAAAAGATTTAATTTAATATTAAATTATGTACATTGATATCACTTTCTCTTGAATATATATAGGTCTTATCACATCCTAGTGAGCATCCTAATAGTCAGTCTTCAGACTGCACTGTGAGGAGACATCACAACAATAGTCCTACACCTAACAATCTATAGTTTTTTTGTATAATAGATTATTCGATCTAGACTTTCATCTAGAGAGATTATTTGAACTAGAAACTCATCTAGATTATACATGTTTTTGTTATTTGTTATTTGATCTAGACTTCCATCCAAATTATACATGTTTGATGATTGACCTACATATATATGTTAGATTATGTTAGATTATGTTCTTTTATATTCTATTATGTTAGATTATGTTAGATTATGTTAGATTATGTTCTTTTACATGTCAGACTATGTTGGATAATTTTGGTTTATGAAATTGATGCATACATATGTGGTTAATTTTGTTCTATGAATTTAGGGTTTGAGTTTGAGTTTGAGTTAGAATTAGAATTAGAGCTGGATTTAGGGCACAATTTAAACTTGACAAGTTAAATGAAATAGTTAAAGTACTATATAATTAGTTACAAGTCCTAATTTCATCCCCTTAGACAAGTGTTCAAATTTCTTCCCCTCAAGGAACATATCCTAATTAGTGCATACAAGTTCCTAATTTCTATAGTTAGTTACAAATCAAAATTTAAACTTGACAAGTTAAATGAAAGATTAAAAGTAATATATAATTAGTTCAACCAAATTTCAAATTGTTGAACCAAATTTCAAATTTCAAATAGTTCAACCAAATTTCAAAATGTTCAAGTTGTTTCAAATTACAAGTTATTTCTAGCTCATATCAAGTGGATCAGCTCATTGTTGGATAACATTTAATATTTTCCCATGATCATCAATATCGAGCCTCCACTTATGTATTCCAAGTCATTTGATTAGATGAAGAGTTAGACCAGTGGCCATAATAGGATTACTAGTTCGATATACCTTATTGTTAGGTTAAAAATTAGTGAAATGAATCCCATTCTTAAGTACTCTACTTTGCTTCAAATATGTTTCTTGTATAACAACAGAACCTGCATACACATTTAAAAAATATCTCATTGAATAAGTCAATACATTAAGAACATAGATGTACATACATGATTCTACTATATACTAACCTATGGGAAACATAATTCCATTATTTATTTTAGTCTTTGTTAGCCTCTTTCTTTGTATGGTGCAACACAATAAATAATAGCTAACACCTTCTATATTTTAGATTCTACCATGACTCAAAAAACATTGCCTACAAAAAGTATATGTATATAAATTTTATGTCTAGTGTACATGAGTATATATATTAAATAAATTAACCAAAATTATGGAACAAATACAACTGTACATGTATATACATACATACCAACTTTGATCAATCCTAAGATATGGTCATAATCACTATAAATCAATGGAATAGTGTCATAGTTTTCATCCTCAAACTCAGTTGTATTGATATGTTATCTAGTGGCACCAAAGTCCATTCACTCACATATCCATGTTCTTGATTAATGCAACCATAATAGTTTTCATTAATGCAATCATGACAAAAACATGAGTATTCTCTTGTGTACAATGACCACACATTACTATTTGTACTCAAAATTGAATGCAAAGATCATGTCTTCTCTACCCTCTTGCATGCATACATTGGTCTTTTATTGACACCTAAATGTAAGGATCATACATACATATAAAAAATGAGTTTTAAACATGTGTGTACATAATTTAGTTATCACCTAATGTATTAAATATAAATGTGAGTGACCAATTAAATAATATTCAAGTTAATTTATACCCGATACCTACCAAAACACTTTGAATAGTGTGACTCAATCTGCTTGTGATGATGTGTAATTTATATTTGCTAGCACCATAAAATGTGTTTTTCACCACTCAACTACATAATGGACATTATTCATGCGATATCCTTTATAGTCCATTTGATACTTTCTTAAAGCACATTTGATACAAGCTCCTACACTATCATGCTCACCCTTTCCATGTCCACTCTCGAAAAAACTCCAAATGTGTGGTACATTAAGGTATTGATGATATCTACATAATGCATAAAATGGTCTAGCTGATTTAAATTGTGTTGCACATCCATTTGACCATACAAAGTGTTTATCCATTTTTATGCCTTTTTTTTCAAATATTCAAAAAATGTCTTAAAAAAATATTCCACAAAATGTGTGTCGTGTTCTTTGTCATCATTAATGTAAAAGCGATTCTCTTTTTTAATGACTTGTGCTTGATCTGTACTTTCCACACCATACAAATCAATTTTTACATGTCAATAAGACACTTGAAACATAATAGTAACCTACTCTATAAAGTAGTATTTCACTTGAAGTTGTTTTTGAGATATGAAAGAGTAAATCTCTGTAATGTCAACAACAGATAAAATTGTTTCGATTGGGAAAGTTTCTCTCAGTGTTTGAAATTGTTCTTCTTGCCACTTAGCAAAAAAATCATGATTTATATATGGTTGAATCAATTTATGAAAATTAGACATAAATTCTCTAGCAAGTATGTCATCCTCTACATATTCTAACCTTGTTGATTCTTTTCCAACTTTTGTTTTTGACTTTATGTACTTATATCTCTTACATTTTTGCATTCTCATCATATCAATATCTTCATCTCTCAAAGGAAATTTAGTCCGGTTACCACATGTTTCACAAGTTCCTCTTATGCAATCTATTTCACCTATTGCACAATCATTTTGTTTCTTACATACGATTGATGTTATGAATTGGCTCAGTCATTTATTAAAAGAATTTTGAGAACTATCACTTTCTTCTATCTTCTTTTGGAACCCTTGATAGTAAAAATCAAATTCAACATGATATCGACAACAACATGTTTCAAAATATCTATTTATCTTCAAAAAATAGGGTTTCAATCTTTCAAACATTATTTTTCCAATATTTGTGTGAAGAATTAAATTACAAAATGAGAGATACAATTCATGTTTTGTGACATCTAACCAATGTTTTGCATGTTGAAGAAACTCCTTAGGTCCAATCCTATTCTTGATGATATCTCTTCTATTTGGTGAAAGATGACTATTATCAATCCAAAATTGAATGACTAAGTTCTTAACTGTTTCCACAATCCTATCAGATTGAGGAACTCTACACATTAGTGCTCAATTTCCTTCTAATGTACTATCATTCAAATTGTTTCTCCTATTTAGATAATGTAGTATAATCTTTTGAATCTACCCAATATGAGATGATAATGAAGAGATGTATCTTTTTTGCCATAATTTCTTATTCAAAATAGATGTCAGTATCACTCTTCATGCAATGGATTTATCTACAGATCTAGTTATTTCTTGTTGGAATCTAACCATTCCTTTTATACTTTCAATAATATATGTTTGTTGTTTATCAATCTTCCTCTTTTCTATACTTGCATCTATCCCAATAGTATTAATGACTCTTTTAATTTATCTTTAAGAAGTGAAATTGATAATAGTTAAAATTTCTCCACTGTATCAAGATTCTCAAATTCTCAAATTATTTCTTTAGACTTTTTATTCAATTTCCTCTTCATAGTATGTGTAGGCTGACTTGCATATTCTCTCAAATTTTCCACATCTATTTCAATTAAATGATCTATGTTTCTATGATTAATTTTTCTCTTCAATCTTTGAGCTAGATTAACATTTTCATTTGTTGGTTGATCTCGAGTTGCAAGAAAATTTAAAATAAAGACTTAAGATACAAATTTTTATTGGAGACATATGTGTATATATATAACAAGTGAACTATAAAATATAATTTTATCTAACCTTTAGATGATCCTTCTTTGATATCCATTGCTTCATCTTTTTTTTTTCTTTTTTTGATGAATAGACCTTTTCCATTAATTTATAACTTAAAGATAGATATTCACAAAAAGGGGTTGGGGATACAAGATCACCCCACCAGTTCAAATGACACAAGGCTATAAATCAACTATTCATCAAAAAACATATATAAGGAAAACTAGCAAGCCCTCAGGCTGCAAGAGTAGTGCCAGCCAAAGGAGGGTCTTTATCATTAGAACCCTAAAAATTCTTGGGGTGAGTGGTTTGCTTGGGGGGAGCCCAACTGTCAGCAATATCAGTTGCTTTATTAGCATCAACATCTTTACCTCCCCCAATCCTAGGCAGAGAAATGGCTAAGTCCAACTAAGTGAAAGCCCATTTGGGGTCACTATGAGCAGACGACCAACCCGCATTAGGGGTAGTAGTAGGAGGCATCGGGGACTAGCCTGAGCCCAATCTCGATGGAGGTGAGGCCAAGTGGCAACGACCACCAAAACCACCAATGGGAGAGTGGTGATGAGGTTGTGATTAGGGAGTGTGTGGGTGACATGTAGATCTACTTCGGCTGAGTGCAGTCACTAGATAAAGCATCTAGAGTCATGTGGTCAACCATATAAGGGGCATTTCTCTAGTGAGCTAATAATCCTATAGGTGAGCCACCTTCGACATTAGTTTATCAATTTGAACTTGTATCTACAACATGGCATTATTACATAAACATGCTTTAGAGTACATAGCAACATGTATATCAAGAAATTTGTAAGAAAATAAAACAACACTACAATATTTCCAAATAGTGAACAAAATCTCCATTATGAAAGCATACCAAATCTGGGTATATTTAAAAGAAAGCTTGGGGCATCTCCTAGAACAACCATATTCCAAGTGAAAGCCTTTGGATTAAAACACTTGAAAAAATCATGAATCCAGAGCCAATAATTTTGGGCTCATCTACAAAACCAAAAGATATGTAGGAAGCTTTCTAAATGACCACAAAAAGGGCATCTACGATTTGGGACACCCAAATTTTGGAGCTAAAGGCCTAGAGGAAAGCCCTCAAAAAGGAGACACAAATAAAAATGAGCAATCTTTGGCTCTATGATGGTATGCTAGGAAGTTGAAAATTTAAGACTCCAAATCTTATGAGAAGAATGCAAATGCCAACACTAATTAAGAGTATCAACCATTAGATGATGGGGCACCAACCACTGATAGCCCAACTTGGGCTCGTAGTTGGTCATTAGACTGGCAATATACCACTTCCAAGCTTGTGTAACAAATTGGGAGGCACTACAGAAACTAGAAGATAAATTGTCTGCCAATCTGAATGCATAATCTTGAACTACACCTGTGGGTCCTCCCATGAGTGAAGGCTCATAGTAACCCTAGAGAATAAATCTTTGGGCATTATAATACCCCTTCAAAATAAGTGCAAAGTGTTGGCTCCTTGAATCTTGGCTAAAGGAACACTTGGAGTGGCAAATAATGGAGACCACCAAAGGTTTTGTTGGTTCATTGAGAGTCCATCTTTGAACCCATTACTAGCCCAACAAATCCATGGCTTGATGGCTTCACACGATTTCCAAATGCTCTTAGCAATAAAAGTGCCCAAAATCTGAATTGGTTCAGGAGTCACAAGAAGGGTTTGAAAGCCAATACCCTTCTTGGCCAGCCAATTAATCAAAATGCCTGAAGAAATGTAGTGTCATGACTAAATTTTCCAAGCCTCATCACTAATGAGAACCCATATGACCCACCTAGCATAGAGGAAAATCCCCTATTTGCAAGTGGAGAGCAATCAAATGTCACTAGAATCTTTAGGAAAACAACAAAAATCCTAGGCTACTCTATGAAATCCATGATGCACAACATCATAGGCTCGAAGAATGTCTTGGATGAGATGCTTAATCTTAAGTACAAAGCTTTGGAAGGAGCCCAACATGAAGAGCAATACACATGCATAGCAGCAAGCACTTTGGAACAAATTTGGAACTTTCTCACAAGTGAAAGGGGCTTAGTGATCCAATATTTAAGCTTCTTCTCAATCTGAGCAAGAACAACATTCCACAACTCCATAGGAGAGGCTTGAAAAGAAAAAGGGATGCCCAAGAATTTTCAAATTTCACCATGTCAGAACCATTTCCGCCCATATTGCCACAACAACTAAGGGCCTGACAAGAAGGATTGTCAATAGCAAAGGATTTTGTGACATTGAATAGTAGACTAAAGCAAGACAAAAAGTATCCAAGCACTGCAAGGAATTGGCAATGTTGTCCTCATCCTCAACCAAAATAAGAAGGGATCATCTACAAAATGACCATTAACTAGCTATGTGTTAGATTTTGGAAGAGAAATGCCATGCACTAGACCCCAAGAGATGGCATTGGTAAGAAGATAACCAAAGACTTTGGTTGTCAAGACATAAAGAGAAGGCATGAGAGGGAAACCTTGATGGATAGATCTAAAGAGCCCAAAAGATTTAGATTAACTCCCATTGATGGTGATGCAAGTAGAGGCATCCCCAACAAGTATCTGCATCGATTACAAAAAGACTAGGTCAAAACCTAGAGCTTAAAGAATAGCTAAAATGAAAGGTCATTCGATGTGGTCATAAGCTTTGGCAAAATCAATCTTGAGACATAAGACCTATTGTTTGGATTGCCTAGCCCATTGCATACCTTCCTAGACAACAATAATGTTGTCCAAGATATAATAGAACTTAATACAACTAGTTTATTTAGGCCAAACAATCTAAAGGAGCAAGTGTCAAATTTTAAGAGAGCGGACTGTGGCAATGATCTTCTAGGAGACATTCAATGAGGTGATGGGCCTCTAATTGCAAATTTCTTTAGGATCACTAGCTTTTGGTATAATTTTGATTAAATACCCTTTTAATAATGTGGCCTATGAAATTAGAGCTATAAGATTAACGATAAACTTGAAGGAAATTAGGGCCAATATCATCCCATAAGACCTTGTAAAATTCACAAGGAAAACCATTACATCTAGGGGTCTTGTCATTAGCCACGGAAATGATGGCTTCCTTTAGGTCTGCAAGTGTTAGCTTTTTCTCACAAAAAGGAATATTACTCAAGAGCAAGCCTATTGGGAGTAACATCAAGGAAGGATTTTAAAGCTTGGTCACATGCTAGAGAGAGCCCTTGAGCTATGAAAACTAGCTCATAATGACACACAAAAGCCTAGAGAATGTTTGGCAGGTTAGTAACAACTTGATGGTCTTCTTGGATACATTTGATACTAACTATAGAGTGATAAGCCCTCACAACATTGAAAAATTCCTTAGAAGCTTAATTGTTGACCTCCAGGCAATGGAGATGGGCTTTGATTTGAGCTCCTCTAGCAACATAAATATCTACAACCTTCTTTTGGTGTCGAAGATTAGCAAGCCAAACCTAGAGATCCCATCTTCAATTTCCCCATGTCCAACATTTTCATCATCTACTACTATATCTGCATGATCTATAAAAAATAAAATCAAGCATGTTTGCAAGGGGATTTGTCTCTAAAATTAAAAATCAAAGATATAAAGTTTTCCTAGACCAAGAAATGTAGAGAGAGATTGTAATTGCAAGAGATGCATGCATACATACCTATTTGAACTTGGCATAAACCTTCTCCAACCTCAATACATTGTCCTAGTTGACTACATCCTAAACAAGTTCATAATTTAAAAGATCATTATTAAAATGAACCCTAATTCTAAATATTCATAATTTAAAAACCATAATGTAATAAACACTAATCCAAAATATTGAGTTCTTTAATTCAACCTAATCCTTAATATTCATTATTCAATAAACCCTGAATATTAAGGTTAGGGTATCAATCTCTTTAGGAATGACATTAGAGGTATCCCAATTTTGAATAACAATGTCCTCATCTAGACCAATCTATTCCTTAGAGGCTTCTACCTCTTTACCATTTTCTTTTTGAATAGCAGAAGGAACAATTTCCTTTCCTTTTCTTAAAAGCTTTGTGCTTGGTTCAGGCTTAACCTCAATAGTCATTGCACTTATAGTAGAAACAACAAAAAATATAGTAGAAACAGGAGAAAATGTAGGAGAAAAAACACTAATAGTAGCAATACTTGAAATATATTGTTGTTTCTTGGTTTGGTCTACCATTGTAACAATTAGAGTCTATAACTTGGTAGATCAAGTGATTTGCATAACACTCTATAGAGTGGCTCCAAGAATTAGTTGGGTTCTTGGTAATATAATGTTTACCTCAAATAACTCAATAGTAGCATTCTCTAAGGTGGATGCCACTAAGGCTTTTCTTAGAGAGTTAAGAAGAGAGGCCCTTACCTTTTTTGCTATCATTTTCTACATCCAAGTCCTGAATTCTCTAGATGTCAAGAAGATCTCCACTAGTAGTCTGATCCTCTTCATCTTCTTCAACATTAACCTCTTCATCCACATTATCAACTTCATAAATTTAATCTTCATCTACCTCCTCATCATCTTTCTCAATGTCATCTATATGCACAACCTCATCAGTAGGTTTATGCATACCATAGATGTCCTTCCATGTAATAGTGTTAGATTTCTCCATGGACTCAATATCCTTTGACATGATCAAGAATGCATTGAATTTGGGTGTTAGCTTCTACTCATTCTTCTTTAATGATTCCTTCACTTCCTTTTCAAATAAGCTTTTTGTAAGTTGTCTCAAGGTCTATTCTTTGATGTCCTTCACAATATTTAGTGCATTCTCCCATACAAGTGCAATTGCCTTCAAAATGACATCAAGAACTTTCTTGGTCAATTCATCAAGAGAGTACTTCCACTTTTCCATTTTAGATGTTAGTGCTTCCTTTATTTGTTTCTTCTATTTTAGACTTATAATATGTCATACCTCCTCCTTCTTGAAGTCTTTGCAGTCATTGTTCCAAGGTAGGGGCAGTCTTCTAAAATATTATGTGTTATGCTTCATCTTCATCTCTATCATCACCTAACTTAAATTTCTTCCTTGATTTGGAAGTCCTCCTAGTAAATATAGTAGGGGAGGATTTTGTAGGGTTAGTGATGATAACCTTCCCTTTCTTCTTGGGAGGCTCCTCCTCTTCAAGTTCCTCTTCCTTTACATTTACCTCATCACCTTCCTTTTCTTCAAGGTAGTCTTCTTTTCCTCTAGTTAGCAAAAGAGGGGAACTAGATGATTTAGTGTCCTTAAGCATTTTCTCAACTTTCTCTCTTCCTTTTTTCATAGCTTGAGGAATTTTGATTTCTAATGCAATTCCAGCCTTAGTTTCCTCATAGGTGCCAAAATATGATTCCTTGGGGTCCAATGGATCATTAATAAGGACATCAATTATATCCTTTGTTTCATCAATCTTAACCTCATATCCTAGAGGCTTAACCCATGCCACTCTTGGCCTTACTACTTGGATATGAACTTTATCATAGTCAACAAGAAAACAGATATCTTGTTCATAATTTTTGACCATTTTCTTGGGGATTCTATATTTTATTTTCATTTTGTCCTTAAATGACTCAAAGTAGGCATCCATAATACTTTCAAAATTGTCACCCATTTCTACTATGAATTCATTAATCTTATACATAATTGGTGTATCCTTCTTCCACACCACAGTAACTTTGGAAGGAAAAAAAATTCACATAAAAGAATAGACAAGTCAACAAAGACCTGAACTTGCATAGGTTATTCTTTGAAACTTAGATGCTCTCGATATTTTTTCTAAATTGGTTCAACAATAACTCAGCAACGTCAAAAGATAGGTTATTCTTGACCACCTTGAATTCTAGGCCAATAGCTTCACACAAAAGGTTGTTTAGATGACTTGAACTATATTTCTTGTATGCAATCACATGGATACCAAACTTTATCTCCATGTCTATAAATTCATTTAGTTTCATCTCTCTGCCATCACACTTGGTAAGATTCTTCTTGGTATGTTTGACCCAATGTAGGGTTTTTGTGGTCTTCACCTTATTAAGCATTGGCAACCCTGTGATTCTGTGTATCATCTTCTTGGTGATCTCTATAGGATGATCTAACCAAAAATGCATATCATGGACTCAACTTAAGATAAACCTAATCCATTTCCCTTGGAAATCCCTTGATATATGTATGATATGTGTTAAACCTTTTGTCTTTGATTGCTTGTGCTTGAGTGTCAAGTTCTTGTCCACATATAGCTCATTGAACATTTGGTTCATTTCTAGGGTTTCTAACTCTTGGATTGAATAATGATAACATGACCAAATATGATGAATTAAAAGTACCTTGGGAGAAATCTATTATTGCGCTCCAATGGGGTCAAGTTCTTCTATGATTTCCAAACTCAGTTTGAATGCTAGGGCTTTATAATCAACACCTCTGATCAAAATTTTTGAACCCTTATTTTTCTTGCTATTGGAAGGTACCATTCTTACTCAGTAATGCTTCAAACATGAGAGTAGACTTCAACAATAATTTCTTTGAATCACTCAAGGGCTTTGGATTGCTCTTTTCTCTATTCTATGGAAATTCACAGTGGAACAAATCATTCAATTTCTCCTTTTTAAGAAATTATATCTTCAAGTCACAATTAATGTGTCATACCATAGTTTTCTTAGTGACAGTCTATCCACCACTTGATTAAGTCTTCATTACTTGAAAGACACCTTCAGCTCGACAAGGTCTCTTGACTTGGTAGGAACTATCACCACTTAGTCTAAACTCGGTACTTGGTAGAGTCACCAACTTGGCATCTACATCCAACTTAGTAAATTTATGCAACTCGACCTTGCTCAATAAGGTCTTGTGACCTAACCTTTCTTAGTAAGGTCTTCATTTGTCATCTTAACTCAGTCATCCTTGTACATCTTGAATGTTATATGGATCTTTTGCTTGCTGACTGGAACTGCTATGAGATGCCTTCTTAGAATCATAGTTCTAGTAATCTCCTTAAGTAACTAGGTTAAAATGGTTGTCACCCAACTCATTGACTTGGGTGTCAATAGTTTCAAGACTCTAACGTGCATCCTCAGGAGTTTTCTTTATCCATTGTTGTCTCATCTTATTTCTGATATTGTCATCCTTTTCTTTCTTCTCATCTTCTATTCTTCCTTGGTTCATATAGTTCCTAGCAAGATGTCCAAGTTCTATACAAATAAAACATCTCTTTGTATTGTCTCTCTTCCTTGTGTGATATTTTATTCAATTTTCTCCAATGTTCCCATACACACCACACTAGTGACATCTACACCATGTGTTGTAATTCCTACCAAATATAGCTTTCACAATTTTTTTTGCAGGGTTCCATTTCTTGGTCTTACATTCTAAGGATTTGTGCCCTTATTTATTACAATTGAAAGACTTTCCTTCAAACTTGGTTTTCCCTTTACATTCATTTTCTCTGTGTCCATGGTTGTTGAAATTGTAACATTTTCCATTGAACTTTGATTTACCATTGCTCTAACACTTATTTGATGCATGCCCTATCTTTCTACAATGATTTCAAATATGTCTTTTATCATTTTGAGCTCCTTGCTGAGAGGATTCACTTTGTTCTATGTATCCTAATTAAGCTTTTCCCTTTCATCTAAATTGATTTTACTCACTCAATTGATTCATGCTTTCTTGAGATTTCATCATCCTCTTGTTAGTGTGGTTCTTTGTGTTGAGATCATTCTACAATCTTTTATTCTCTGTCCTCAAGATGATAATCTCTTGATTTGCATCATTGAGTTAATAAAAAAAGTCTGCTTGCTAAAGAGATAGCTGATGAATTTCATTGTCCTTTTCTTCTACATTTTTAGTAAGTAATATCTTCTCTTTTTTGGTATTTTCCATTTGTTCCATATCTTCATACATTTTGACTAATTGAATTTGTTGCCCTCTTTTTAGTTTTTTGACTTCTTCATGAAGAGTAAGATTCTTCTCAAGTAGATCTTTGATTTTTGCATCACCTTCATCTAAACTTCTATCTCAGTAGATGCCTTCAATTCTTTCTTCAATGTAGAGATTTTCATCCAATTGTGTTGCAATAGATTTTCTTCTTTTTAAAGGTTGAAAGTGTTTCTCCTTCACTTTCTTGAGTTGATTCATGGCCAATTGCACATCTAACTTTTCATTTTCAATAGCTTTATCTAGTCTATACACTTCCATTGCCTAGGATATTTTCTCAAGATTCTATACTTCTGATGTGAGAACCAATAGCTCTGATAACAATTGTTGGAAATGTAGTATAGAATAGGTGACTGAGAGGGGGGGTCTAAATAAGGAACCAATAAATCTTATAATTTAATTCACCAATTAAACCACCACCATATAACCTAATCTAATTACATGCATGAAAGAATGAAAACAATAAAACATTCATAACACTTGACACAATATTTGGTAGCCTAGAAACTTTCCAAATAGAAAGTAAAAATGAGGTGGGGATGATACCCACAAGCTTTATTACTATAGTATAAAGTAAGCACATTATAGCTTACAATTGATCACTTTTGGTGATCTGCCCTATTAGGATCAATAAGAAATGTTAGGTCCACCTTTTGAAAGGATTTACAACATACAATGAAGTATGCACTTTTTTAGGATATTTAGAATAAGACTAGTAAGTCCACCTTTTTAGAGGATTTGGTTGATGCACCTATCAAGATGAATCAGTGATGGATCTCTGATTTACAACTTGGTTTGTTGAATGAGATTCCTTTGAATAACAATGATCACCTTGTTGTGATAGATAGGTCTCTTCCTTTCCTTATACTTCTTGTAGCCTTCTTTAATTCACTCTCATGCTTATTCTAATTGTTCACATACTTATATTGATATGATATAATGCATTACATATATAAAAATCTACTTAATTTCTGTCTCAAGTAGGCTACAATACCAAACTCTCGCAATCTTCACTAAGTTGGATGACTGGTAGAACTTAGGTTCTAAAGACAACTTTTTTGATGTTCTGACACTCAACAGACACTGTCAACACTCAGCAAACTCTGGCACTTGGTTGAAGTTGGATCTCAGTCCATACTGATCACTTGGAGTAGCAGGAACTCTTTTAGGACTGCATGACTTGGTGAATACTGAAGAACTCAGCAGATACTAAATTACTTAGTTGACACTACCTGACTTGATCAACACTACCTTCATTCACTTTGTTAACACTACAAGATTGGTACATACTAATATGCTCAGGTAACATTGCAGAGCTTATTTAACACTATATTCCTCATCGCTTATATTGAAATGCTTGGTAGACTCTTTCACACTTAGGTAACACTGCACTTTGCCTCAGAAGCTCGGTAGACATTTAAAAGCTTGAAAAACACTATATTCTTTCTTAGATGCTCGATAGACACTATGAAGTTTGGAATGAGTTGTAATCTTAGTAATTAGCTCTGTAGCAACTGAAACACTTAGTTTACACTGCTAGCAGTATGATAAGCTTGGTAGCAACTGTAGAGCTCGGTAGCATTGTAACCAACATACTAAGTGTTAATTCACTAATAGATAAATGATTTGACCATAAGGTCAATAATGAAAGGTTATTGATTGTGTGCACAATGATACAAAAATAGAAGGTGGGAAATGATAGTGGAAGTAATAAGTTGTTAGAGGTCGTAGAAGGAGGCTATCATAAGTTTTTATCTCAAGAACCAAATATCAAATTTACAATTTTATAAAATTTGCATGAAGTATGAAGAATTTTTTTTTAAAATAATGTAAGTAATTAACAAAATCAATAGTTTCAACTCTATATAAAATTATAAGGTTTATTATGAAAATCAACATTTAAATCTTGGAATAAACCATATCATTGCCTAAGTGAGGTTTCGAGCATGAAATGGGCCCCTAAATTTAGTTTTAATAATTGAAAAATTATGGCCATTAAGGAATTTATAGTTGGAGAACTTATCTTTCATTTCCAAATGGAAGATTATAGAAATCTCATGATGATGAATTTTTCACCAAACCCTGGGCAAGTTTCCATTCAATTTGACTATGCAAAAGGTATCAAATATTCTAAACTTGAAGGGGTGGG
Source organism: Cupressus sempervirens (assembly GCA_028749045.1). Classification (NCBI taxonomy): domain Eukaryota; kingdom Viridiplantae; phylum Streptophyta; class Pinopsida; order Cupressales; family Cupressaceae; genus Cupressus; species Cupressus sempervirens. The sequence goes on from CM053789.1 coordinate 361,796,961, forward strand.
TTAAAATTATCATAAGAATGGTAAGGCAAGGTAGGATGTAGACTATAGAATCCATGTTTGGGTTTGGATCCATCCACTAAATTCATTTAGTTTCATATTTTCTAGAATCTTTGAGTCTTGGTCAATTACAAGAAAAACTAGGTCAATTTTGATTCAGACCAATATATGAAATGTAGGACTCTGACACCCTACAAATATTTTGAAGCTTCAAGAAGGGAATCTAGTTCAAGAATTATTTTAGATGGTATTTTGACAATATTAGGAGTAAAACCTTATAAACTCCAAATAGATGGTTAATTAGGGCTCTACCCAATTAGGTATGTTTAGTCTTCTTTGGAAACCCATTAACTCTATCTCTATAAACCATCAAACATGAATTGGTACATGTGTATTTAAGTGTGCTTGGTCACAATTCACTCTTGATTGTGTGTTTGGAGCTCCTTGAGTGGGATAATGGAATGTATGGGCTATTAGGCTAAGGTAGCAAGTTTCTTTTTTAATTAATGGGGAAATTCTATAAGAGAGTTTTTGAAATGTTTTTCTTCATGATTCTTGTATTTACAAGAACATAACCTTAAAGTTGACAAATTGAAGGAGAAGGCTTAGCCAAGAAAGAATTAGTTATTTAAAGATCTAGAAGCTTCCTATCAAAGTGGTATCATGGACTATAAATTCAGGAAAAGAGAAGTGTGCATGTTAGTTGCAGATTTAATAGGTAGAACCAATATGGTGATGAATGTGGAATTATAAAAGAAGATAGAACATAAAGGAAAGGATAATATGTTACTAAGAGAAAGGTTAGAATAATTAGAAATAAATTTGGGGTTGGTAAAAGCTAAAACTAAGGAAGTGAGTTTAAATGTGACTAAGAAAAAATGGAAAAATGAGGTTGCAAGTGAGGATGAGGAGCCTAAGCCTAATCAAGTGCTACCTAAAGAACCATTCATCAAAGCCCCTAAAGTTATGAGTGAAAAAAAATTAGAAGGAATAACACTTTTTAGTGGAAACGTGGAGATAGATTTGGCCATAGAATGGATTGAAGGGTTGGAGAATAATTTTGAATGTGAAGGTGTTAGTGAATCTCAAAAGATAGAAGTGGCTAAATCTAGGTTAAGAGGATCTTTCCTAACTCAATGGAAGTTTTTCCAAGTAGAGAATCATAACAAGAGTAAAAAATATATTGCCACATGGAAGGGTATGGTCACTAAGGTGCAATAAACCTACATAGAAGAGGATTATGAAATCTAATTACATAAAAAGAGGCAAAACTTGAGGTAGAAAAACCTTGATTTTAGTGCCTACATAGAGGAGTTCCAAAATTTGAGCTTGAGGGCTAGTGTTGTAGAGGATAAGAGGATTAAGGTTGTTATGTACTTGAATGGATTAAGATGAAATATTCAAGAGGAAATTAGTTTATTGATCCCCACCACAATGAAAAGGTCTTAGTAGTTATCACTAAAGGTGGAAGAAAAAAGTAAGTAGAGGTATGATCAATGAAGTATAGGTAGAGATAGAGCCAATAGAGTCCACACATATCCCAAGGAGAGTTTAAGATAGTGGAGTAGAGTGGAGACTCAAGTAGTTGGGGTGGCTACAAAGTAAGGAGATATATTAGTGATAGAGAAAGTTCTAGAGGACCAAGAATAGGATCCTATTTATCCACAATGAAATGCTACCATTGTAAAAAGATGGTAACATTTCCTCTAGATAACTTGAGAAGGCTTCTTTGTCCCAAGGAGGGGATAGGAGAGTGAATTTCATTCAAGAGCATCCTATAAGTGTTAAGTCACCTAAAGGTCAACTAGATTTAGAGGTTGGAGAAAAATTCATGGTGAAAAGAATAATAATTAAAAAGTTAGGCAAGGAGGAATCAAACTACAGAACATATATATTCAAAATCAACTACAAGATAATGGGAAATGTATGTAAAGTAGTCATTAATTCTTGTTTTATAAATAATATTTTTTCAAAAGAAGTTTTTAGGAAGTTAAAGTTGGATAGAACCCCTCATACTAACTGTTGGGCTATCATTTTGCATGATGCTTAACGACAAGAATCCTTTTGAACTCCTCTCTTTTAATGCTAATCCAAGGATAAAATCCAAGGTTCTAGGTGATCTTGTGACCTACTGGAATCCACATAGTTAAAGATAAATTTGAATGTTCACAAGGAGGCCTTTATTGGTTCTAAAATGATTCAGACAAGAGGTATGATTTGCTTGCTATCTCAAAAAATAATAACCACACAAAAAGAATATATTTTTGTATTTTTTTTTGTTTTCATGATGAATGCAATCTAACAATGCAACTATATGAATTCCTAAATTAACCAAGGGGTTAGTAAAGAAAATAATGAAAATAAGGAAACAAGAAATTTAAGAAAATAACATGAAAAGTAAATCCTAACAGACATAAGCTATGGAAAAAAAATGTCTGTGAGTTAAGCTTTTGAAAAGATTAGTAGGTTACCAATGAAAATAGGAGCAGTGCTTCCTTAATTCCACTGATGCAATCATCAATGGGAATTCAGTAACCGTAAGATGTTTCACTTGTCATCAGATTGCAGGGCCATAGAAAGTGTGCTCATGTAGGACAAAAAGTTATGTAGGAACAATATGATGATCTCTTCTTGAACTAAGTATGTTAGTGGAATTTGTAGACCCAAAGCAAACACCAAAATTAAAAAATTACACAACCAAAACAATGCAATAACTTTTTTTGGCTTAATTACATTCCATGAACATACATTCATAAAATATAACACACTTAGGCAAGAATCACTACACTCTTAATGCGAGCACCAAAAGCATATATTATTGCATCAGAATAATGGCGGCCCTAATGCTAGCAAACCCATGACTTTACTCAATAATATGATCAAATATCCAATGTCTTCCTTCATGCACCCTCATGTCATATCCACTTTTCTTGTCTTCTTCCCTAAAGGAGTCTTCTCAATGAGGTATGATGACTATATGATTATAGAGGCTTCCTCCACATGTTCCCTATACCATCTCTATGCTTGGTGGTAGGTTAATCTAATAAAATGATCCTCCCTTGGTAGATGGAGGACCTTCTCTATATTGTTAGGTCAAAGACCCAAGACAATCTCTCTAATTATGCTTTTCATGACCCTTTCTTTAGGAATATATTTCTTTTTTCTGTTAAGAATAAAACCACAAACAAAAATAACAATTGTGCAAATATAACCAATAACAAAAAATAATAAATCACACAAAAAAGAACACAAGGCACCAAGACTTAACGTGGTTCACCCAATCCCTAGGCTATCTCCACCAAATAGAAATTCCAATATTATTATGATCCAATGATTACAACCTACTTACAATCTATAATCCCTTACAGCTCAATACCACCACAACAACCAATTTTCACATCACCACAATGAAACAATCCCTAACCCTAAGCCCTTTTATACAAGTTTTTTTATGCCACTTTGGGGTTGCAACATGTCTTCCATATGTCAACCATATGTTGGCCACAACGAAGAATTTATGAAGTATGTCCAGTACTTTCCTGATCAGTCACCACAAACTAACAATTTCCCCCACTTGAAGACTGATCAGGCTCCACACTAAACAAAAATCTTCCACTTGGAAACTGATTTGGTAGCTATACGGCTACCACATGGGGCTCCCATTGGATCAAACCACCTTGGACTCTATTGTTCTTTTATTCATGTTCAGTCTAGAAGACCAACCGAAGAAAAAGAGGAGTTCAACTTCTCCCTTGTTACTACCTTTGTAAACATATATGCTAGATTGTCATCTGTATGTATCTTATCTGGCTTTAACTATCCATCCTCCAAAACTAACTGAATGAAATGGTACTGCAACTGTATGTGTTTGGTCTTTGAATGCAAAGCTGAATTCTTTCCAAGATGAATGGTACATTGACTATCTATAAAAAAATAATTATCCCTCTGAGGGTGTCCCAATTCTTCCAAGAAGAACTAAAGCCATATCATTTCCTTTGCTACCTCTGTATTAGCTACATACTTTGCCTCTATAGTGGATAAAGCATTAACCTTCTGTAACCTAGAAAACTGGCTCATAGCTTCCCCATCAATAGTAAAGACATAACCTATGGTACTCCACCTGATATCAATATCCCCTACCAAATCTGAGTCAGCATAGCCTTTTAAATCAGTAGTAGAGCCCCCAAAATGTAAACACTAATTAGATGTTCCTCTCAAATATCTAGGAATCCATTTGACAGCATTCAAAATGCTCAATTCTTGGATGACTCATATACCTACTAACGACTCCCATTGCATGTGCAATATCTGGCCTAGTACATACCATAGCATACGTCAAGCATCCTACAGCTGAAGCATAGGGTACCTTGGACATCTTATCCTCCTCTTCTTGTGTCTTAGGACACATCTCCTTAGTCAACTTCAATTGACTAGGTAAAGGTGTGCTAACAACTTTAGCATTCTCCATAGAGAAACATTGCAACACCTTCTCAACATAATCAGCCTAAGATAGCGTCAATTTTCTATTTTTCCTATCTCTACAAATCTTCATGCCAAGGATTTATTTTTCTATCCCCAAATCCTTCATAGCAAATGCATGTGCTAATTGACGTTTCAGCCCCTTACTGTGATCCATGTTAGACCTAGCTACAAGCATATCATCAACATATAAACATAAAATAATATAGCTATCATCATCCAGCCTCTTAAAATAAACACATTGATCTAAATGAAACCTATTGTATCCATACTCATGCATAAAAATGTCAAATTTTAGATACCATTGTCGAGGTGCTTGCTTTAAGCCATATAAACTTTCTTCAATTTCCACACTAAGTTCTCCTTACTTTTGATCACAAATCCCTATGGCTAAGCCATATATATCTCTTCATCCAAATCACCATGAAGGAAGGTTGTTTTAACATCAAGTTGCTCTAAATGAAAATCTTCAGTAGCCACAAGACTTAAAATAGTACAGGTAGAAGTTATTTTAACAACAGGAAAAAATATCTCATCAAAATCAATGCCCTTTTTCTGTGCAAATCCTTTCACAACTAACTGGGCTTTAAATCTTTTCATACCTCTTTCCTCTTCTTTCAACTTGTAAACCCACTTATTCTGTAAAGTTCTTTTACCTATAGGAAACTTGCATAAATCCCATGTCTTATTCTTCAGCAAAGCGTCTATTTTGTCTTTAATTGTAGACTCCTACTGAATCTTAGTATCCACCTACACAACCTCATCATCACATTCAAGTTCACCAACATTAGCAAGTAAAATTGAATACAAAGAGGCGGAGAATCTTTTTGGAGGTCTAATTTTCCTTGTTGACCATCTAACATTCACCGCTGTATGTGTTATATGTTGTTGCGATTGTTGCACATCATGAGGAATGGCTTGAACATCAGCTTTTGGAGTATCATCCAACACTACATAATCATCTTCTTTCTTCTCATGTTGCTACAATAGATCTTTGCACAACACTTTCTCATTGAATATGACATCCCTGCTTCTTAAAATTTTATGATTTCCAAAATCCCAAAGCCTATAACCAAATTTATTAATGCCATAGCCAACAAATACACATTTCATTGACTTAGCTTCCAGCTTGATCCTATTTTCAGAATCTATGTAAGCAAATGCTTCATAGCCAAAGGTTTTGAGAAAATAATAACTCACCTTCTTACTAGTTCATGCTTTCTCTAGAATACCACAACCCAAGGGAGTAGAGGGACATCTATTAATCAAATATACAACATTATTGATAGCCTCCACCCACATGTGTAAGGGCAACCTAGCATGCAACCTCATGCTCCTTGCATGTTCCATTATAGTCATGTTCATGTGTTTAGGCACTCCATTTTCCTGTTGAGTCCTTGGAATAGTTTTCTATCTATGAATACCATTAGTGGAGAAACAATATTCAAATTCATGACTACAATACTCACCACCATTATTAGATTTGAGATATTTTAATTTCTTACCAGTCTCCTTTCCATTTCTTAAATATTTGAAATACATCAGATTTCTATCTAAGGAAATAAACCCATACTTTTCTAGTTGCATCATCAATAAATGTAACATAATAATGAGAGCCTCCAAGGAAAGATACCTGAGCTGGTCCCCATACATTTGTATGTACAAGCTCTAATTTCTTCTCTTTTTTTTCCATCCTAGTCTTTACAAAACTCACTCTCTTTTGTTTTCCATACACACAACTTTCATAGAAATCCATATTAACACATTTTAGACCTAGTAACAGTTTCTTTGAATGAAGTATTGTCATACATTTCTCACTCATGTGCCCAAGTCTATTGTGCCATAGTTTTGTATCAGAATCTAAAGCAGCTATTTGTTCTCCCTGCTTAACTACAACAATTATTCTTGAACATTCATTTTTCTTTGAAACAATTAAAGTAGAAGGAACAATATGACTTGTACAAAGATATAAGGTGCATACTTTTAGACCTTTTTCTACTACAAGGGAATCTTTTGAAACCTTCCAATTTTTATCATTAAAAGTAACTACACAAACCTTATCACTAAGATTCCCTACTAAAATTAAATTCCTACTCAGCCTTGGAACATGTCTTACCTCATTTAGTATCCAATGATTCCCATTCTAAAACTTAATCTTAATTTTTTCCTTTCGAACAATCTGACAAGGTTCATTATCTCCCAAATAAACAAGCCCAAAATCCCCTTGGACATAGTCATTAAAATAACCTCTATGAGGTGAAGCATGGAATGAAGCACAAGAATCTAAAACCCATGAATCATCAACACTTTCTAAAGATAGAAGCAAAGCATCCTCTTTGGATTTGTTACTTACTACATTTGCCTCCTTCTCTCCATCTGTTTTATCCACTTCATTTTTCTTTTGATTCCAACAATCTTTCTTTTTATGACCTAGTTTCCATAGTACCAACAGTCATTTAGTCCTCTCAATTGAGACCTCCTCCCCTTTGACTTTCCTCTTGATTTCCCACAATTTCTAGAATTACTTCCCCTCTTAGTCATTCTACCCCTACTTTGTGCATTCAAAGCACTTCCTGATGTAGATCCACTTGAGGATTTCCTATGAGTTTCCTTACTCAAAATAACATTGATCACATCATCATATTTTAGGGTACTAGATCCAAGAACAAAATTACTCATAGCCATTACCAAGCCATTCTAGCTTTCAGGGAAAGAACACAAAATCAAGAGAGCCCTAATTTCTTCTTCAAAATCGATACCCATAGAAGATAACTAACTAGTAATGGTATTAAACTCATTTAAATGATCTGCAAAAAATCCACCTTCTACCATTTTCAAATTAAATAAATGGTTCATGAGAAATACCTTGTTTGAAGCAGAGGGCTTTTCATACAGTATTGCTAGGGTTTTCATCAACTCTTCTATCATCTTTGCTTTTGTAATATTAAATGCCACCGATGGTGTCAAGCATAATCAAATGCTTCCAAGTGTCTTTCTGTCCAAAAGATCCCATTCATTATTTGACATAGATCCCTGATTCTTGGCTTTGCCTTCTAATGGCTTCCATAAATCCTTCTGATAAAGATAGTCTTCCATTTGCATCTTCCATAACTAGAAGTTTTTCCCATTAAACCTATCAACCCTCAGCTTACCCTCATCTTCCATCTCTCCCACTCAACCATGAGACTCCCACTCAACTGTGAGAATTTCCTATAGAAGATAACTAGAAAAAAAAACTCACTCTAATACCACTTGTTAGGAATAAAACCATGGATAGAAATAAAAATTATATGAAAATATAACCAATAATAGAAAATATTAGATCACACAAAAAAGAACACAAGGCACCAAGATTTAACATGGTTCACCCAATCCCTAGGCTATGTCCACCAAACAACAATTCCAATATTATTATGATCTAGTGATTACAACCTAATTACAATCTGTAATCCATTACAACTCAATACCACCGCAAGAACCAATTTTTGCATCACCACAATGAAACAATCCCTAACCCTAAGTCCTTCTATACAAGTATTTTTATGCCACTTTAGGGTTGCAACAAGTCAGCCATATGTTGGCCATACATTAGCCACAACATTTTCCATGACTCAAAAATTTATGAAGTATGTACAGTATTTTTCTGATCATTCACCACAAACTAACATCTACTAGTGTCATTACCAATTCTGAGAACTACACTAAAACTAGATGTGATGCTTCATTAACTAGTCTAAATCTAATTAATGTGGAAACTATCTAAGATATTTCTATTGGTTTATTACACAATGTTAGGAATGTGCCCAAATTTGTGTGATTTAACTCAGTATTCAGATCTCTGAGTACTCATCTTGAAATTTTGATTTCGTCAACACACCCTGAAACTTGAATACCACTAGCTTTGGAACCATCTTCTTCACAATGGAGGATGGTCAAGACACCATAGGATCTGCACAAAAGGTATGTCCATTAGCCTAGAATTAAAGAAAAATGAATTAATGACACCCTAATAACTGACCTAAACCAAAACCCTAAAAACTAGACTACTCGAACACAGAAAAAAACTTGACTTAAACCTTTTGGGTGTACTTGGCGCACCTGATAGGTGTTCCTGGTGCACCATTTTCTTTAGAAAAGTTTTTTAATGCATGGGTACACATCAACACACCTCATGGGGTTCGTTGATGCGTACCCTATGTTCACTCTATCACAAAAAAGTGCTAAGAAAATTAAGGTCTGCATTAGCACACCTAATTAGGTGCACTGATGCACACCTTAATTTTTTGCATGTTTTCTTATGCTTTTAAAGATTTTAAAAGTTTTAGGTTTCCAAATTTAAAAGGTGCGCAACTCCACACCAAATTAGGTGTGCAGTTGCAAACCTTAATCTGTGTCTAGTATTTTGTATGCAAGGAAAAATAGGAGGATGGACACCTCAACTAGTGTGTAGATGTGATGCCCAAGCTTGGATAAGTAAAAAAAAAATAAGTGGAGAATTGAAGGGAGGCCCCAAGTTTTATAGACTTGGAGACCCCAGACTCCTTTGGTGTTGTGCAGGTGCACAATTGTGCATCTATGCATCACAAAAGAATATGCCTCTCTTTAGTAGTTTAGCACACTAGTGCACCTGTTGAGGTATGCTGGTGCACGTTTTGATTTTACAAAAGACATATCTTCTTTGAGAACTTTTTTTCTAGAATCTAGATATCTTCAAACTAGGACCTAGATGTGAACTATGACACTAAAAAAAACCCCAAAAAGACTCAAATCCTAGACTAGGGTTCTAGAAAATCAAAAATAAAATAGGGGGTCCCCATTTCTAGTCGAAATGGGGTATGCATTGTGAAACCACAACAAATAGCCTTGAAAAAAGGAAGAAATGACAAAGGCATTTCTTCATCAGCAAATATTCCTCTGATATGTGTCAAACACCAACTGAATCTTGAATACTTTGAGTGTATTTTGAGTCACTTTGTAGTCAAAACCTCAAAATATTGAACTCTAAGTTCAATGTGTGTTCAGTGTATTCATTTCCTTTGACATCTTACAATTTAGTCTATCAAAAAAAATTGACAACTTCGAAACAATCTTCCACCCCATCTGGCTCATTCATCAAGGATCTTCACGAAAGTTGTTTATCAATCATTTCTCTGACTAGATAAGAGAATCAGTTCTAAGGGCTCTTGGCAGGTTGTCACTTTATTTGAAGTCCTAGGTAACCTTTTTTGAATACTTTCTTCACCTAGTTCACAATGTTGCCATTTGATTCTTTAATGAAGCAATGAATTTGATATTGGATAGCTTATATGGAGTGCATATCATTATAGTTAGATTATCTTTCTTAGACTTTGTAGAATCCTTCATTCTTAACACCTTCCTTTCTTTCTTTTTATATTTTTTTTTCTATATCCTAACAACACTTAGACAACATGGCCAAGACATCAGTGTTGTTTCTTAGATTTGATATTTTGTGAACATCCCTCGCATTCCTCTTTTGAGGACTTTTACAAACTCTCACGCCAAATAATGATCTTAACAATTCCTTTGAGAAGACCCTTCTATTTGAACTAGTGGGGTTTGGACTATCCCTTGTCGCCTTCAACTTTGGTTTGAAACCACCTAAGATAATCAATTTTTAAATTTGTAAAGTGTTTAGAACTTGTAGATTTGCAACTCTAAAGTCAAGACTGAAAGTCCCCTATTACTAAAAGTAACATCCATTCCTTAGTTGGTATAAGAAAAAAATTTATAAAAATATTTTGACAAAGAAATACCTCTTCGTAGAAATCAGGACCACAAGAATGGTTAGTAAAAAAATTGAGTGCACCTATCCCCTGGATTGATACAACTTTGAAAGCAAACACACAAATGAAAGCAAACACACTTGCAGAAATGAAATCAGTTTTTTTTTTTTTTTTTTTGTGATCTCTTAGGCCTAAAAGTAATGCTTTAGAAATTTTCCATTGACTGGAAACAGAACTAATTCCCCCTATAAGGAACTTAACCTAAAAGTTTTTTCTCTCAAAATTTCTGCAATCTGATAAGGACCAATCCACAAGCATTGGAACTTTGTGTGGTTGCTTGACTTTTCTTTCACCTTGTCCCAGAGTAGAACAAGGTCAAATATCCTAAAAGACATTATTGTGTTTATGAACCACCTCTTGATGATAGCTTGATGTTTAGCCATATGCTCCAAAGCATCTGTCCATTTTTCATCCATCTCTAAAAGATTCATCAATCTGATTTGTACTCTATCAACATCTTCAATATACCCACTCATGAACTTCAAAATAGGAATCGTAAGGTTAAGTGGAAACACTGACTCTTTTCCATAGACAAGTACATATGGGGATGTCGCCAAAGCATTCTTGACCTTGACTTAGTCTATCCATAATGCATATTTTAGTTGTATATGCCAATCTTTAGGATCCTCCTTCAACAAATATCATATTACTGTGATCAGGTTCTTATTTGTAGATTCGGTTACACCATTTCCTTGTGGATAATAATTTGAAGAGAACTTGATAATAACATAATTTTCTAGTGCTCATTGAGTTAAGAATACTGATGAAAAAGTGAATCCATTATCACACACTAGGGAGAACAACATCTTGAATATAGTAACAATGTGCTCCTCCAAGAAGTATGTCAAGTTGATGATGGTGGGTTCACTAGACTAATAAAATCTAGCCCCTACTTTGTGAAGAGGCATATCTCGAACACTAGTTGCAATGGCATTGTAGGATGTCTTTATTTTTTAGCATTAGTTTAACAAATATGACAAGTACACATGTGCTCAAAAGTATCTTTGAATATCATAGGCAAGAAATAACCCGATCTTAAAATCATATGAGCAATTTCTTCTATTGAACCATGCCCTGTACCATACTTATCATGAAATTGTTCTAAAACTTCTTTTACTTCCTCTTGCCCAAAGAATTTCAAGTAAATCACTTCATAGTTCCTTTTGTATAACTTTCTATCATACATCATGTAGGATTTGCACTTCATTTTGAGTCTCCTATGCTATAAACTATTCATCCAACTGGGATACTAATTTTGTTAAAGATAGTAAACAATATCATGGTACTAGACATCAGTTATTACACACTGTCCAATATCAAATTGAGATACTACAATCCCTTTCTAATCATCCATATCTATTTCACCATCAAACCTACTATCATTTTTTACAATCATTGGCCTCTTAATAACTTCATAGGTTGGATCTATAAATCAAATTCTTTAAGGATTCCCATCCATTTTCCTCATCTTTCTCCAAGTTCATTTTGCATCAACATTGTCTTAACCATTGGATCAAGCACAATCACATACACCTTGCTCCTTAGTATATAATGGTGGAACTTCTTTACCACTTTAATTAAAGCAAAAGACTATTTTTTGAATTTAGAATAGTTTAATTTGACATTCTTTAGAGAGAAACTCATAAAGGCAATGCATCTCTCATCTTCTTTTTCCTTCTTTTGTGCAAGAATCCTAGCACATGAATGTTCTAAACCAAAAGAGTATATTTTAAGAGATAGTCCATAGTTTAGACTTATCAGTATTGGGGCTGTGGAAATAGCCACTTTGATATCCTCAAATGATTTCTTGACCTTTGGTACCCATTCTATCTTAGCTCCCTTTTTGAGTAAATCATTAAGGGGACGAACTATCTCTGCAAATCTGCTTATGAATTTTTGTACAAAATTTATCTTTCCAAACAAGGACTTTCCTTCTTCTCAAGTATGGGGAGGTTATAACTACAAAATAGTTTCAAATCTATCAGGATCAATGGAGCTTTCAACTTCAGAGATGATATGACTTAGGAGCTTCCCTTTGGTAACCCAAAATGAACATTTCTTGGGATTGAGGGATATGATGTACATGCAACATCTATTGAATATCTATCTTAGATGAACAATTTGGATGCTTTGATCTTTTGAAAAGATAGTTAAATCATCCATGTAGATGACTATACACTTATTTATCAATCCCTTAAAAGCTTCATCCATGGCTCGTTGAAATGTAGCCCCTACATTAATTAGTCCAAAAGGCATTCTTCTATAAGTGAAAGTCCCCTATTTAGTTGTGAAGGCCGTCTTTAGCCTATCTTCTTCATCAACCATGATTCAATTATATCCTAAATATCTGTCCAAGAAAGACATCATTTTTGAACTATTAAAAATTTATAGAACTTCATCGAATGAAGGTAAAGGGTAATTGTCCTTGTGAGATGCAAGGTTCAAATTATGAAAATCTATGCAAAGAAAAATCTCTCCAGACTTCTTCTATATAGGAACCAATTTAGCCACCCACATGGAATGGTGAATGGGGAAGATGATCATTGAATCGAGCAACTTCTTAACTTCCTTCATTATCAGTGGTTCAATGATAGGACTAATAGGCCTTTGTATTTGCTGGAAAAAGTTTTGCATCAAGTTTTAATGGAATGTCATGCATAATAATCTCAGGATCACACATTTTTAGCTCTTCATAGCTCCAAGAAATGACATCTTTATACTCTATAAGTAGTTTGAGCATATCCTACCTTTCCTATGCATTGCACACCTTTTTTATCCTTACCATTCTAGGATCTTCATCAGTACCCAAATTGTACAAATCATATTCTTTGATCTCCTTTTGTTGGACTGTTCTTCTATTAAGCACTAATTTTTTATGATAAAAAATGTATTCCAATTCAATCATTCCTTTAGGAATGGTGTTGATTCAACTTCAAGATTCCATCTTCATCTTCAAGTTCATCATCTTTAGATTTTTTATCAGGAGCATCATCAATTTCTTGCCCTTTAAAGTGGCCATTACACATGATAAATTCAACTATATGTTGATCATCCTAAAAAACTTAGAAGTTTGTAATGTTATCAGGGATAGATGGAGCAACAACCAATTTTATTGAAAACCTTTTCAATTTCATTCTCTTGACAAGTTGTAATGCACTAGCTGTAATAGCAAGGGCATTTGCTACCATGTTTTTCTTCCTCAGAATATATTTTATATTCAAAGCTTCAAAGTCGTCCATTAAATCCCATACTCTCTTCCTGTATACAAGCAACCTCTTATCATTGTGAGAATATACCAACTTTACTTTTCTTATAACCAATAGAGAATCTTGCTTGACTATGAGAGTTGTGATTCCTTTGTCTAATGCAAAAAGAAATCCTTAGATCAATGCTTCATATTCTACAATGTTATTAGTACATCTAAATTGTAATTGATATGCTGCATAGAAAGACTTACCTTTTGGGTTGATCAACTCAATACTTATGATAGCTCCTAATTTTCATTTGGAATTGTTGAAGTGAAGCATCCTAATTGGATCTTTTTTGGGCTTCCTAACCTTATGCTTATTTGTCCTTAGCTTTTCCTTTACTTGGGCCTAGAAGGATTATTTCTTGGGTACTCACTATAATCTTTTGCAGGTAGACTTGATGATACTCTATTGTTATTCCTTGACACAAAAAGTGTCTTTTTTTTCTTGTTTATCCTAGATTTCCCCTATTATTTCTATAATTTTATCCATTTTGGGTTTAGAATGGATGACTATTGAAGTCCATCCTTGACCTTTCACATAGGGTAAGTGCACCAAGTTGTGGTGCCAAAAAGGTGACACCTTTTTTATTTTTTCTAATTTTTAATAGCATGTATGCATTATAGCATGCACATACTATGGCTTGGGTAACCCAAGCCATAGCACATATGCACTATAGTGCATATGTGCTATAGTGCGTATGTACTTTATAGAAAACCAAATTGTTATAAATGGGTTGCATACCCACAGCCCATTCAGTTTTCCTTTATTTTCCTACTTCCCCTCCTCACAACATGTACATAGATTGAGAGAATAGAAGGTTTTTGCCACCCGTCTTGCCAATATACCTCCTCACCATTGAAGTTTAAGATCACAACCATGCTGTATGTTATCTAGCTTCCTTTTTGCTTTGTTTTATATGTTTTTTATATTATTTTGTAGGTTTTTATCAAATTTTCTTTAAATTTGTTTATTTATTTAGATTTCAGTTGATTTCTTATTAGGAAATGTGAATAATGAACTGGCAAATCCCCAAGAAGATCAAAACCAAAACCTTCAAAAAGATCCAAACCAAAACCCTCCACAACAAGAACAACAAATTCCACAACCTAAACCAATTGCAAGACCTCCTCTTGCCACACAAGAAACCATTTAAAATGAAATAGAAAGAGGCAAAACCAAATTAGAAACACTCATTGGTAGGTTGAAAGCCTTTGGACAAACCAATCCAATGAGAGCTCAATTGGCATCCTCCCTTGAGTCCATTATGGCCCACATAGCTTCTGTTAGTGATCAGTTAGATGTTTGGCGGGTTAAGAGGGATGAACAAAAAAAATATTATGCAAATAAAGTTTCATATCAAGATGTTAGAAAAAAAGATATACCAAAAGATAGGATTTGTGGATTATTTAGAAAGCCTGGTGAAAAAGATACTGTTAGAGAGGGTATTAAACGGTTCTCCATCCATTGGTGCATACACAATGGTATTAGAAATAATTTTTTGGATAGATGGTGGATGGTTTTTGATGCCCCTCCTTGCAATAATCACGAGGTCCCAATGTATTTCTTAAGGAAATTGTACTATGAGTTTGTTCTTGGGGAGATTCCCAATTATTTTGATATATTAGACTCTTAGGGTAGAGGTGGGGGATCATCATTTGAGAGGCCGTGGGCATGTCATGACCCTAATGTAATTAGGGCAGCTGTGGTCACGCCACAAGGTGAGCATGTGACTATTCCTTTAGTTGTGAAGGAACATGTAGAGGCTAGTGCTCTAAGGACTATTAATGATTTGATGCAAACCTTAAGTCATTGCATAAGTTTATTAGTTGAGGAGGAGCCTTTTGCATGTCATAGTCACATGTGCACATCATGCGGATCCTTATGCACATTTGGTAGTCATGCTGAAGATGGTGTAGATGATGGGCTAGTGACTGATCGGTTCCTGAATGAGACATTTGGCATCGACACATAGGTAAATTAAAATTATAATAAACTAATTTTATCACATCTCATATGTATAGTGAATGACTAATTAATTAGCATGTATTGACATTGTTCAAAATTTAGGGTCAAAGTGTTGGCGACCCTAGTACCGATCCCCTGGCCGCATTTTTTGTCCTGTCGATGAGTCCAAAGGTATGTATCAATTTAATCATTTAAATGAATACATATATTTATTAAGTAATCATATAAAGGATTGACAAAAAAATTATGCATGTGCATCAGTTCTCTATAGGACCGTCGACATTCACTATAGACTCCGAGCCTAGACATGACATGAGCTTCATAGAGGTACATTTTTTTCAAGTTAATTTAATTCATTTGATTATATTTTTTTCATGTTTTGTGTTACATTTAATGTGTATTATATGACATGTAGATCTTGACATCTGAGACTCCTCCTCATCTTCGGCAGTCTGTCAATCGTGGAGTGGCTGCAGCTATGGCTAGTTCATAGCCATTGACTGAGGTATGAAAGAATTTTCTTGGTTTTAGTTGTTGTTTATAATAATTAGTATTAAAATTTCTAATGTTATTTATAACTGATTATATTGATTCAATTGTTGTAGGGTCTTGTCACACCTGATTGTCCATGAGCCTTTGAGGTGGACTTGTAGAGTGATTATATGATGGTGATAAGAAAATAATTAATTTTGTGCGTCCATCTATTTGATTTCAATGTATAATAATTATTTATTCATATCTACTTTTTTTGTATCATCTCGAGTTAGAGAAGAGCCTCAACAAGAGGATGAGTGAGTGTATGAGGAAGACCCCATCATCACCACTATCTCCCTCCACATGATGACCAAAGACCTCCAGAGATTTGTTTCCTTCCCCTTGTGGGAAGGAGAAGATATAGTCGATAGACATACATGTATAGGCATCACCTGACATATATGTTGGATTTTATGTCAATCAACATATTCAATATACATTTGATGTATATATGACATTTTATATTTGATGTATGACATTTATTTGATGCATGACATTATTAGACTTATGACATTACTGGTTAATATATGATATGTTTTTTCATGTATGCAATTATTGGTTATCATAATATATTATGTGTTTGTTAATGCATGACATTATTGGTTATCATTTTATATTATATGTTTGTTCATGTATGACATTATTGGTTAACATAATATATTATATGTTTGTTTATTTATGAGATTATTGGTTATCATAATATATTATATGTTCATTCATGTATGATATTATTGGTTATCATAATATATTATGAGGTTGCATGGGTACTTGTACCCACACCCTTGGTACTCGTACCCATGTACCCAAGTACCAGGTGCTTGGTGGAGAGCATCATAGCTAAGGACCTTGATTGAGATTTTGGATTATTTTTTTTAGTTTTTAGTTTATGTATCAGCTTGTTGCTTATCAAGCTTAATTCAATGCCTAATTAGTTTGAAACTTTGATAGAATATTGATTAACAATAAACTTTATCACTATTTAAGCATAATTTTATCATTTCTAATATGTCATCATCATATGATTTATGATCTTGTTCATGTTTAAAGTTTTCCTTATCTATTATTTGTTTATCAAGCTTAATTCAATACATAATCAATTTGAATTTTTGATACAATATTGATCAGCAATAAACTTTACCAGTGTTAAAGCTAGAAATTTATCATTTGCAATATGTCATTGTCATATGATTAATGATCTTCTTGTTCATGTTTAAAGCCTACCTTCTATGTTATGCATCTAAAAATTTATCATAAATTATTCTTACAAACATATAACAAATCTGAAACTAAAAACAATACATTACATTTGTAAACTTTATCACTGTTCTTGATTTGAAAAATCATTGTCATGACTCATAAATTCAGGTTTTCTATATATATAAGAGTATAATTAAAAATAAAGTTTGACATGCCCAAGTAATCCCATCCCCTATTATAAAAAATAGTTGTACCCGTACCAATACCCACACCCGTACCCTAAATACCCCAAGTACCCCCATCCCCGTGCAACCTTGTATATTATTTGTGGATCTTGGGGTTTTCTATACACCTATGTAGTCTATATGATCGCTTGCTACTTAGAACATTTGCTGAACTTGCCCAACCTCCTCACCAGGTTAACTGATCCAAACTTGCAGCATCACTCCCTTACTCTTCTAGGAACAATATCCCTCCAAAGGTTTTATAGGTCTACTAGGGTACCATAACACTCCCCATTCCAACCAAGGTTTCTATGATGTCCTCAGGTGTTATTTGAACACTTTTACTATGCTTGAATGGATAACAACAATGGGCTTGTACCCAATTTCAAGATTTCTTCACAAAAGGGCTACAAGGAGAGCCCCTAATTAAGCCTCCACCTGGATTTCTAAGGCCAATAGCTCCTTTGTGGTGCAGGAGCATCCACTCTACCTTCAAGAATAACCATAAAGATTTCAAACTAAGGTCCATGTGGCCTTTAGTCATGCTTAAGAATAATAGATTTAACATTGGATCACATTATAAGGCCATAGTTACAAGATTGGCATTTTATAAGCCCTTGTCTAACTATTGATCATTAATGATCCGTGGCATACGTATTTACATTTTTTCATGTTTTTCATGTTAAAATCCTTTAAGGATCATAAAAATAAGGTTAGGACCAATTTTGGTTAATAGATATGCAAAATTGCAAAATATGCAAAAATTGCTCTAAAAGTTGTCAAAGCAACTTTGAGCAACTGGGTATGTGCAGGATCATGGTGTGCCAAAAAGTGGCAATGTGAAAAAAAAAGAGTTTGAAGATGCCTAAAAGCGCTCAAAATCCGCTCTGACTTTTTTTTACCTATCTAGGAACCAAACCTGGAAGGTTAAGCCGAGCCTTATCGGATATCCGATTTTAAATCAAACATCCGACTAGTAATTAAAACCATATAATAGTATGATATATTATTTAATATTATTATTATTTAATATTAATATTTACTTAATGATATTATTATTAAATATAATATTATTATTATTAGTATACTAAATAATATATCATATTAAATAATAATAATAATATTAAATAATATATCATACTATTATATTATAATATTATTATTATTATTATAATAATTATTATACTATAATAATAATATTATAATGTATTATATTATAATAACATATTATATTATAATAATATAATATAATATTTCATATATTATAATATATAGTAATGTAATATAATATATATATAATATAATATATATAAGATATAATATAATAATAAAAAGTAATATCTTATAATATAATATATAATAAAAAAGTATAATATATTATAAATTATAATAATATAATATAATAATAATATTATTATATAATATAATATTTTATATTATAATATATAGTAAATTAATATAATAACTATAAAATATAATATAAAAATATATAAAATGTAATATATATTATATATTATATGTTATATTATATATATTGTACTCATTCGTGTCATATCAGATATTCGATGTTATATCGAATATTTGATATAATATCGGATATCCAATATTGTATCGGATATTCGATACATGTGCATTGGATTAAATAAAATCACAGACCTATGGGCCCTTATTTTACGTAAATTTGGGGCTAGTATTGCCATCGCAGATCAGATATCAGATACGAAATCAGATATCAGATATCAGGTATGTTCCCCCCCCGACTCATTTTTAACCTAAATTTAATAGATTTTAACATGATTTTGTTGTTTTAGTTGAATCTAGGGTTTTTTTGACAAAAATGGTTAAAATTTAGATTTTTTTTAAATATATATTACGTTTTGCAATTCAATAGGAATGGCTGATCAAAATGATGACACTAAGGCAGGGAATAATATTCCTCGAAACCCACCACCAAATGATCCAGTATCCCCACAAAATCGTCCACCAAATGATCCTCTACCTCCTCAAAACCCTCCTCGAATCGAGGATTTGATAAATGAAAATCTCACTGAGTTGAGAGGTTTGCATAGAACATACAATAATGTACCTGCACTGGCTCCTATGTTATCTACGTTAAACAACATAGTGGATAACATTGAAACCCTTACAAACCAACAAAATGCCGCTCTTCGTTGGCATGATGAAATACACCAGATGTTTGATGATGGTTTGGATTATGAAGAGATCATGGCCCTCAACATAAACAAAGACGATTTGGCAAGCCTTTTTGCTAACCCAAAAACGGGTATACTAGTTGACCCAAAAAAAACCAAACTATAGATTAAATGGTGTACAAATGACGCCATATGTGCAAATTTTTGGGACCGTTGGTGGATGATCTTTGATATCCCTCCACATGTCAATTTAGACATACCATTTTATTTCCTTAGAAAACTATATGCAGAATTTGTGTTGAAACTTAAAGTGAACTATTGGAGCATGAAGCCCAACATGGGCTTAGGACTAGGAGCTCCTCAGGATAGACCCTCTTCCTAGCAGAAGAAACTTGGCACTTTTGTCCCCCCCCTGATATCTCCCCCCCTCCTCGAGTGAAACATCTAGATATTATGGCAGAGGCTAGCTCTCAGACCATCAGAGCCATTCATAGGCTGAGTAGCCTAATGATATCTCAGGCTATGTCAGTCCTGCCTCCTCATGTTGATGATGTTGGTGCCAGTTCATCATCGACTAGCTCATCACATGTTTGTGTGCCTCACACTTGCATTACATGCAAGAATATTATCTTGGGTCCCATAGGTGATCTTCCTGAGTATCATTTTGTATTAGACGACGATACACCAGACACACGTGTAGAGGCTACAAACCCTGATGTCAGAGAGGAGGCGAATGCAGAGGCATGGACTCCTTCGGTGTCGGTACATGTATAAATTTTTTTGCTATGACATATGTGATTTAAAGTTAATTTTTATAATAGAGTAATTTTAATTTTTAAGCCATACTGACTTTTACATTTATGTGATCTTCATTCATGTTTAGTTGATGACCGAGGAGGAGCTTATGTATGTGATCTTCATTCATGTTTAGTTAATGATTTCATTTGGCCTTGAGACATCTACGATACATTATGTTGTGTTCGCATTTCTTTTTTCTATTTGATATTGTAGCATATATGGTTGCTAATCTTTCTTTTATCTTGCAGATACCACCTGCCATGAGGGGACAAAGTGTGGGGGGTGAGCTAGCATGCATTGACAAAGGAAAGGTAATTAGATGTTTTCTAATTGATTAAACATTGATGCATTCTTGTAAAATGTTTTTGGTAATCTCATTTAATTACATTATTTATTGTATATAGGGTGTGGCTACTGGTGACGAGCCTGTACAGATTCGGCATCCTAGATCATCAGGGATTTTCATTCGCACAGAGAGCCCCATTGTATGTATAAGTATCATTTATTTTATTTTTTTCTAATTGATGCAGAGGAAAGTATGATTGATGTTCTATACAATTTCTGTGATTTTTTCCATACCAATAATGATTCATGTCTTGCATATGTTCATTACAACTTAAATAGGCTTATATGCACCTGTCCAACTGACCAAGTTGGTTACAAAGGTTTATTTAATGAAACAAATACCAAATTACTACTTTCCCTCCAAAACTAATATGACTGTTTGAATTTGAAATTCAAATTTCAAACTATAGTTTTTATGCATTCCCTAACTTTCTAAACTATTCCATTGACTCAAAATTGGTCATATGGATTTATTAAATGCAACTAAGTAAATTTCTAGAAAATTGAAGTTTTGATTGTTTTTTCTCCAAACCACCGTACACTCTGATCTCCCCCTTTCAACTGAGATCACATATGACATATATAAAGGTCTACATGACCATTGGAACAACCATATAGGTATTCCCAACCATAAAACAAACAAACAACCACTTTTTGCTAATACTGGTTAGACTCTAAATACCCTATTCTAAGGCCTTTTGGTTCCATGGAGTCACTTGGTTTATAACCACACCAAAATGCTTGTGGGCCTTACATGTGCCTTTATTACAAAACATAGACCAACTTGTAAAATATGGACCAAACCTTTATTCCAACTTCCTAATCTACTTGAATCCTCGCTTTCATGGAGTGGCAAGGTGTCCGGCAACATAGATACTTGTTCCCCCCTACCACATAGGTTAGGTGCCCTGCACCACCTTTCCTCTCTCTCATTCTGAACACTAGTCCACCAAGTGAGTGATGTTCCTCTCAGTCTTGCTATTGCTACTTTTACCTTCTTATCTACCTCTATGTCTTCAAGATCAAAGTAGTTCTCAAGGGCCTCTATCCACCCTAGCACTTCTTCACTATCCATTTTACCCTGGTATATTGGAAAATCAATATGGTTCTTCCCACCATTACCTTGTACTGCCTTAATGATTCTGATAAATCTGCTTTCTTCAAGATCATCTATTGTCTCATTCTCTTGCCTTGCATTACCAACCTCTTCTTCTTCATGGTTCTCTCCATGATTTCTTCCTCTAACCTCTTCTCCTCTAGGTTCTTGCCTTTCCTTTTCTAAGGATTCTATTCTTGCAATAAGCTTCAACCTCTCTCTTCTCATCTGTCTTTCTTCCCTCACTCTAGATGCTTCAAGTTCTTTCCTCTCTCTTTTCTCTTTTGCCAACTCTTCTCTCAATTCTTCAAGTTCTCTAGCCATTTGATTTTTAGGAGGCATTTTCACAACAATTTTTCTTCCTTCCCAAGGGCCAACTCACTGATTTTCTTTCTTTCCTCACCAAGAAATCTCTGGACACCACTTATGTACCTTTCAACTCTGGGACACACAAGGAGGAATTAGACACACCAAGGCTTCAACAAAGGGACCAACACACTAAGGATTTTCAAGATTATAGGTCTTTGTCACACTCCTAAACACCCAAACTTCAAAACCCTCCTTAAAATGGCTTAAAAACCAAGGCCTGCTTGTTCAAACCCCAAAACTCAATTCTAGAATGTTTTGACTTGTCTAATGACAAGATATGATCATGACAACCTACATGAACCTATCAAATGACTCATCTACCATATGAAATCCTAAAATCCTATCTCATGCCCAATTACAACTTTCTTCCATGTATGAGTCCAACATTATAACTTTGTATGCTTCCATGAGCCATAATTGGTACAAAGATTGCCCAATTGACTTCAAGAGATGTTCCATGACCTCTGTAATGCCTTGGATCTTCAATGTTCCCCTGATGAGCATGGGATGCTCCTGCATCACTTATCTTCATAAATTAATTCAAAACTAATTTCCGTGATATTAACAACTACTATTTTGTATCTCATAGGAGACTCCTAGTGCACATGAGGTTCAACGGGACAGTTATGTAGATTTGATGACGCGGCCACTCACTCCTGAGGAGGAGCCTAGAATAGTAAGTTGTAGTTTGAATTCATGATTAAATATGTTATAAATTTAGCATGCTATGAATTATAATGTTATAGTTTAAATTGTAGATTCATCTGACAAAGGTATTTGAACATATATAGCCCACAATCAGAGAGGTACTAGCATTGCCGAGAG
The DNA here is from genome assembly GCA_028749045.1 of Cupressus sempervirens. Lineage (NCBI taxonomy): Eukaryota > Viridiplantae > Streptophyta > Pinopsida > Cupressales > Cupressaceae > Cupressus > Cupressus sempervirens. The sequence continues at coordinate 361,819,998 of CM053789.1, forward strand.
CATACGAGCGGACTCCTAACTAGCGCAGGAGGTCGACGAGAGAGGTATTTATTATGAAATTTTGATAGTATTAATCTCCATTATGGAAAAGATCATTATGCATTTGAGTAATTCAATGTTAGATATGTAGAATCATATAAATTTAGTAGTCTAACTTTGGGTTTTCCCTTTTTGTTTATGTAGGAGGCATCCGTTCCACCTAGTGCAACGAAGAGGCTACATTTTGATCATCCACCAGCACCCTAGGATAGTATAGTTTTCATAGGATGCATCATGAGACATTTTGAGATGGCATATGACACATTATATACAAAAACATTGATATTATACACATTCTGATGGCAGGATCAGCCACATTTTGTATATGGATCTATGTATTTTGATATATATATATTTGAGTACTTTTTCTATGGATACATGATCTTTGATATATATTTTTGTAAAAAAATTTCTATGGATACATGTATTTTGATATATATTTTTGTCATTTACGTGCACAATGATATACATATTAATTTAGTATCTAGTATTGTTCAATTTATCATGGATCATGTGTCATGCCCTAAATTTTACTAGTAAAAACACAACAATTTTTTATTTTTTTTGTATCTTATGAAGTCGCATAAGAAATTACATATTGTAAAACAAGTTTATCATTGAATAGGAATTCAAGACTCATGTGAATAGTGTGAAGGTGTTAAAATTTTAGTCACAGGTGGTTTTCAAATAGATTGGATGATAGTCTAGTTCAAGTTAGCATCACAAGTCAAACGAGCAAGTTCAAGATACAACACTCATAAATTAGTGAGGTAATTCATATCGTAACAAGCCTCTGATACTAATATTCTATTAGGGTTTGTCGGTTGTATCATATGGACTAGGTCGTGATTCTAGCATGTAAGGGAAGGGGATCAGAATTACTTACTGTCCTCATTACCAATGTACACACATTCATTAATCATTACAATATATATATTAATGTGACAATTACTATATTACTATATCCTCATTATCTATCAACATTGCTTCCTCACCAAACTAGCACTCACTACAATTTTCTAAACACAAAAATTACTATTTCAATACATAAATTAAACTCACTCTAACAAAAGACAATTACTAACTATCTAGCTCATCAACTACTAACTAATCTAGCTACATTGCCATGCTTTTACATTTACTATTTTAATTACTATAATTACTATACTATTACATTTACTTTTTACATTAAATTACATCTAACTATTCACCATAAGTTCACTTTCTCACTATCAATATTATTATTATCAATGCATGTTAAGATTCAAAGTAGTTTCATAGTACAAATTAGTAAGCACATAAAATGAGGAACTCTTAGTAAGTCTAAGGGCCAATTCAAAGTACTTAACTTAATAATAATTCACGATCTGTATTTAAACACATCCTACAACACCATCGTATTGAGTGTGTCAATTTAAATTTGTTAGATGAATTTTTTATGCAAGGATTAGGTGCAAGCGTATAAATAAGGTTTGTATATAACATACCTTGTCATTCTGACATATATTTATCAATGTATCAATGTGCTTTATTAACTAGATAAAACTAGATTTGAGTTATTATTTTAATCCACTATCCATCCTTATCCTTGATTCTCCAATCCCATCATCTCGACAACTTACTTCATATTAAAACCCTATTATATGTACATCCAATCAATCTTGGCTTTTATTTTATTTTTGAGTTAAATATTTAAATTTGTCATATTCTCTAACATGCACACTAATATGCCTTTATTTATTTAATTACTAATTTATTATTTGAGTGTTGGATGTGACTTAGAGGTCACAAGATTGTAATGTGTACCATTCTATCACTTAGAAAATATATTAGTCTAGGACACTCATTAGTCTCTATATGCTATTATTATTTTTATTTTTATTGGATAGCAGTCTAGAATCTGGGAATATTCTTTAATATTTTATTGCTCTGTATTAAGGAAGGGATTTATTTGCCTTTACCATACATTTTCTAGAGAGGAAAATTCATGCCTATAGCAATGTATCTTATAGATTTTGTTATGTCTTCTCTTACAAAAAACTTCATTTTGTTATATCATAAAATTAATTTGATGATTTCCTTGCTTAAAATTGCATTAAGCTTGGTAATTAAAATCAATGTTATCCATGCATGTGATATGAACATAAAATTTTCCTTCCAAATTATTGAGTGCACAACAAGATTGTAAGCAATCTACTAAGTTTTAAATTCATACAATCAATGGTATCACATAACATCTATGGATTGTTATTATCAACTAGTCATTTACAATACCACAAGGAGAAAACTTTCTTTCACATTTTCAAATGATAACAATGATGTCAAAGCAAATCTGTGACTCATACCAATGCTTTCATAACAATATAAACTCCAAATGAAACATGCATATACAACCTTATCAATTATTTCTTCTACATGTAGATTAGGTAACAATGATACAATATCCTTCCATCACAATGGGGCAACATAAGGGACTTTTCAAAATCATAAGGAACATGGACATTGAAAGATATGGACAATGAGTAGCATGAACATTGTCCAACATGATCGTTGAGAACATGAACAAGCTGGTGAATCCTCCTTCACAAATGAGGGAACAATGTCAAGTTTTCTCATCCAACATCAATCTGCAAGATGATCATTCCAAACCATTTCCATTGCTCCCTTGGACACAATTTTGCATATGCAACACAACAAAATAACAAGGACCGTGGGTTCTTTCCACCCAACCATAGGCCTCAAAGAGACCACCCCCGCGCTAGGGGACAAGGCTCAAACTGGGATACACATACAATCTTTCAATGCATAAACATTACATTTCAAACTTGAACAATTTCCCCCAAAGACTATTTCACAATGGCTTCACAGATGGAACCATAAACATAGGGTGAAGGTGTGTTCTAAAATGGAGACTTTCCATACCAAACCATATTTGCAATAAACAATTTTCATGCCCTCTCGAGGCCTCCACATTTCCTCCTCCAAACCCACTACCATCAGTTGTAACTCCTCAAACTTCCTTTCTACACCATACTTTCCTTATCACCCCCAGCAAGATATGAAATGTTATGGCATACAATAGAGCCCATACTCCAATGTTCTCAATACATTTTTCGAACCCAACTTAAGCCCTTCACCCTAGACTTCTCTTTCCTTCTTACAAGGGTGAGTGTAAGTCCCACACCCATAACAATACTCAAGCACAAAACAAGAAAATAAAACCAAGTAGAAATAAAACAAGAAATTTTCAAGAGCACATCACATTTTCACAACACAATATCAACACCCATAATACAACAAGGAAATAGATGAAATACAAACCTCATACTCATAATACTCCACACAATAGAATAAGATGCACAATGGTGTCACACTAATCTACATGGAATGAACACCATTCAAGCACTCACATGAATGCTACTCCACAATGCAATGCAATGCATACTCCATTGATAAACTCCATGCTTGCATATTTGCTTAACCATGCTAAAAGAAAGAAATGGAACAGAAGCAAGTTTGAGATACCAACCTTGGTCCAAGCTAGGGTAAGGATAGTTGTAGTAGAGCTCCCCTAATCTCCCTCCAAAACTTACATGTCTCTAAAATTAGAGAGTGGGCAAACACCCCACTAGTTTGGCCAAGACCCTCTAATAAAGCCTTCCCACTAACTTATTTTAGAAAAAACACTAATCCACTCCATCCTTACAAACTTGTCTCCTCTAACGGTTCATTGATAGCCCTCATGAGCTCTGAGTTATGACCCTCGAAGGATCGACCTCAAAATGCACTTAGAGCACCTTGAAGACTCCTCGGTACAGGGTGGCTGCAAATGATGGATGGTCTTCATGTCCAGAACAAGGGTGCGACTAGGGTTCACCCGCCCATCCAGAGCTAATGGCACTAACGATTCGATGCCAAGATCAGTGGTTTCAAAGTTACACTGTGGTGCACCTATGAACTGAGGCACACTGCGAGTTTTGGCATCGAGCGAGATCGCTGTGCTGAATCCAAACGGAATGTGATCTCTCAAAAATGAGATAGGTTATTTTAGGCCTTAGTATCACTGTCCTGTAGCATTTGACAGTTCATCGATAGCCTTCATGAGCTCTGAGTTATGACCCTCGAAAGATCAACCTCAAAATGCACTTAGAGCACCTTGGAGACTCCTCGATACGGGGTGGCCGCAAATGATGGATGGTCTTCGTGGCCAGAAAAAGGGTGTGACTAGGGTTCACCTGCCCATCCGAAGCTAATGGTACTGATGATTCGATGCCAAGATCAGCGGTTTCAAAGTTACGCTGTGGTGCACCTATGAACTGAGGTACACTGCGAGTTTTGGCATTGAGCGAGATTGCTGTGGTGAATCAAAAAAGAATGTGATCTCTTGAAAATGAGATAGGTTATTTTAGGCCTCAGAATCACCATCTTGTAGCATTTGACAGTTTATCAATAGCCCTCATGAGATCTGAGTTATGACCCTCGAAAGATCGACCTCAAAATGCACTTAGAGCACCTTGGAGACTCCTTGGTATGGGGTGGCCGCAAATGATGGATGGTCTTTGTGGCTAGAACAAGGGTGTGACTAGGGTTCACCCGCCCATCCAGAGATAATGGCACTGACGATTCAATGCCAAGATCAGAGATTTCAAAGTTACGTTGTGGTGCACCTATGAATTGAGGCACACTGCGAGTTTTGGCATCAAGCGAGATCGCTATGCTGAATCCAAATGAAATGTGATCTCTTGAAAATGAGATAGGTTATTTTAGGCCTCAGAATCACTATCTTTTAGCAATTGATAGTTCATCAATAGCCCTCATGAGCTCTGTGTTATGACCCTCGAAAGATCGACCTCAAAATGCACTTAGAGCACCTTGGAGACTCCTCGGTACGGGGTGGCCGCAAATGATGGATGGTCTTCGTGGCCAGAACAAGGGTGTGACTAGGGTTCACTCGCCCATCCTGAGCTAATGGCACTGACGATTCGATGCCAAGATCAGCGGTTTCAAAGTTACGCTGTGGTGCACCTATGAACTGAGGCACACTACGAGTTTTGGCATCGAGCGAGATCGTTGTGCTAAATCCAAACGGAATGTGATCTCTCAAAAATGAGATAGTTTATTTTAGGCCTTAGTATCACCATCCTATAGCATTTGACAGTTCATCAATAGCCCTCACGAGCTCTGAGTAATGACCCTCAAAAGATCGACCTCCAAATGCACTTAGAGCACCTTGGAGACTCCTCGATACGGGGTGGGTGCAAATGATGGATGGTCTTCATGGCTAGAACAAGGGTGTGACTAGGTTTCACCCACCCATCCAAAGCTAATGGCACTGACGATTCGATGCCAAGATGTGGTGCACCTATGAACTAAGGTACACTGCAAGTTTTGGCATCGAGTGAGATCGCTTTGCTGAATCCAAACGAAATGTGATCTCTTGAAAATGAGATATGTTATTTTACGCCTCAGCATCACCATCCTGTATCATTTGACAGTTCATCAATAGCCCTCATGAGCTCTGAGTTATGACCCTCGAAAGATCGACCTCCAAATGCACTTAGAGCACCTTGGAGACTCCTCGGTATAGGGTGGCCACAATTGATGGATGGTCTTCGTGGCTAGAACAAGGGTGTGACTAGGGTTCACCCACCCATCCAGAGCTAATGGCACTAATGATTCGATGCCAAGATCAGCGGTTTCAAAGTTACGTTGTGGTGCACCTATGAATTGAGGCACACTACGAGTTTTGGCATCAAGCAAGATCACTGTGTTGAATCCAAATGAAATGTGATGTCTCAAAAATGAGATAGGTTATTTTAGGCATTAGTATCACTATCCTGTAGCATTTGACAGTTCATCGATAGCCCTCACGAGCTCTGATTTATGACCCTAAAAGATCGACCTCCAAATGCACTTAGAGCACCTTGGAGACTCCTTGGTACGGGGTGGCCGCAAATGATGGATGGTCTTCGTGGCCAGAACAAGGGTGTGACTAGGGTTCACCCACCCATCTGGAGCTAATGGCACTGACGATTCAATGCCAAGATCAGCGATTTCAATGTTACGTTGTGGTGCACCTATGAACTGAGGCACACTACGAGTTTTGGCATCGAGCAAGATCACTGTGCTGAATCCAAATGGAATGTGATCTCTTGAAAATGAGATAGGTTATTTTAGGCCTTAGTATAACCATCCTGTAGCATTGGATAGTTCATCGATAGCCCTCACGAGCTCTGAGTTATGACCCTTGAAAGATCGACCTCCAAATGCACTTAGAGCACCTTGGAGACTCCTCGATACGGGGTGGCCACGGATGATCGAGGGTCTATGTGGTTGGAACAAGGGTGTCACTATGGTTCACCCACCCACTCGGAGCTAATGGCACTGACTTGTAGCCATTAGGAGTTAGATTTTGAAAAGTTGTCAAGAAAGGTTGACCCCTTTGACTTGTATCATGAAAGGTTGCTTTGTGCCTTGCTTGATTGTTTGAAGACTACTCCATGTGTCACTATCTTTCTTGGAAAAAAAATTGCTTTTGAACATCAAGATTGCAATATTATCAATTATTGTCAAACTTTTTCAACCAAGTCAAAATGTCAAATGCAAATATTTGTTTGCATTTTTTGCTAAGGGGAGTTTCGTAAATTGACTTTGATTTTCTATGTCTCTAGTGCTTGAACATGCTTAAAATGGCTCTTTGGTCTTAAAGCTATTGGTATTTTCTAACTTCATGGTCTATGATATGCATACTAAGAATTTCTTTCACTAAATGGTTTCCTTGATCTATTGACTACACTTTAATTTGTTCATTTGTCATCTCTCTTTCTTTATGTTCAATACAAAGAGCTAGAAGAGACAAATAATCTTTCCTACCTTCATCTCTCTAAGCACATGATAGAAATCAATTCTAAACTTGAGAAAAAGTTAGAGGAGAATATTGCATTCTTAAATTAATCTCCCTTAAGACCTTTACATACACACAGGGCACTCTTAAATCAATCTCCATGGAAGAAAATTTCATAAAACTAAAGATTCCATAGTGTTGAAACATAAAATCCAAGATCTCATTTATGATGGGATTGTTGATACCTCTAATGACTCATGTGTCACAAGATCATGTTGATGAACCTATGTCAAGTGATGATTTCCTTGACACCTTCACTTCTTATAACACTAATGAACCTCCTAAAGTGTCAAAGCTTTCGAAAATGCCTCCACTAAACAAAGAACCTAATTCTTTCCATATAGACCATGCGTACTCTCAAGGGCTACAACTAAAAGAAAATGAAGCTAACCATGCGTACCCTATTTTACTTTCTCATCCACTCATAGCCTTCATATCCAACTTCATATCATGTCATTATGCATGTGCTATCTTGTGTATTGGCTTTAATTTCTTATCCTAAATGCTATCTTCTTTCATGGATTTCATGGCTTATCCCAAATGTGCTTCATACGACTTTTCAATATGAAAGTCTTTCAAAACATTATACAATATTATGAATCTTTATGCTTTCAAATGCTATGATTGGTTGCAAAATGGAAGAAATCAAGTATTCTAATTGTTCATCCATACTTTCTAGATTTTTCTTATTTGATTAGTTTGATAAAAATAGTTTTAATAATCATAATGTCAGCTTTATGTCAAATAAGGAAAAAACCAAATTTGTAATAAGATATCCGCATGCAATTATCTTTCATATAGTTATAAATGCTCTTAAAATTGTTGTTATAGCCTTGTATCACATGCAAATATGATTTGGAAGAACTTGTTCAATATCTTCCTCTTATAATTCCTTACAAAGAACCTACCAAAATACAAAAACCATATACAAAAAACTACACATTTTACATCATAATACATCATAAATTTTAGAAATTCTCCCCAATACCACCCCCCTCCAACTCTTCATGATGTACCTACATTCCAATATCATATAAAAATTAGTAACTTATTGTATTAAACAAGATAATCATCAATTCATTAAATCATTATGAAGAAAATAACATAAGAAGTATATATACCTAGTCGAGTATTCTAATAGGGTCCTCTCTCTATTTTAGGGTCTTCAACAAGGCTTCATGATCAACATTAGCAATAGTAAAAATTTCTTTTACTTTTGGTCTTCCTTGATGCTTCAATAACTTTACATTTGTTGCTATAATAAGATGTGAATATATGATAATTACTTTGTGCTTCTGATAGTCTTCGAATGCAGGAATTCCATTTCTTCTAAGAATGTATGTCCGCAGCCATGTTCTAGCAACAACCACTGAACCAATAGGATACGTGAATCCATCATCATCTGTGATCGGTTGTGCAAGTTTTTGTTTGCCTCTTACACAATGTGCTAACCAATAATCAGATTTCTCATCATTCCCTTGTGGTGCAACCAATGCAAAGACATGTCTTGGCTGAAGTAGATCTGATAGATGGTTATGCTCAAGTGAACTTTCCATGTCATCATTTTTGATAGAGGGTATGATAGACAATGGAGTAAGATAATGTGGAGCCCATGTGTCCACCCACTCACTTGACTCATAGTGATCCCAATCACACTGAAAATAAGTATGACAAAAACAAGCTAGTTGTCGTGTCCAAATGGTCTATGTACTAGAATTAGAGCTTCGAAATGAATGCATTTTTGATGAGTCTCTCACTGTAGCACAATCTAATCTATCACCTATGGACCCTTCCTCAACCAACCAAAAGAACCTGTGTACCACTAAATTAAGAGTCCCCCCCTGTGATAATGCTAAACTACACCAATCAACAATGCTACGAGCATCAAGAAGCTCTGTTGTTGAAATCTTCAGTTGCTCCTTAACTAGAGCTCTCTTCACACATGCCCCTTCTCCATCATGTTCCCCTTTTCCATGGCCAGACTCAAAAAAACTCCAAATATGAGGCAACACTCTCTCTACATGCATCCTACACAACAAATAAAACATGCGAGCATTCTTGAATTGACCTATACAGTTATCTGACCAAATGATATGTCTATCCATAGCAATTGCATGTTCATGTAAGAAATTAAAAAAATTCTCAAAACAATGTTGCACAAACTCATGAGAGTGAGATCTATCATCACTCATATAAAAATGATACTCTCTAATAATCTTTCGATTATCTTCTGCACTATCAGGGGCATGTCTATATGTTATGTGAAAAAAAATTGCAATCTGAATGGAGTTGTAATACGTAGATTGTGTCTCATTTTGAGGTTGCAATGTGTAGTTCTTAGAAAAATCAACAACTGATATAATAGTGCCAATGGGAAAAATCTCCTTACACGTTCTAAATTGTTGATCCAACCATTGAGACCTGTGACTATGTCTTGCATACTTGTAAAAACAATTTGCCTTGAAATCTGAAATAAAATTAGCCACACTGATATCTTTTCCAACCAATTCACATCTAGAACTCTCACTCCCACTCTTCAATGTGTATTTCACCATTTCATATACCTTTTTTTTTTTTTTTTTTCTTTCCAAGATCTTGTTCGCACCCCTCATGGAAACATCTGTCAAACTTGTATAAGCCACCACATTCTGAACACTTCTCATTTAAGCAAGCATTTCTATAAAAGGAACAACCATCAACTCTACAACATAAGAGTTGATCTAGCAAGTCTCTTGATGATTTTGGAAGTCCACTAGCCCCACAATCCTCCAACATTTCTTTACTATGCAAAGTAGAACGGATGGAGCGTAATAGTTCATGGTGCATAGAAAACTCAACATGATATTTGCAACATGTATTTCAAATTTTGAGTGGCACACAATAAAATGGCTTCAAAGATTCAAAAGCCCTTTGTGATATATGAAGACTTGGATGACTCTCTCTAAATTTTTTGAACAACATAGTTTGACTTACTTCTAAATGGTGTTTAGGATGTGGCATTTTATCTCTGATGCCAATTCTCAACTTTAAGATGTCTTTAGCATTGGGTGATACTCGTGAGTTAGAGTGCCAAAATTGTGTAATTTCTTCCTTCACATCGTCGGTTAGCTTCTTATGAAAACGTGGAAGTCTCCCACCAAATGCCCATGTTTCATTTTGAAGAGGATCATCAATTTTCTCTCGTCGACTAAGTGCTCTTCTCAAAGTAGTACGATTTAGATTCGAATCAATACAAGTTTGTCTCATATATCTACCCTTTCTCAAATGATGACTTACCAAAGAGGTTGTAATGACCCTTCGAGCAGCTCTATTATCCTTCTCTCTGCTATTTTTCCCAATTGTATTGAGAGCATTGAAAAGATTCTTCACGATAATGGCATTTCTTTCCAACTTTTTATTGACATGAATCTTCAATTTGGAAAGCATAGGTCTCATCGTTTGCATCTTTAATAAGTGCATGAAAAGCTGACATTGCTCTACCACTGTCTTGTTGCCGAAAAACATCTGATATAGTCTTGAAGCCCATAACCGAATGGTTCTTTCTGATTTTTTTCCTTCCAAACTAGCAATAATCGTTTCATCAATTTCAATTATCCGTTTTGGTGTTTTAGAACCTTCATGCCGATTATAATTAGGAGATATGTAAAGTTCTTGTACATTAGGTTCCTGTGCATTGTCATCTTCGACATGGTCAATTATGCAATTTGGATTATGACTTGGTGGCATTTCTTTTTCAAAATTTTCATTCTCCAAATTTTCAATTTCAGCATTATCGTTTTCAATAGGTACATTTTCATTCTCCAACAGTACATATTCATTATCTGATTCTATGATTTCACCTTCGATTAATTCATCGTCAACTTGACTGATGTTTAGCATACCTTGTCTTTTTTTTCGGTGTTCCATTTTGTCCCTTTTTCTATATGTCAGAATGTCTTCATTGGATATCTTCCTTTTGCGTTTATCCTTTCGACGACTGCTGCTCCCCATTCAGATGACAAATTTGAACACCTAAGGTTATATTTTTGAAATATTTTTGATTAGTTGGACCCCAAAACACGATTTTTTTCAAAACCCGTGAAAAAAAAAGTGGAAAAGTGATGTTGTCAGGTCTACAGGGATAGGGAATTATTGGAAATTGGTGCCAGTAAAATCGGATATCCGATACTAAATTGGATATCCAATATTGTAAAGTGAATTTTTGGAGGGAAAACTTGCTATAATTTCTCTCTTTAGCCATAATTATATTAATATTATCAAAATCAAAACTTGCTGTAATTTTTCGACTTTGGTTTATTACTAAGCTAATAGTATAGTAGTATTAATATATAATAGTATTAATAGTATAATAGTATTAATATAAAGTATCAATAGCATTAATATATAATAGTATTAATATATAGTAATATTAATATATAGTATTAATATAGCTAAAGTATCAATATTATTATACCCATAATAGTATTAATATTATTACTATAGATATAATAGTGTAAATATTTAGTGTTTATTTATATTAAATTATTATTATTATGCTACAATATAGTATTAATATATATATTATTACAGCTATAATAGTATTATTATTATTACTATAGATATGATAATATTAATATTTAATTTTTATTTATATTATCAAGAAAAAGTATAAATACTATATATATATCCTTTCATTTTTTAACCCATATACATACGAACGATTTGAATATGTCTGTAGAGGTCCTATGACTCCTAGGGACATATGTCGTCGTTTAATGGGTCAAAGAGGGTCGTAAGTCACCCTATGACCTATATGGCCCATTCGAATATGTCCCTAGGACCCTTAGGGACATATGTCGTCGTTTAATGGGTCAAAGGGGGTCAGAGGGCAACCTATGACCCCCTTTGACCCATATGAACAATTTGAATATGTCCTTAAGGGTCCTAGGACCCCTAAGGACATATGTCGTTGTTTAATGGGTCAAAGGGTGTCATAGGTCACCCTATGACCCCCTTTGACCCATATGAACAATTTGAATATGTCCCTATGGGTTATAGGACCCCTAGGGACATATGTCATCATTTAATGGGTCAAAGGGGGTCATAAGTCACCCTATCACCCCTTTTGACCCATATGAACGATTCGAATATGTCCCTAAGGGTTATAGGACCCCTAGAGACATATGTCGTCCTTTAATGGGTCAAAGGGGGTCATAAGTCACCTTATGACCCCCTTTGACCCATATGAACAATTCGAATGTCCTTAGGGGTTATAGGACCCCTAGAGACATATGTCGTCGTTTAATGGGTCAAAGGGGGTCATAGGTCACCCTATGACCCCCTTTGACCCATATAAACGATTTGAATAAGTCTTTACGGATTATAGGACCCCTAAAGACATATGTCGTCGTTTAATAGGTCAAAAGGGGTCATAGGGCACCCTATGACCCTCTTTGACCCATATGAACAATTCGAATATGTCCTTAAGGGTCCTACGACCCCTAAGGACATATGTCGTCGTTTAATGGGTCAAAGGGTGTCATAGGTCACCCTATGACCCCCTTTGACCTATATGAACGATTCAAATATGTCCTTAGGGGTGATAGGACCCCTAGAGACATATGTCATTGTTTAATGGGTCAAAGGGGGTCATAGGTCACCCTATGACCCCCTTTGACCATTATGAATGATTTGAATATGTCCCTAGGGGTTATAGGACCCCTAACGACATATGTCATCGTTTAATGGGTCAAAGACCTATGACCCCTTTTGACCCATATGAACAATTCGAATATGTCACTAGGGAATCTAGGACCCCTAGAGACATAAGTCATTGTTTAATGGGTCAAAGGGGGTAATAGGTCACCTTATGACCCCCTTTGACCCATATGACCCATTCAAATATGTTCCTAGGGGTCCGAGAACCCCTAGCGACATATGTCATCATTTAATGGCTCAAAAGGTGTCATAGGTCACCCTATGACTCCCTTTGACCCATATGAACTATTCAAATATGTTCCTAGGGGTTATAGGACCCCTAGAAACATATGCCATCATTTAATAGGTCAAAGGGGCTCATAGGTCACCCTATGACCCCCTTTGGCCCATATGACCCATTCGAATACGTTCTTAGGGGTTCGAGGACCCCTAGTGACATATGTTGTCGTTTAACGGATCAAAGAGGGTCACAGGTCACCCTCTGACCCCCTTTGACCCATATGAACAATTCGAATATGTCCCTAGGGGTTCTAGGACCCCTAGAGACATATGTCATCATTTAATGGGTCAAAGGGGGTCATAGGTCACCCTATGACCCCCTTTGACCCATATGAACGATTCAAATATGTCTCTAGGGGTCCTAAAACCACTAGAAACATATGTCGTCATTTAATGGGTCAAAGCGTGTCGAAGGTCACCTTATGACCCCCTTTGACCCATATGAACGATTTGAATATGTCCCTAGGGGTTATAGAACCCTTAGAGACATATGTCATCGTTTAATGGATCAAAGGGGGTCATAGCTCACCCTATGACCTTTTTTGACCCATATGAACAATTCAAATATGTCCCTAGGGGTTCTAGGACCCTTAGAGACATATGTCATCGTTTAATGGGTCAAAAGGGCTCATAGGTCACCCTATGAGCCCCTTTGACCCATATGAACGATTTGAATATGTCCCTAGGGGTTATAGGACCCCTAGAGACATATGTAGTCATTTAATGGGTCAAACGGGGTCATAGGTCACCCTATGACTCCCTTTGACCCATATGAACAATTCAAATATGTCCCTAGGGGTTCTAGGACCCCTAGAGACATATGTCATTGTTTAATGGGTCAAAGGGGATCATAGGTCACCCTATGAGCCCCTTTGATCCATATGAACGATTTGAATATGTCCCTAGGGGTCCTAGGGACATGCCATCATTTAATGGGTCAAAGGGTGTCATAGGTCACCCTATTACCCCCTTTAACCCATATGAATGATCTGAATATGTCCCTAGGGGTTCTAGGACCCCTAGAGACATATGTCATCGTTTAATGGGTCAAAGGGGATCATAGGTCACCTTATGACCCCCTATGAACCTTTCGAATATGTTCTTAGGGGTCCGAGGACCTGTAGCGACATATGTTATTGTTTAATAGGGCCAAAGGGGTCATAGGTCACCCTATGATCTCTTTTGACCAATATGACCCATTCGAATATGTTCCTAAGGGTCCGAGGACCTCTAGTGACATATGTCATCATTTAATCTGTCAAAGGGGGTCATAGCTCACCCTATGACCCCCTTTGACCCATATGACCCATTCGGATATGTTCCTAGGGGTCCGAAGACCCCTAGCGACATATGTTGTTGTTTGATGGGTCAAAGAAGGTCATCGGTCGCCCTCTGACACATTTTGACCCATATGAACAATTTGAATATGTCCCTATGGGTTCTAGGACCCCTAGAGACATATGTCATCATTTAATGGGTCAAAGGTGGTCATAGATCACCGTATGACCCCCTTTGACCCATATAAATGATTCAAATATGTCTCTAGGGGTCCTAGGACCCCTAGGGACATATGTCATCATTTAATGGGTCAAAGGGTGTCATAGGTCACCCTATGACCCCCTTTGACTCATATGAACGATTTGAATATGTCCCTAAGGGTTATAGGACCCTTAGAGACATATGTCATCATTTAATGGGTCAAAAGGGGTCATAGGTCACCCTATGACCCCCTTTTACCCATATGAACAATTTGAATATGTCCCTAGGGGTTCTACGACTCCTCGCGATATATGTCGTCGTTTAATGGGTCAAAGGAGGTCATAGGTCACCCTATGACCCCCTTTGACCCATATGAATGATTTAAATATGTCCCTAAGGGTTATAAGACCCTTAGAGACATATGTCATCGTTTAATGGGTCAAAGGGGGTCATAGGTCACCCTATGACCTCCTTTGACCTATATGAACAATTCGAACATGTCCCTAGGGGTTCTAAGACCCCTAGAGACATATGTCATTATTTAATGGGTCAAAGGGGGTCATAGGTCACCCTATGACCCCCTTTGACCCATATGAACGATTCGAATATGTCCCTTGGGGTCCTAGAGACATATGTCGTCGTTTAATGAGTCAAAAGGTGTCATAAGTTACCCTATGACCCCCTTTGACCCATATGAATGATTTGAATATATTCCTAGGAGTTTTAGGATCCCTAGAGACATATGTCATCATTTAATAGGTGAAAGGGGGTCATTGGTCACCCTATGACCCACTTTGACCCATATGACCCATACGAATATGTTCCTAGGGGTCCGAGGACCTCTTGCGACATATGTCATCGTTTAATGGGTCAAAGGGGGTCATAGGTCACCCTATGACCCCTTTTGACCCATTTGACCCATTCAAATATGTTCCTAAGGGTCTGAGGACCTCTAGCGACATATGTCATAGTTTAATGGGTCAAAGAGGATCATAGCTCACCCTATGACCCCTTTTGACCCATATGACCCATTTGAATATGTTTCTAGAGGTCTGAAGACCCCTAACGACATATGTCATCGTTTAATGGGTCAAAGGGTGTCATAAGGTACTCTATGACTCCCTCTAACCCATATGAATGATTTGAATATGTCCTTATGGGTTATAGGACCCCTAGAGACATATGTCATCATTTAATGGGTCAAATGGGGTCATAGGTCACCCTATGACCCCCTTTGACCGATATGAACAATTTGAATATGTCTCTAAGAGTTTCAGAACCTCTAGCAACATATGTCATCGTTTAATGGGTCAAAGGGGCTCATAGGTCACCCTATGACCCCCTTTCACCCATATGAACAATTCAAATATGTCCCTACGAGTTCTAGGACCCCTAGAGACATATATTGTTATTTAAGGGGTTAAAGGAGGTCATAGGTAACCCTGTGACCCCCTTTGACCCATATGAACGATTTGAATATGTCCTTAGCGATTATAGGACGCTAAGAGACATATCTCATCGTTAAATGGGTCAAAGGGGGTCATAGGTCACCCTATGACCCCCTTTGACCCATATGAATAATTTGAATATGTCCCTAGGGGCTCTAGGACCTTTAGAGACATATGTTGTTGTTTAATTGATCAAAGGGGGTCATAGGCCACCCTATGAACCCCTTTGACCCATATGAACAATTCAAATATGTCCCTAGGGGTCCTAGGGACATATGTTGTCATTTAATGAATCAAAAGATGTCATAGGTCACCCTATGACCCCCTTTGACCCATATGAACGATTTTAATATGTCTCTAAGGGTTCTAAGACCCTTAGAGACATATGTCATCATTTAATAGGTCAAAGGAGGTCATAGGTCACCCTATGACCCCCTTTGACCCATATGACCCATTTGAATATGTTCCTAGGGGTCTGAGGACCTCTAATGACATATGCTGTCATTTAATGAGTCAAAGGAGGTCATAGGTCACCCTATGACCCCTTTTGACCCGTATGACCCATTCAAATATGTTCGTAGGGGTCCGAAGACCTCTAGCGACATATATCATCGTTTAATGGGTCAAAGGGGGTCATAGCTCACCCTATGACCCCCTTTCACCCATATGACCTATTCGAATATGTTTTTAAGGGTCCGACGACCCCTAGCGACATATGTCATCGTTTAATGGATCAAAAGATGTCATAAGGCACCCTGTGACTCCCTTTGACCCATATGAACGATTCGAATATGTCCCTAGGGGTTATAGGACCCCTAGAGACATATGTCATCGTTTAATAGGTCAAAGGGGGTCATAGGTCACCCTGTGACCCCCTTTGACCCATATGAACAATTTTTATATGTCTCTAGAGGTTTTAGGACCTCTAGCGACATATGTCATCATTTAATGAGTCAAAGGGGGTCATAGGTCACCCTATGACCCCCTTTGACCCATATGACTCATTCGAATATGTTCCTAGTGGTCCGAGGACCCCTAGCAACATATGTTATCGTTTAATGGGTCAAAGAGGGTCACAGGTCACCCTATGACCCCCTTTGACCTATATAAACAATTTGAATATGTCCTTAGGGGTTCTAGGACCCCTAGAGACATATGTCATCGTTTAATGGGTCAAAGGGGGTCATAGGTCACCCTATGACCCTCTTTCACCCATATAAACTATTCAAATATGTCTCTAGGGGTCATAGGACCCCTAAGGACATATGTCATCATTTAATGGGTCAAAGGATGTCATAGGTCACCCTATGACCCCCTTTGACCCATATGAACGATTTGAATATGTCCCTAGGGGTTATAGGACCCTTAGAGACATATGTCATCGTTTAATGGGTCAAAGGGGGTCATAGGTCACCCTATAACCCCCTTTGACCCATATGAACAATTCGAATATGTCCCTAGGGGTTCTAAGACCCCTAGAGACATATGTCATCGTTTAATGGGTCAAATGGGATCATAGGTCACCCTGTAACCCCCTTTGACCCATATGAATGATTTGAATGTCCCTAGGGGTTATAGGACCCCTAGAGACATATGTCATCATTTAATGGGTCAAAAGGGGTCATAGGTCACCCTATGACCCCCTTTGACCCATATGAACAATTCGAATATGTCCCTAGGGGTTCTAGGACCCCTAGAGACACATGTCATCGTTTAATGGGTCAAAAGGGGTCATAGGTCACCCTATGAACCTCTTTATCCCATATTACCCATTCGAATATGTCCCTAGGGGTCCTAGAACTCCTAAGGACATGTCATCGTTTAATGGGTCAAAGGGGGTCATAAGGTGACCTATGACTCCCTTTGACCCATATGAACGATTCAAATATGTCCTTATGGGTCCTAGGACCCTTAAAGACATATGTAATTGTTTGATTGGTCAAAGGGTGTCATAAGGCACCCTATGATCCCCTTTGACCCATATGAACGATTGAAATATGTCCCTAGAGGTTTTAAAACTACTAGGGACATATGTCGTCGTTTAATAGGTCAAAAGAGGTCATAGGGTAGCCTATGACCCCCTTTGACCCATATGACCCATTCGAATATGTCCCTAGGACCCTTAGGGATATATGTCATCGTTTAATGGGTCAAAGGGTGTCATAAGTCACCCAATGACCCCCTTTCATCCATATGAACGATTCAAATATGTCCTTAGGGGTCCCAAAGCCCCTAAGGACATATGTCGTCGTTTAATGGGTCAAAGGGCGTCATAGGTCACCCTATGACCCCCTTTTTTTTTTTAAAGAGGGGTAAACGCTTTGACCTGGAGCTATGAACCAGTGAGGCCACAAACAGGGGACCTCATCCCCATGAGATTTGAACCTTGATGGCAAGGATAACAACACAACAACTTAACCATCACAACATGCCACTATTGGCACCCTATGACCCCCTTTGACCCATATGAATGATTCAAATTTTTTTCTAGGGGTCTTAAGACCCCTAAGGACATATTCAAATTGTTGAGATGGGTCAAAGAGGTATGTCGTCGTTTAATAGGTCAAAGTGGGTCATAGGGTGACCCATATGAACGATTCGAATATGTCCCTAGGGGTCCTAAGACCCCTAAGGAAATATTCGAATCGTTTACCTGGGTCAAAATGGGTCATAGGGTGACCTATGATGCCCTTTGACCCATTAAACGATGACATATGTCCTTAAGGGTCCTATATTAGCCATATTACTCATTCGAATATGTCCTTACGGGTCCTAGGACCCCTAGAGACATATGTCATCGTTTAATGGGTCAAAGGGGGTCATAGGTCACCCTATGACCTTCTTTGACCCATATGAATGATTCAAATATTTCTTTAGTGGTCCTGAGATATGTAGGGACATATATCATCATTTAATCAATCAAATGGGGTTATAGGTCACCTTATGAACCCTTTTGACCCATATTAACCATTGTAATATGTCCCTAGGGCTCTTAGGACCCATAAGGACATATGTCGTTGTTTAATGCATCAAAGGAGGTCAATAGTTGACCTATGACCCCTTTTGACCCATATGAACAATTCGAATACGTCCCTAGTGGTCCTAGGACCCCTATGGACATATGTCATCGTTTAATGGGTCAAAGGGGATCATAGGTCACCCTATGACCCCATTTGACCCATATGAACGATTCGAATATCTCCCTAGGGGTCCTAGGACCCTTAGGGACATATGTCGTCGTTTAATGGGTCAAAAGGTGTCATAGGTCACCCTATGACCTCCTTTGACCATATGAATGATTCGAATATGTTCTTAGGGGTTATAGGACCCCTAGAGACATATGTCATCATTTAATGGGTCAAAGGGGGTCATAAGTCACCCTACAACCCTGTTTGACCCATATGAACCATTCGAATATGTCCCTAGGGGTGCTTGGACCCCTAGAGACATATGTCATCATTTAATGTGTCAAAGGGGGTCATAGGTCACCTATGACCCCCCTTAGCCATATGAACTATTCGAATATGTCCCTAGGGGTCCTAGGACCCCTAGCGAAATATTTGAATTGTTCATATGGGTCAAAACCCCTTTTGACCCATATGACCCATTCGAATATGTTCCTAGGGGTCTGAAGACCCCTACCAACATATGTTGTCGTTTAATGGGTCAAAGAGGGTCATAGGTCACCCTATGACCCCCTTTGACCCATATTACCCATTCAAATATGTCCCTAGGGGTTCTAGGACCCCTAGAGACATATGTATTTGTTTAATTGGTCAAAGTGAGTCATAGGTCACCCTATGACCCTGTTTGACCCATATTACTCATTTGAATATGTACCTAGGGGTCCTAGAACCCCTAGGGACATATGTCATCATTTAATGGGTCAAAGGGACCTATGACCCCCTTTGACCCATATTACCCATTCGAATATGTCCCTAGGGGTCCTAGGACCCCTAGAGACATATGCCATCGTTTAATGGGTCAAAGGGTGTCATAGGTCACCCTATGACCCCCTTTGACCCATATGAACGATTCAAATATGTCCCTCGAGGTTCTAGGATCCGTAGGGACATATATCGTCATTTAATCAATCAAAAGGGGTCATATGTCAGCTTATGACCTCCTTTGACCCATATTAACCATTGTAATATGTCCCTAGGGCTCTTAGGACCCCTAAGGACATATGTCATCGTTTAATGCATGAAAGAGGGTCAATGGTTGACCTATGACCCCCTTTGACTCATATATATTAATAATATACATATCTATTAATAACATACATATTAATATAATTTTTTATATATATATATATATATATATATATATATATATATATTACGTTATTATATATAGATTAATAACATATATATGTATTACTTTATTATATATTTATATTTAATATATTATATTAGTATATATATATAATATATTATTATACATATTAATATAATAATATATAATACGTATATTATATATATATATAAATTACGTTATTATATTTAGTAAAAAAAATAATAACATAAATTATATTTATAGATTGTAATAAGATTAACATAATATATTAGTATATATTGTTAGATTATATCTTATATCTTTACATTACATTACTATATATATATAATATATTAAACTACATCTTTACATAGTAATATAAGTGAAATAATTTTGAAATAATAAGTTGTGACGTATAAACCCAATTTTCCCTCCAAAATGGGTTGAGATTTTAAATTTGCCCACCTAACATATCGGATATCCAATTAGGCTTGGTAAATACCAAGCCTACTCGGTCAACCCAAAAGACGTGTTTGAAAGGGGTTTTAGTGATACTTAGACTTCGGGTAGTCGTCTAACAATGTTATTTTCATCGAAATTGAATAAAACGAAAAGGGTTTTTTAATATCGATCTCTAGATTCCATAAATATAATTTCTGTCAAATTCTGAGTTCGATAAGTATTTATTAGTTAATTATCAATGAAGATAATTGTAAAGTGCTGATTGACATACTGATTGAAAAATAGCTATAACTTTCAAACGGTATAACATTTTTTAAATCTAAAAATTGCATCACATTCTATACTTCAGCTAGTATAAGAAGAAAAAAATAATAATTTGGTAAAATTTTCTATTAGTTAGGGTGGTCAGACACAGGACTTTTTTTTTTCTGAAAAAGTTTTGGTAGAAAATTCATAGTTAATTATTTATTTGAAATAAAAATACCAAAAAATATGCGTCACATCCAGGCATGAGTCTACTTTTCATATCTATAATTATATTTAAAAAATATTATAATTTGATTTTGATTAAGGTGGTCCAGACATACACCTACTTTTTATTTTTGCCCTGAAATTTTCTTAGTACTGCATTAAAATTCAAACTTTTGACCAATTAATTATTTTTTTCTCCTGCTAAGGCCTAGTAGTTTAGAAACTACATTCAATTTTTTACATATTATTTTCTTACAACTTTTTGATATAAATTCCATAACCACTTCAAAATTATGTGTCAAGTTGACATAAACTTGATTTGCTGATTTTTCACTGCCACTTAAGGCCATAGTTTGGTACACCATGATCCTGCACATACCCAACTTCTTAAAAAGTTGCTAAACCTTGTAAAATACTCTCCCAAACATTTAATTGGTTCAAAGCACTCATATAACCATTGCGAGGATCCCATATAAGCCCTTATAGGTGGGTGATAAGATAGATATGTAATTTTGGCATTGAAAGCAATAAAATTAACATTTTTCCTTGCAAAAACACATGTTGCAGACCCTAGTATGGATGTGTATGAATGATTGGAGATGTCTTAGCAGATCTAAAAGTTGGAGAATTTTATCTATTTCATTTTTTGGCAAGTCTCATGTTCTAACTATTCATAGTTTGAAAGTTATTTAACTTTTATTGCTAGCTACCCAAAAATCAGCTTACAAATCAACAACTTGCTAGAGCTGGGTTATTTTGGCATATTCAACCATGGGAAATTGATGCCATTTGGTGGAATAAAAGGTGTAATAATATACTTTCATATTCTAAAATTTTTTTTCCAGAAGATGCAAGGAGGTGAGTTTGCCGCCATACCCTAGGTGTGCTTCATGAAGAGTACACCAAATCAGCATTTACAATAGTCCTTCTAGATTGAGTTCTTTGGTTCACCAAAGGCTAAGATCCTAGAAAATTTTCTCATTTACATGCCCCCACATGTCATAATTTTTGGATGGTATTTTGTCTTTGTAGAAAGTGTACCTATAGTGCAAACGGAGCCCTAATTAGGCCTTCAAATCTAGTCTAATGTTGCAATAGAAACAACCTCCATTCTTCTCCATGCTTGGGAACTTTGGAATGTTTCATAAGACCTAAAAGGATATGCAAATCACTAGTCAAGTCACCATGTCCTTTGGAAGAATCCAAATTTACACCTCTTCCTCATTCTAGGAGGGCTATAAGCCAATTTAGTGGGTTTTCAAAGCAACTTCATGCTATAAGTTGTCTTTTATGAAATGAATCATGGATTCATGTTTTTTAGGACCTAAATAAGCCATATTAGTGATTTTAGCCCAGCCCTTGTCTTTGTATTTAGTTTTTGGGGTTTGATACCACTTTTAGCTAAGGGAATTCAGTAGTGCATATTGAGTTCTTGGTGCTTGGTACTTGGGTACACCTAGTGATTAGGTTACCTTATCTTGTGGGGTTGTGATAACCTTCCATTAAGACCATCTTCATACCTATGATAGGGATTTGGCACTAGGATCCTTCACCTTAGGTGTTGAGGGAATTTGAACTTTTCCACCAATTCTTATTGTTTGAAGACTTCTACTGCGTATTGTTGCATCACTTTGTTATTATTTTGTGTCATGAAATATTTAGGTGCTATTAAGCCATTTTTGATGGCATGAAATCCTAAGTAGTAAAGCATGCATATTATTTTTATTTATTATTCTTTACAATTTTCCATAGCTATGTGACACTTAAGTTGTTTAATAAATTAATATTATAGTTAGAAGGTTTGGCACTGATGGTTTGGGAGGTAATATTGCAATTGTAGGGTTGAAATTCTATTGCTACAATAATGTATTAACTCATAGACCTATATTTCAATGTTTCACAACCTCACATAGGGTGGCCTCCAAATTATGGGCTTTTTCAATTATAATTAGTCATTTATTTATTCACTAGTGCAGGATGCCTCTGCAGTAAAGAGGTTTTAGACCAAAAACATTTAAAAGTGTTGGTTGACTACTATTCAACTCATTGATTATTGTACTTATCAAAAGACTGTCAATCCAAATTATGAATTACATGTAACTAGATTATATAATTTATTCTCCACAAATCATATTCAACCATTATTATTATTTAGTTTCTTTTAAAAGCTTGAACTATTATTTCCATGCTATAGCTGAAACTAAAACATGAGTAAATCTTTCTTTGCATCAATTCTTAATTTATTAGGTTTCCTAGCTGAATGATGAAGGTGTTGAATGTATAGAATGTTTTGGTTTCTTTTGCATGCACATTACAAAGAATTTGTGAAAATATGTAAAACAAGTTAGGGATGTCAAACCTTACAAAGAATTTGGTCTCATGGAGAGGCCCGGAACTCATATTTTTTTCATCCAGAGGTGGCCTCATGAAATTATGTAAATAGCTATTTGGTTTTTCTTTTAGTCATTTTGACAAATTAGTGGTTATGTTTTTTTGGTAGGAAACTCTATAGGGTCATTGGAGAGGAGGCTTTAGCTATGTAGCCACCCCATTGAGAATTAGAGGATTTTGTCCCCAAATGGAAGCTTTATGTGTGGTAATTTTTTATGAATACAAGATTTGGGACATTGTAGTTGTCAGATAGAAGTTTTATGTTTCATGAGGACCCTTTAATACATCCATCTAATTTTATTTTCAGCACCACCCACTGAGAAAATTATTGTGCACCCACTTGCATGGGAACAGTGCTTAGTTTAGGTTTCTTAATCTCTCCACACAACATTCAAGCCTCCTGCAACAATTTTTTCAAGTTTTTGCAACCAAAATCATTAGTTAAATTTTATCTAAAAAACATTACTGCACCAAAGTTATTGTAAGGGGAAAAAATCTTCAAACATTTGAGCAGATGCTACAAATTTTTCATACCCCTATTTTATTTGGGGTCAAGGATAGTTCCTGGGGGACATGCACATTGAGTGAACTAAATGTTAGCAGAAGCATAATTATGAATGACAGAGGCTGAGAACCATACCAGGCTAGAGAAGATGAGGGGAAAACAAATAACAGAATAAGTTAAATGTTAAACTTTAACTACAACGCATAGTATAATTATCCAAGAGATACAATTTGAGATGTTGTACATATTGGTGCCTAATCTATTCCCCTAATCTACCACTAAGTTGGCTCCTAGAGAATGGTAGGGACAGATATGTCACTACAACTATTTTTAGTTAGCAAATATGTCAGGATAGGTGCCATTGGACGTGTGTGGCAAGTTTTTAGAAGACTTACATTGTTGTGTTTCTCTAATGTGTTTTATAGATGATGATTGTGTTGTTGATAGAGCATCAGAGTGCTTATCTTAGTATAGACAGAGTTATGTATCCCTGAGTCTCCCAAACCCTTGAGAAGCATTAATACCCATTGTGTCCAATTGTAGAATGAGACATGGAGATTTATGAGCAATTTTAACTTTTGTCTATCCCTATCCTTTGGAAGGAACTTGTTGTGTTTCCATCATTAGGAAGAGGGTGTCTCTTGTTGGCAAAATTAGATGTTGATTGTTGATGATCTGCTTACTATTGGTTGGGGTGGCACATAGAGGATTGAGTTCAATTGAAAATAGAGCCTTTGTAGCATTATAGATTTCAATAGAGGTGGCTAGTAATGGCATGAGAGTTTTGAATTGAAAACAAGGTGCATAACAAGCTAGGTGGGAAGATTGAGCTCAAATGTGGTGTCTAATCCTACTTACTTGGTGATGTTATGGGGCTCACAATGCAGTGGACAAGCTTGTGGTGCTACCTATACTTGGTAGTTATGTTCTATGGAATGGTTTGCATATATTTTTGTATTTGTTTAATTTGTGTGATGAATTCAATGGCTTTGTCAACTTCATCTTAAGATAGAGTAATTAATGCTAAAGATAGTAGCACGTGATTAGCCCTGTCACAATTATAGAAGTTGAAATTGGAGTAACATGGAAAGGGTTGTGGTTTGTAGAGTTGGGAAGAACTTTTCCACAGTTGTGCTTAATGAAAAGTAGGCTTCCATCTCATATGTGCTTCTTGAAGTAGTACATTTGAAGAAGGTGCAATATTAATCCTTTTACTAAAGGAAGTAGATCAACTTTGTGCCCGTCAATGACCAAATTGCAATATGGGGGTGTCTCAAAAACATGAGGGATTGATTAGAGATGATGGTACTTTGACTTCATTAGCAACTCAAAAACATAAGTTTCACAAGTCCATATTCATTAGTAAAAACTATAGTTTTTATTCTCTTATCTAACAAAATTTGCAAGCTATGAGCATTTAGTATTGCCCGTGTTACATCTCCTTGGCATAGGATCTATCTGCCCCATTATGAATAGCTATTGTTTAATCACTGCTGATTTTTTCCATAATTTACCCACCAATCCATTATGTCAACATACGTTGAGAAGGGAAGCGAAATGTTTGACAAAAGATGTTGGCTGATCATCATTTCTATGACTGGGACTTCATTTTGTTCTTTCATTGTTCCCATTCTATTTGCTTAGTATATAATTCCCTCCATGTTTTGCACATGTGTTTACATATTGTTTCAAATATGTCACCATCCTCCTCTCTTTTTTGACCTAATTTCACACCATGATTGCAAGCTTCCATTATTCAAATAGTTGTTTACATTTGCAGTTTGTCTCTAATACCATCTTAAATTCCAAAGATTTGACTCAACATTCCCAAGAACATTCAAGCGCTCAATAGGATAGACAAGATTGGAGATAGGGTTTACCTGACCACATGGAGCTAATGGAATAGATAGTTCGACCCTAGGATGAAAGGTGAGAGAGATTTGATAGTTAACAACTTTGTAGTAGCCAACACTACAAGTTTCAACATCACCCAAGATGGCATCGTAAAATCAAAACGAAGTAAGATATCTAAAAAGTGAGAGAGGTTATTGTAGGTCTCTGCAACACGGTCCTATAGGAACTATAATCACATCCATACCTTGCACAAGCTCTGAGATATACCTTGTCAAAGATCACTACCCTATTGCATTCAGTGACCCTTAGGGACATTTCAGTTTGGTGTCCCTGAGAATGTTTGAGTGCTCAACGAGATGCACTAAGGTTGGAGATAGGGTTTACTTAGCCACCTAGAGCTAATGGAATAGACAATTCGATCTTAGGATGAAAGGTGAGAGAGATTTGATAGTTGGCAACTTTGTACTGGCCAACACTACAAGTTTTAGCATTACTTGAGATGGCATCACAAAATCAAAACACAATACGATCTCCAAAAAGTGAAAGAGGTTATTGTAGGTCTCTATGACATGGTCCTATATAAACTAAAATTTCATCCATACCTTGCACGAGCTCTGAGATATGCCCCATCAAAGATCATTGCCCTATGGCATTTAGTGACCATTAGGGACATTTCAGTTTAACATGCTTCAAAATTTTATAGTGCTCAATGGGATGGGACGAGGTTGGGGATAGGGTTTACCCGACCACCTGGAGCTAACAAAATAGATAGTTTGATCCCGCGATTGAAGGTGAGAGAGATTTGGTAGCTAGCAACTTTGTACTGACCAACACTACAAGTTTAAGCATCACCTAAGATGGCATCGCAAAATCAAAATAGAGTATGATCTCCAAAAAGTAAGAGAGGTTACTATAGGTCTCCTCAACATGGTCCTATAAGAACTAGAGTTGAATCCATAAATTGCATGAGCTCTGAGATATGCCCCATCAAAGATTTCTACCCTATGGCATTTAGTAACCCTTAGGGATGTTTTGGTTTGGTATGCCCAAGAACATTCGATCACTCAACAGGATGGGATGAGGTTGGGGATAGGGTTTAGTTAGCCACCCAAAGCTAAAAAAATAGACAATTTGATCCATGACAAAAGGTGAGAGAAATTTGGTAGTTGGCAACTTTTTTTTGGCCAACACTACAAGAATTAGCATCACCCGAGATAGCATCGCAAAATCAAAATAGAGTAAGATGTCCAAAAAATGAGAGAGGTTGCTATAGATCTCTGCAACATAGTTCTAAAGGAACTAGAATTGCATCCATAACTCACATGAGCTCTGAGATATGCCCTATTAAAGATTGTTTTCCTATGGTATTTAGTGACCCTTAGGGATGTTTCGGCGAGAATATTTGAACGCTCAACAAGATGGGATGAGGTTGGGGATAGGTTTTACCTAGCCACTCAGAGCTAACAGAACAAATAGTTTGATGCCAAGATGAAAGGTGAGAGAGATTTGGCAGTTGGCAATTTTGTACTAGCCAAAACTACAAGTTTTAGCATCACCCAAGATGGCATCACATAATTAAAATGGATTATGATCTAGAAAAAGCAAGAGAATTTATTACAGGTCTCCACAATATGGTCTATAGGAACTAGAATTGCATCCATACCTCGCACGAGCTCTGAGATATGCCCCGTCAAAGATTGCTACCCTATGGCATTTAGTGACCCTTAGGGACGTTTTGATTTGGCATTCTTGAGAATGTTTGAGTGCTCAATGGGATAGGATGAGGTTGTGGATAAGGTTTAACCAGCCACTTAGAGCTAATGGAATAGACAGTTTGATACCATGATGAAAGGTGAGAGAGATTTGGCAGTTGGCAACTTGGTACTGGCCAACACTACATATTTCAGCATCACTCGAAATGGCATCCCAAAATCAAAATAGACTATGATCTCCAAAAATTAAGAGATTTTATTGTATGTCTCTACAACATGGTCCTATAGGAACTAGAATCATATCCATTCCTAGCATGAGCTCCGAGATATGCCCCATCAAAGATCGTTGCGCTGTGGCATTTAATGACCCTTAAGGACATTTTGGTTCAACAAGCCCACGAATGTTCAAGCACTCAATGGGATAGGACAAGGTTTGGGATAGGGTTTACTTAGCCATCTAGACCTAACAGAATAGACAGTTCAATCCCATGACCCTTTTTCCACTAAGTTGCAAATTTGAGCAACTTTTACAACTTTCAACAATGCAACTTTGCACAAAAACTGTAATTTTTACATTTTTCACTTGATTCAATTTAACAACACTAAAATAAATTATTTTCAAATACTTAGCCCTTCACCAATTCCCAAACTCCTGCAAAGTTGTCAGCATTTTTGCAATTTTACTTTGACAACTTTTGCAATTTTTTGCAATTTTTGACATCTTAACTCCTAGATGCCTAAAATTTAACCTAATAACTATAAGGACCTTTATAACCTTTTAAGAAACATAAAAATCCCTTTTTCCTTAAAAAATCACCTATATTGCTCATTTTTATACATTAAAAGTGGCCCATAGTGTAACAATAGAGACTTGGTCCAAAACAACTATACCTCATCTTTTGATATGTTATAGAGGAGCGAAATGGGTATCCTAATCTTCAATTTATTTTCTTGATGTTATGAAAAAATGTAGAGAAAAATGAAAGAGGACATCATTTTATGCTAGTGTTTGTATTGGAATTATCATTGTTTCCTTAGCTAGTTTTTTTCATGAGTTAGAGTATAATAATCTATCTTTTGTTATGATTGAGTTTAATATTTTAGTGTTCTTGTTGATTAGTGTTGAAAATAATTTAGGATTTGAGTTAGTGATGATATGAAGGCTCTAAATGGTATTCATGCTTCTTCTTGGTGTTCATAGATCATGTTACTGGTTCACATTGATTGAGGAGACCAAATTTTTATTTATTTGGTGGCTTTTTGGTGTTTCTTTATTTAGGGTCCAACTAATTTGATGAAGTATTAAGTTGTGATTCTTGGTGCTACTTTGGTGATACCATTGTATGCTTTTGGTTATTCATTTGGGTCCTATCCAAGTCTTGGATT
This sequence comes from Cupressus sempervirens, assembly GCA_028749045.1. Classification (NCBI taxonomy): domain Eukaryota; kingdom Viridiplantae; phylum Streptophyta; class Pinopsida; order Cupressales; family Cupressaceae; genus Cupressus; species Cupressus sempervirens. The sequence goes on from CM053789.1 coordinate 361,848,900, forward strand.
ATTTGATTTGGATAACATTATTGATTAAATATAATATTGATATCGTTTATTGTAATAGGCATTAGCCAATCTTGTTTATGTTTAATCTTTATAACATATATAAATGAGATAACATTTCTATAATTGAGAGTATGCTAAGTATGCAAAGGATGTGCAAAGGAAATATATTGTATGCATTTTATGAATAAGTAGAAGTTGTGCTTCATTGGATTTGTCTTGGTATTTGAGATGTTTATCTTCTTGGTTGTAGTGGAAATTATGTACACTCTCTTTCAATCAAGATTATATCTGTGAACCCAACTAAAGGCAAAATCTAAGATTTATTGTAAGAAATGTGCTCTACATAGCATGTCCATAAATTGAGTCATATGCCTCTAAATGTAAGTAGATTGATTATTTTCTCTATTTTTAAAACAAAATTAGGAGTACTTTTTCATAATACAAATATCTTGTGGTTTTGGCTCCCACTAGGTTTTCCCTAATAGGTTTCCTCAAGAACTTATATGATGCGGAGCCCTCCACTATCACCTTAAATAGACTAACTCAACATTAGGATTCAACAATATAACTTGGAATCAACTAAAGGAATCAATCCTACTCAAAGATCAAATTGAGTTCTCTAACTTGGTATATTACTTTCTCAACCATGCTCATGAGTTTATCATCTCATTGTCTCAATCCAATCTATTCAAACTCCAATACTCTCTTGGGTTACCTCGTGCACCTAGTGTATCTAGTGCCTCCAACATACCAAATATCCAATCAAGCTTCCCACACTAACCCTAACACCTTGAATAACCTTTTCAAGGCCAATCTACTATGATCCAACTCTTCACCAAATCCAACCAACTCATCTTTCACCATTTCACATTGTAGCCCTCCTAGGCCTACCTAGTAGCCCTATCAGACAGAAATTTGCAAATTGCATGAAATATTTCCAAACAACCTGGTAATTAATTAACTTTCTAAATACCCTTTTGGAAGTTATAAAACCCCTATTGATCTCAAACCTTCACCTCTTGACTAGTGAACCTTTCTACTGCTGATTGCACATGCATTTAAGCCTAATTAGCCTACCCCAACAAAGGAACCCTATCCTCCACTAATCTCCAAGACTCCCCAACCTAAAATAGTCTTTCTAGACCTTTTAAGACACAATATTATCGAACTCCTAAAGTATCACCATTCATCAAACTCCCAAATCAACAAACCCTCAATATTTGAACAAGAAACCAAGGGTTTTGTAGAAAATACCCCTCCAATTCACTCACAAATCTAAAAAAAGGTTCAAACACCTTACAATCCATCTAAAAAGACCTTTCTAAACCTTTTTTTACCCTATCCATCCCTCATATCATTCCCAGCCATGACTGGTATGGGACTAGTTTCCCTTAATCAATAATTTCCCATCTTTTTGGGTTCTTCAAAGAATTCATCTCAAATCCTTACATATATTTACTATATCAAAAGGATCTATTATTAATTGACTCACCACTCCAATCACTAGAAACCCACTGGTGGGTGAGTCAAGGCACTTAATAAATTCCTTGCACTAATGACTGTCTATAGTCACAATATAGCCACAGTCACTTATACCAGTGATTTCCTTCACTTTATCACCAAACAAAACACTGGAGTTAATGCATAAACATGTAAGGGAAATAAAAGAAAATGTATTTACACCAAGTTTCAATCAAGTTAATGTTTATATATTCAAATAAATTTGTTGTTATTGGGATTGTACCCATGGGACAGTAAGCTTCATAAAATGCAGAAAATTTGAATTCTATTCATAAAACTTCCATTTTTGGTTCCATTACATATTTTATCATTATGGATCATCTCTCCCTTATAATCACATGGAAGAAATTCTAAATAGACCCCATCTTCTCCCACAAACCCGACAACAACTTCTTAACTATTTGTAACTATCTGCAACAGTGTACTAACTTAACATATGAAAATATTATCAAGTTGACAAAAAAGATGTCAACTTGACAACTAAACATTTCTATACTAATCTAAAGACTCTTTAAAATAAAACTCTTAAAATATCCATTAGTCCTTTCTCTTAGCCATTTTTGGCATTCTTGACAACATTTTGTCAATTTTGTAATTTACATCTATTTATGCATATCTTGTATCTTAACCTTGAATGACCTATGACTCCTCCATACTATGAATTTGATGGACAAAATACATTACATTTGAATATTACATTAACATTAAATGACTTTTAACTCCTTAAACCTCACTTGTTCCATTTTGGCCTAAGTTTGCCCATTCTTGGCAATGTATTACAAATATGACAATTTCATACTTCCCCTACATTTTGATGGCTTCAATATCCATGGTTCATCATCAAATAAATTTACATATCTTCATTAGGCATTGATTGCCTTTGGTACCTTCATGATTTCCTTCATAATTCCTAGTGTACCTTGTAGATTCATGTGTCCACTTGGTGCCCCTGCACCAATATATGATGTTATGTGTTACAAATCTTGTATTATTATTTATCTTTTCGATATTTGATTTATTTAAGTGGTTATGACTACTTATATGATATGTATGGGAGATGAATATTGGGATATTAGTGACAAGCCTTATGATATACCAAATGATCTATCAAATGCTACTACAAATCAAATGAAGCAACTCAAGAAAAAACATGATAGAAAGTTAATATTTGATTAGTGCCTTGTTTGATATAGATTATTCTCACATCTATGGATCAATGATAACCCATGAGGCATGGAAAAATCTATAAACTATTTGTAAAGGTGATGGGTATGTTAAGCAATCTGAGTTGTAGGGTCTTTAAGGGAAATATGAAGATATAAGGGTGAGTGAAAGTGAACTATTTCACCATTTACGTAGAGAGTGAATGATATAGTTTGTTCAATTATAAGTAGAGATGGCACCTTAAGCGATGATGATGAACATGACTAAAATTATGAGATCTTTGCCTACATGGTACAATTATAAATTCATATCTATTTAGAAATTAAGAAATATAAAACAAGTTTCAAGAGAAGCTTAGGCTGGAAGACTTTTTTTTTCTATTAGATGACTACTCTTGGTAATGAGCTACCAAATATTAAAACTATACTCAAATCCAATATTTATAAGGATAAGGAAGAAATTTTGAAAGATAGTAGCTATGTAAAGTGTAAGAATTTGCTCAAGGAAAAAAATGAAAATGACAAGATCTAGTAGCTCAATCGATAACACAAATGAGAGAGATGAAATGATTTGATCATTAAATGACTAGATTCAATTATTATCAATAATAAAAATATGTATGGATGCAATACACATAGATCTTCCTAAATATATAAGTAATGCTTGATAACTAGGAGTGCTACTAGTGATAACCTATCAACTAGACAAGGTGTAATCACATGTTACCTAAAGGTGGAACATCATCTATTGCACAACAAAGTGTGTGTAACATGTGAAACAATAAGAGAAGGATAATTTGGTAACACAAAGGTGGATCTCACAAACAAATAGGTGTGAGATGACAATAAGTGCATGTGAATTTCTCTTACAATATGTACTAAATAATGTGTTGACTCCTATGAAAACTAATATGAAAATGTTGTATCCTAAGTAAACATAAGTAAAGTGTAGTAATTAATTCTACCAATGCCCCTCCCTCCACCCCAACTTGTGAGAACATAAACATGATTACGTCTAAAGGGAAAAAGGAAGGCTACAAATCAAACTTTGATGAACCACCTATGATGAAATAGAAATTTTTGTGCAATACTTCTAGCAACACGCACAAAAAGGGTAATAGGGCTTGGGCAATGCTTCAAGCAACATCCACAAACAGTAAGAGTGTAGCCGAAGAGAAGAACTTGGACAAAGTGGGTTGATGGAATGAGGCTACATTCATAGAGACCAGCTTATATCGAAAAAATATGAAAGGGGTTAAAAAAGAGTGTATCCTAAAACCAAAAATGTTCCAATTATTGGTCAACACACACACTTGTTGTATAGTCACAGATATTGTGATCATTCATGAACTTGAACAACTAACACCATGTTAGAAATATTGTTGTGCAAAAGGACTAAAAAATAGAGGGAAATGGCCATGAAATATGCATGATTTAAAGAGCTACATTAAATAGACCTTTACTTTATAAATCACTTCAACTCAATCATTACATTATACAGATAACCTCATCATATGTCACTTGAACAAACCTATCATGTACAACATGAGGGACGAATCCAAAAAATTAAATCTTAAAATGTTACAATAGTAAAAACCTCATGGAACACATGTGGGATGAATATACATAATCAAGTATTAACCCTTTCCAACAATCCAACTCTATGATAATAATTTACTAGTCAAAGTCCAACAAATTGGAATGTAATGACTACAAGTATTCTTGGGTATCTGTTATAAGAAACCATGGTTTTGAAGTAAATTAAGATTATTAGTCTTGTAGCTAAGAAAATGAGCTCAATAAACACTTTTGACATGGTCATCTCGTAATGATCATGGATAAATCATTTCTGGGTTCTCTTACTTGTTTTAGAATATACTAAATATATTTCGTATTGATCAACTCTAGAAAGAAATCGATTTGAAAAGAATTATTTTCTATGACACTACATCAATAATTTAAGAAAGGACACATGAGAGTGTCTTAATTTCAAATTTGAACCCAAAACACATAAGGCAATAACAATTGTAAGAAGGAATAGAACCAAATGAATGTAATCTCATGAGGGAACAATCCTCTATACTAGACTGTATTAGGCTACAATATCACTAATCAACTTATACAGTGATTCTAGAACTTGTTCTTTACTGTTCAAAGCATAAGTTGAACCTACCCAATATATACCTACATCACTTCTACTGTATTTAGAACTTTTTCAAGTGACCACATCAATGTTCCATATAATCTCATTAGCTACAATGACAATCAATAGATGGAATAAATAGCTACAGAAGCAAATGGATTAGAAGCACCATGCCTTGGTTGCCAATGTTAGCAATGCAGTGGTGAAGACTCAATATCAAAACTAATACCACCACATTGCCTTGGTCAATATGTGATCTAATGTCTTTGCCATATCCTTTGAATTGTCATTGTTGCTACTAGCAGCCCATAGGCAATGCCAAGGATTGCAAAAATAATTACAAAAATAACTAGGAGTGCACCACAAGATTCCATGGATGCTAGAAAACAATCCAAAATACCTCATCCATAACAACAATTATGGCATCCTTCCATACATGGATCATTGTTGTTGACTAAGGAATAGTGCACTATCAGACCTCTAATACCTAGAATTATGAAAAAAATAAAAACTCTTGCATTTCAAATTCAGTTAGATTATTCAAATTGTGTGCAAGCAAAGATACAATTTTCAAAAATAAAATCTAATTCTAAGTTTATGATCTACAACAATCAATAATAGATAATGGATAACTAGATAACCTATTTGAGAAATTGAATCAAAACATAAGAAATAAACCAAAACAATAGTAGAATGGTATAGGATGCTTGGACAACAGTCGATCCCATCCATCATTGAATGAATTTTTGAACTCTCCATTTGTGTCCATCAAGTATGCAATACTGCCCATAACAACAATTGTCTACAATAACAAATGGGAGAATTATTTAGCTTTAGCTCCACTTCTACACATTAGGTAGTGAGAACTTTAAACAAAATGTGAGGAAATGGTGATACCACTACTGGGGACAACTTGTATTGTTAATGCTTTAATTAATTTTCATGACTGATTGAAAGTAATAGCCATTTTCCTTCTATTTAATGGAAAAAAAAATCTTATTTGAAAGCCAAAAAACTGCAACTAGAATCATTATATAGTTATAAAGGGTGGTAAATGAAAAGAAGCTACATTTGCAATAAGACCAACAATAATGTCCAAAGGCCTACCATTCCCCTTCTACTTTAGAAAATGTGAACAATGAAATTTTATTACTCACAAAGATTCTCCAACTCAGAATGAATAATTCTACAATTTTGTTCTATTCTCAATGAGTAAATGGGTTAAAAACAATCAAATCTTACACTGAAATTTTTTGTACATGTTGTTCATTTTAAAAATTTGAGTGAGTAATAACTACTCATAGGGTGGCTACAAACTCAGTGGGTTACCACGAGAAGAAATTATTTATCTCATAAAATTATTGTATCTACTCATTCAAGAATCAATATCTTCTAGTATTGTTCTCTAATCTGTACTATGATGAACATAGCAATGCCATAGGAAATGCATTGATTCCAAATGTTATCTCAAGGGATAATGAAAACAAGTTGATATGTGTTTGTTTTTTTCCACTGATGAAGAATAGATTTATTTCGTGGCGTGTACTGATTACTATTGTGGTGTCCACAACACACGCCCCATTCCTCACTAGGAATGGGGACCCCCTATTTTTTTTTGACCTCCAGACTCATAATTCGGGAGTCAGGAGAAGAATTTTTGTTTGAAAGTTGAGTCAAAAAATTTAATAAAAATAAATAAATAAATAAAAATCAAAATTTGAAAAAACACACTAAAAAAAAATTTATATAAAAAAAAAAAATCAAAAATTGAAAAAACACACTAAAAAAAAAAAAAAGTTGAAAAAAAAAGTGCTGAGCACTTGTGCAACCCATGTGCTACGCGCCCGCGACACCACATGTCGTGCGTCTGTGTGCTCACGCATAATACCCTTGCGTGCCGCGCCTCGCGCTCGCACGTGCCATGCCTTATGCGCCCACGCGTGCCACGCCTCTCGCACCTCACACTCGCGCTCGCGCCCCTCGCACCATGTTGCGTCGCACCTAGTTTCTAAGTGTGCGCGCCCACAATCAAGGTGCCTTGTGCATGTTCACATCGCTGCACTGCCAAGGACCATGTGCCCTTGCCAAGCTACGCTTTCACCTCCATTTTTGCTTGAATAGCCCATGAGATGGGTTTAAAACATATCGTTTAAGTATAAGGAACGTATATTTAATTCCTTATACTTAAGATATATTTTAATATATGCGACAAATCTTTTGAGATAGGTTTCAGGCCTCCCGGAGATAAAGTAAAGATTTTAGGAAATTTTAGGGCTTTAGAAATCCAGACTTAGCCAAATTTCAGGGCTTCAGGATTTTAGACAGCCAAATTTTAGGGCTTCAAGATTTCAGACTTAGCCAAATTTTGAGGCTTCAAAATTTTAGACTTGGCTAGATTTCAAGATTCACCTTCAATTTTGTTTGAGTAGCTAGTGTCTTTACTATGCATTGTTAACTCTACAGACTAATGTTTGCTTCTTTTGTAGGTAAAAATTGCATCCTCAACTTGTCGAGATCATAACTTTTAACTCGGGCCTCAGAATTCATAACCACTTACATCGTTGGAAAGAAGAACTGAAGATCTAATTTCAATCTCTAAAATAGTGAGCCTTCAACTGCTCAATTTTAGGGGCCGACAAAAGTTTTGACTTGAAATTTTGAGCAAAAGACCTCCAAAAAGGTCATTTAAAAATGCCTAGAAAATTTGTGAAAAAATATGAAATGTTGCAAACATTTGATCATCTTGGATAATTTGGATCACATGGTTTCTTACCGAGAAGGATTGGACAGGTGGAGAGAAGACAAAGGTCAAAGATACAGAGGTTTGACACATAAATCAAATCAGGTTCCTCATCCTATGCAACTACTAGGGACAAGATTCAATACAGGTGCCTTGAGATTTTTGATTGAAGAAGTAGAGGGAGTGAAAATTTATAAAATTAATTGGCTATAAAGAGGGTGTAAATCATCAAAAAGGGGCATGGAGCATATAAAAAAAGTGATCTAAAACCTCATTTGAGAAAAACCCAGAAACCGTTTTCAAAATTGAGAACTTTGATTTTTTGGCGAATTGAGCTCCGCAGGTCCGCAGCTCCATAGATTCGTAGCTCTGCAGCTCCGCAAGTCCACAGATCCCCAGGTATGTAGCTTCGTAGGTATGCAGGTCTACAGCTCCACAATTCAGAGGGCGCCGACAGTTAACTGCCAGTTCCAAAAATATCACTTCCCATGCATTGGGAGCACATTCTGATGGCAAGTTTAACACTAACACACATCAAGTGAAGGGCCAAGTTCTATTTTTGGTGTCTCCATGCACTTCCACTTCAACTGATGGCATCCTCCTACTTTCTCTCTCATGCTTTCATTGTTTTCGACATGTAAAGGGCTCATGCATCCAATTAATGAATAAAATATGGATGGAGTCCCTCTAAGCACCAGTTAGATTGTCAGTTTGTATATATTTAGTTTTTTTTAATATTTTAAAAGCATTTTATTCCATCAAGATATCTCTCACCCTCAACACAAATTGAGGAGACAATTTCTTATAAATACCCCATTGTAAAATGTAAAAAGGGCTACCGTTATTATGCAATAAAATTATGCCTTTGGTGCTAGCATTCAGAGTGTAGTTATTCTTGCCTGAATGTGTCATTGTATTGTAAATTTATTCATGAGATTATGATTGACACAAAGGTTTATTGCGTTGTTTCTGGTTGTGCGATCTTTTAGTTCTGGTGTTTGCTACAGATATATGAATTCCATTGACGTAACGAGCTTGAGAAGAAATCACCCGATTGTGTCTACATAGCTTTTTGTCTCGCATGAGCGCACTTTTCATGGCCTTGTGATTTGATGAAGAGTGAAACATCATTCGATTTGTTATAGATTCTCACCGATGATTGCATCAGTGGATTCTAGGAAGCGTTGCTCCTATTTTCATTGGTTTCCTACCAATCTCTTCAAAGGTTTAACTCGTAGCGTGTTGTGTTCTGTAGCTTATGTCCGTTTAGGAATTTCAATTTCAAGTTGTTTGATTTCATGTTATTTGCTTTCAGTTTCATTATTTTCTTTGCTAACCCCCCCTATTAAAATAGTACCTCATAGTAGTTGCATTCATTGAAAAACAGAAAATACAAAATATTGTTCTCTTGGTGTGATATTTTGAGACAGTGAACAGATTTTACTTGATTCCAAGGTAAAAGAGTTTTTGGAACCAGCAAAGGCCCCCTTGTGAACATTCACATTTATCTTCTATTGAGTGGATTCTGGTACGTCGCAAGACAAACACTGAACCTTGGAGTGGATCCTTAAAAAGATTTTCTTTTCAAGAGAGGAATTACACTATGGATTCCTGCCATTGACATCGTGCAAAATGAACGCCCAACAGAAGTGGCACTAGAAGGAGGGCATAAAAACAAAGAACCCACTCTTGGAAATAAGAAAGATTTGATAAAGTTTCAAAAGTTTTGCACTCTTGCAATAATTTTCACTTCGCACAAGTTCAAATTTTTTTTTGAGTTTTTCAAAAATTCAACTGAGCAGGTCCGCAGCTCCGCAAATCCATAGGTCCGCAAGTCCGCAGATCCGCAAGTTTGTAGGTCCGCAGGTCCTCAGATCCGCAGGTTTGCAGGTCCGCAAAATTTTGTGGTGCACTATTTTGAGAAAGTGTGCTTCTCCAAAGGTGCGCTTTTCAAATATAAACACAAGTTCCTACAACTCAGTCACTTTCATATGCATCACAGTGATAAAGGGATTCCAAGAACTCCATCCATTCACATTACACCTTTCATCATCATCATTCGCTTTACACTCCACTTCACACGTTCCCATCATTATGCACCATGTATTTCTTCAATGCCCAAAGTTCACCTTTGAACCTAACTAGACCATTACATGACTTGCCCAAAAATCTCGAAAAGTTTTGCCCATGGTTTATCTATGGAGAATCAAGAACAGCAGAAGATCATATCAAAATCTTTAAGGAGATCTGTAATCGAAACCAGATTCAGCATATGGATGTGGTATGTCACCTTTTTCCTTACACTTTGGGGGAAATGGCATTCAATTGGTACCTCAATCTTCCACCAGCATCAATAAGGGATTGGAACTATTTTGAGAGAAATTTTTTGGAACAATTCAAGATCTATGTTGATCCAACTCTTCTATATCATCAGTTCATCTCGATTAAGAGGGATCCCCATGAGACTATTTCACAATTTAATCATCGCTTCTATAGGATGTATCAAAGAATGGAGTTTCCATACACTATACCACAGGAGGCTACCATCTAGATCTACTTTGGAACAATGGATTCATTAACTTCTATTTTTCTAAGAAGGCTCCCACCCAGAGACATTGATACCATTGAAAAGGTTTTCAAAGAGGCTGTTACATTCATGAATCAAGTTATTGCTACTCCAATGCCAACAATTACATATTCCAGATATGGGTCTCAAAAGACTGCTTTCTTTGAGAAAAAGGTAGTTGCATCCATTGAAGTAGAAAATGATGTGGCTAGAGAGCTTAAGGCCATGAAGGAGATGATGTCTCTTTTATCCAATGAACTCATCAAAATAAAGTCAAATTCTTCAAGAGACCAAGGCAATCATCCACGACAATTTGCTACCCAAAAAAATTATTCTCAAAATCAGAGTGGAAATCTTGCCCTTTACAACAATGTCAAAAATGAGAATAATCGTATTACAGGAATGAGTCCAAGTAAAAATGGGTATGGGCATAATGATGTTTCGGATCAGCCTCCCCAAATCATGGAGAAACAACCTTTGCAATTTAGAGCAATGATGTTTGAATCATGTGATAAGTCCACAGGAGGAAAATTTGACGAAGATGATCAAGAGGAGTTTGCATTCCGATTCAATGAAGAAATTCTTCCAAGTGTTGATGTTGCAATAAGTGTGGATATGCCAAGAGATTTTGAGGACATGGGAAATTTTGAAGTTCCAAAACTCCATGAAGTTGCAAAAGCTGATGGAAATGCAAAAGATCCTGAGGTTGGTGAAATTTTTGAATCACAAAGTCACCAAGAAGAAGACACCAATTCTTCCTACGATGATATTGATTCCCCATTGGATAACGATAAGAGGACTCCTTCAAAACAAGGTATGTCATTAGAAGAGATGGATAGAGTGCTCAATTTGGTCTCAAGTTTGACTGAGGAAATGTCTATTTATGGGTATTCTACACACATATCAAACCATGCAATAATTGAGTCATGTAGGATCCCTCCATTTGGGTTCCATTCGGAAGAAAGTTGCCCCGATTTCTTGTTATCTTGGGAGATTGCAATGGAGGGAAAGTATGATTTTGAACAAACTTCTTTGAGATACGAGGTAGAAAACATCTTGGTCGATGATAGTAATGAATCTTGTAATTCAAAAGGGAGGTTGGGAATTGAGTTTCCTAGTCCAAGGGAGCCTAAAGAGGAATCGAAAGTGTTTCCATGTGCACGTGAAGTGGTGTACCATGAGATGAGACCACTAGAAGGAGAAATTACAATGTGTGAGTGTACCTCTATGGTGGGGGACTTGCTGGATTAGGTGATATCTTTCCATTATCCCTCTCAATTTGATGATTTTCAATTTGAATATGATGCTAAAGGTAAGAGAAATTTTTTGTGGATTAATCATGTCCATAAAGAGTTACCACAACTTCTAATTTTGTGTGATTTGTGCTCCGAATTTGAACCAGGATTGTCCAGACTTTATTTTTCTAAGTACAAAGACAAGTTAGCATTTTTGAGAACTATATGGGGTGGTTCATTACTATTGCACATAATAAGAAATCTACTGACAACTGCCCCACATTCTTGTTATTCAAGGTTTTTTGTAGATAATTTTTTTCTTTTGTTTTAGTTTTTCTTAGTCTTTTTTAGTCTTTCCAGTTAGGTGTTGCATGTTTTCTTTCGGTCATGTGTTTTTTTTTTTTTTTAGTTATGTCAGTCCTAGGGGGTAAGGTTTACTTGGGATTTTTCTCAAGATTTTACTAACCACTCTTTGGTCCGATTTCAGGAGGAGCTATTTCGTTGTCAAAACATTTGGATGATTGTGTGTTTTATACCAACCAAGCAACAAACATTTCTTGTGGAATTAGGGGACTTTTAGTTTGGAAATCAGAAGCCTAGACCAACAAGCTCTCAACACCTTAAAAATTTTAAGATTTGATTGTTTTGGGTGTTGTTGAATTCAAGTCGAAAATGATGAGAAATGATCCAAACTCTAACTAGTTCAAACAGGAGGGGTCTCCTCAAAAGGTTACTAAGATCATTATTTGGTGTGAGAGTTTCCTAAAAAGTTCTAAAAGAGGAATGCAAGGGATGTTCATAAGAGATTGAATCCAAGAAACGACACTAATTTCTAACTACAAAGTCTAAGCATAGTCAGGATATAGAAAAGAAAGAAAGAAAGAAAGAAAAGACAGTGTTAAGTCTGAAGGATTCTAAAGATCTGAAATGGCTAAAGATACATTGCAAAACAAAGTGTCTTGTATTCAAAAGTACTGTTTCATCAAAAGTAACATGTTGAATGACATGGAGCAATTATACAAAAGGCTAGAAATTAAAAGAATGTGACATCTCGCCAAGAGCCCTCGAACTGATTCTCCCATCTGGTCAAGCAATTGATTGATAAAGAGCCTTCGTAGAGATTCCAAATGAATGAGCTAGGAGGAGTGGAAGATTGTTTTGAGTTTTCAGAGAATTCTAATCGATTGCAGCCTGACACATCAAAGGGAATGAATACGATGCACACACTGAGTTTGAAGGTTTTTAACTTCTAAGATTTTGACTATAAAGTCATCTAAAATACGCTCGAGGTCTTTGAAGCTTGGTTAGTGTTTAACACACGTTGGAGGAATGTTTGCTAATGAAGAAATGCCTTAGTCATTTCTTCCTTTTTTCGAGGCTATTTTTTGTGGTGTCCACAACACATGCCCCATTCCTCACTAGGAATGGGGACCCCCTATTTTTTTTGACTCCCAGACTCACAATTCGAGAGTCAGGAGAAGAATTTTTGTTTGAAAGTTGAGTCAAAAAATTTATATAAAAAATAATAATAATAATAAATAAAAAATAAAAAATTGAAAAAACACACTTAAAATAAATTATATTAAAAATTTAAAAAAAAATTTTGAAAATTGAAAAAACACACTAAAAAAATAAAAAAAAATTTAAAAAGTTGAAAAAAAAAGTGTCACACGCTTGTGCAACCCGCGCGTAAGTATAAGTTGACATATATTTAATTCTTTATACTTAAGATATATTTTAATATATGCAACAAATCTTTTGAGATAGGTTTCAGGCCTTCTGGAGATAAAGTAAAGACTCTAGGAAATTTCAGGGCTTCAGGATTTCAAACTTAGCCAAATTTCAGGGCTTCAGGATTTCAAACTTAGCCAAATTTCAGGGCTTCAAAATTTCAGACTTAGCTAGATTTCAAGATTTGCCTCCAATTTTGTTTGAGTATCTAGTGTCTTTAGTATGCATTGTTAACTCTACGGACTAATGTTTGCTTCTTTTGTAGGTAAAAATTGCATCCTCAACTTGTCGAGATCATAACTTTTAACTCGGGCCTCAGAATTTAAAACCGCTTACACCGTTGGAAAGAAGAATTGAAGATCTAATTTCAATCCCTAAAATAGTGAGCCTTCAATTGCTCAATTTTAGAGACCGACAAAAGTTTTGACTTGAAATTTTGAGCAAAAGACCTCCAAAAAGGTCATTTAAAAATGCCTAGAAAATTTGTGAAAAAATATGAAAAGTTGCAAACATTTGATCGTCTTGGATAATTTGGATCACATGGTTTCTTGTTGGGAAGGATTGGACAGGTGGAGAGAAGAAAAAGGTCAAAGATACAGAGGTTTGACACATAAAGAAAATCAGGTTCCTCATCTTATGCAGCTATTGGGGACAAGATTCAATACAGGTGCCTTGAGATTTTCAATTGAAGAAGTAGAGGGAGTGCAAGTTTATAAAAGTAATTGGCTATAAAGAGGGTGTAAATCATCAAAAAGGGGCATGAAGCGTATACAAAAAGTGATCTAAAACCTCATTTGAGCAAAACCCAAAAACTGTTTTCAAAATTGAGAACTTTGATTTTTTGGCAAATTGAGCTCTGCAGGTCCACAGCACTGTAGATCCACAAGTCCGCAGCTTCATAAGTACGCAGGTCCGTAGCTCTGCATTTTCATGTAGCTTTGCAATTCAGAGGTGCGCCGACAGTTAACTGCCAGTTCCAAAAATATCACTTCCCATGCATTGGGAGCACATTCTGATGGCAAGTTTAACACTAACACACATCAAGTGAAGGGCCAGCTTCTATTTTTGGTGTCTCCATGCACTTCCACTTCAACTGATGGCTTCCTCCTACTTTATTTCTCATGCTTTCATTTTTTTTGAAATGTAAAGGGCTCATGCATCCAATTAATGAATAAAATATGGATGGAGTCCCTCTAAGCATCAGTTAGATTGTCAGTTTGTATATATTTAGTTTGTTTAAATATTTTAAAAGAATTTAATTGCATCAAGATATCTCTCACTCTCAACACAAATTGAGGAGACGATTTTTTATAAATACCCCATTGTAAAATGTAAAAAAGGCGGCCATTATTATGCAATAAAATTATGCTTTTGGTGCTAGCATTCGGAGTGTAGTTATTTTTGCCTGAATGTGTCATTGTTTTGTGGATTTATTCATGAGATTCTGATTGAGCCAAAGGTTTATTGCGTTGTTTCTGGTTGTGCAATCTTTTAGTTTTGGTGTTTGCTACAGATATATGAATTTCGTTGACGTAACCAGCTTGAGAAGAAATCACCCGATTGTGTCTACATAGCTTTTTGTCTCGCATGAGCCCACTTTTCGTGGCCTTGCGATTTGATGAAGAGTGAAACATCATTCGATTTGTTACAGATTCTCATCGACGATTGCATTAGTGGATTCTAGGAAGTGTTGCTCCTATTTTCATTGGTTTCCTACTGATTTCTTTAAAGGTTTAACTCGTAGCGTGTTGTGTTCTATAGCTTATGTCTGTTTAGGAATTTCATTTTCAAGTTGTTTGATTTCATGTTATTTGCTTGCAGTTTCATTATTTGCTTTGCTAACCCCCCCTATTAAAATAGGACCTCATAGTAGTTGCATTCATTGAAAAACAGAAAATACAAAATATTGTTCTCTTGGTGTGATATTTTAAGATAGCGAACAAATTTTACTTGATTCCAAGGTAAAAGAGTTTTTGGAACCAGCAAAGGCCACCTCATGAACATTCACATTTATCTTCTATTGAGAAGATTCTAGTATGTCACAAGACAAACACTGAACCTTGGAGTGGATCCTTTAAAAGAATTGCTTTTCAAGAGAGGAATTACACTATAGATTCCTACCATTGACCTCGTGCAAAATGAACGCCCAAAAATTACACATTCAAGCCTTATTTAATTGACTTGAATGTTTATGTAATGGTATATGTTAAGAAGAGTATCGATGCTGTTGAATTACCCTGTGAATGTAGGTTGAGGTTTGTGTAAGCCAAGACATGGATAGAGGGGGTATAAAGTGTAGACTATTGATTACATGTTGACATCATCCACTCCAACTCCCAAGTGATGGTAGCTACAAATTCTTCTACTCCACATCCTTGGGGTTGTTGATTGAGATAAGCTTGGAAAATCCACTATGGCTGACATTGTGTTGTGTTGATAGTCATTTAAATTCCATTGCATTGTGTTTAAATGCTGGATGTATCACCTTAGTAATAGTTCATAGGAATAATGAAATAGAAAAATTAATGATGAAATTGCTATTGTAAGTAAAGACCCTGTGATTTCTATTAATAATGCCTATGCATGGTGTGTGTAAGAACACTTACTTACTAGTTCTTGTGACTAGAAGTGAATCAAAGAACATACACTTTGGTCTTAATTCTTCCAAATAGACAACATCTAAAAAAATTATAAGAAGGGTTTTATAAGTTTATGATTTGGATATAAATTTGTTTTGGAGTTTATCTAAAATAATTATAGATGACAAAACAAATAAAAGATAAAGGCATGCTAGTCATAATATCATTATTGGTAACAATGTTCCAAATGCAAATAATTATTTATTTGAGCTTCTAGCAATGATCAAGTGGCTTATTAAATGGCTTGATGAGTCTTGGAAAATTCTCCCCTTGTATCCTTGCTTTTGCCAGTTTGAAGTTTCTAGTTACATGCACACAATCATGACTTTACATCACAAAGCATTCACATTGTAACAATTTTCATATTCTTTCATTATATTTTGATCTAAACATCAAATTCGAAACTTTCACTTATTCAAATGACTAATCTGAAAATGGGTCCTATTAAAGAATCTAATATAAATTCAAATTATGTATCTAGATTCTAAAAAAATAAAAAACATAAAATCTGTGGTTTAAACTTATCTCATCACTTACACATAATAACAATACCCACCTTGTCATGTGGATAGTCTTGGGGGAGAGGTTGCAACATTGTATTTGGATCCAATTGATCACTCTTTCTCTCTCTCCCTCTCTCCCTATTCAATCTAGTAAGCCAAATGGATTTGCAATACATTTTAATGTGCCAAGTATTGCCTCATGGTCTAACTTGTGAACTTTCCAAAGAATCTTATTATGTGGTTTTCCACCATATTTTATCAAGTGGACATTTGATGCAACAACAAGGTTTGAATAATGAAGAATCTTCCTCTTTGTTTGTCAATCCTCGAATAACCACAAGTTAGGGTTCTTCATAGAATATCGTCTAAGCCATGTGCCAGCTATAGCCACTGCACCAACATGGTACTCTAAACCTTCACCATCTATAACCAAGTGATCCAATTTTTGTTTGACTTGGACACAATGACACAAATAATAATATGTCCCTTCTTCATTGTCTTGAGGTGCAATAATAGAAAAAACATGGCTTGTAGTGACAAATGTAAAAAATGCGGTTATTAATTCAAAAAATAATTAGGTAAAAGTTATAAAGTTACATATTGAAATTACAAAGATATATTATATATATATATATATATATATATATATATATTACCGAGTTGCACTAGATCAGACAAGTGGTCAAAGTCAATAGATGAATCCATCTCTACCATTTCTAGTGCTTGTGGAGGACAATAGGTGTTAGTTGGGTCCAAAACCCATATATCCCATTTATCCACCCATTCAGTTGAGTCATAGTCATCCCAAGTTTCCTCTCCACATGATGGAAAATAGTATGCCATTTTTTTGTTGTGGATACTCCATGAACCTGCATCAGATTTTCTAAAAGAGTGCAACTCACTAGATCCTGTTAGTGTGCAACAATCCTCATATAGTGCAATGTCAGTATTATCCATCAACCAAAAAAATCTATGAACTATAGACTCACCTTCCTTACCTAGACCCATTGTCGCATTACACCACTGGATGATAGATTTTGCATATGTCAATATTGCTCCATCTTTATACTTTAGTTCTTCACGAGCTAAGGCTCTTTTGATACATGTGCCTGCACCATCATTCTCTCCCTTTCCATGACCAACCTCTGTGAAATTCCACATATATTGAATTCTACACAAACTTTTCATCATGCTCAACCAATAGAACATACATGCATTCTTAAATTGAGATGTGCAATTGTCAAACCAAATAATGTACTGACGACATGTTATGCCCCTATTACCAAAATCTCTATAAAATAGTTGAAAACAACCATATACAAACTCCATAGAATATGATCAATCATCACTGATGTAAAAATAGTACTCCCTCAAAATCTTTCTGTCATCCTTTGTACTTGTAGGTGAATGCATGAATGTTATGTGAACAAATATGGAAACCTATTGAGAAGTATAATACTTTTATTGCACCTCATTTTGTGGTTGTACTGTGTAGTTCTCTACAAAGTCTAAAACCAAAACAATGGTATCCGGTGGAAATGTATCCTTGCACAACTTGAATTGCAAATCTAGCCATTGAGCTCTATGTGTATGTCTTGCATATCACAAATAATCTTTTCAAAAAAAATCTTCATGAACTCATACACTAGAATCTTTTCAATGACTAAATCACATCTTTTATCCTATTTCCCATCTTTTAGAGCATATGTCACTATCTTAAATTTTTTCTAATTTACTATTTTATTTCCAATTGCATGTGTACTATCCATATGTTGACAATTTGATAAAAGTTGCAAAGAATCACAAAATAAGCATGTACCATCCAAGCATGATTTCTTGTAAAATTGTTAGCATCCCCTATTTCACATAAATGTTTTATATGAATTCCCTAGAAGATCTTGGTGTCTCATTCATGTCGCAATCCTACAAAACAAACTCAAAATGCAAAAACACACATATATGCCTAAAAATATCAAAATGGTTAAAAAATTTAATATGTATCCTACAACAACAAGTTGTGCATGTGTGATTTATCTTTACAACAAAAGCTTTACCCATCTCAAAAAAAATTTGACTTATTTGAATTTGAGGATACATACTAATAAATTTTGCAAAAAATTGTGTCTGAATTGAGTCAAAAAAATGTTTCACATGTGGGTCATGATTTTGGCTACCAATCCTCCTTCCAGCATCTCTTTGATTATGGGAAACATGTGTATTATTTTTTCAAAAATCTTTGATCAATGATTTAAAAAATTCACTAATTTCTTTATCCTTTCACGGTAGTCTACTGCTAAATGTCCATAACTCATTTTTTGTTGGATCTTCCAATCTCTCACACCTTAGCACGGCTCTCCTTAGAGTACCGCTACCAATTTTCAATGTTTGGCTTGTCTTTCTCATGAGTCAAGCTTTATTCATTTGGGTACTTACTATTGTCAATGTAAGTACTCATCTTGTGATATTAATATCTTTGGTGCTTGATTTAGAACCCACTTTGTCATAAGCACTCATCAGACTCTTTACAATATTTTTTTCATTTGAATTGTCCATCGTTCTTAGCCCAAGAATCTTCATGATAGGCCTAAATTTCAAATTCCTCATAATTTCAACAAATAATTGGCATTGACCTATGATATTTAATTCTTCAAAGAATAATCTACACATATGATTAACTTTTATTTGACAAGTATGTTTGCTAATCTTGTCAAGCATTGATTTCAAAATGTTAGTATCAATATTAATCAAATATTTTGGTCTTCTAAAATGAATTCTAGAAGGTGTTATAATCTCTTCCATTCACTCAACATTTTGAACATCAACATAAGGTTGAGTGTATTGCGTACCTTGAACCGAAGATGATGTGCCTTGGCAATAAGATTCAAAAAATGGAATATCACCTACTTGATATGTTGATGTTGTGCTTTTAACATGACATGACAAAGTGTGCACATCATTGGATCTAAAAATTAGTGTCTCTTCAACATGAGAGGATAATATGACTCCAGCATTGGAAGATGGTGTATTTTCACAATTCAATTGTCTTATTGAACGTAACAGTCTCATTCGTTCTCTTTGTCTTTCCAATTCTTCTTCTTTGTTTCTTTGTATCAGTGCTTCTTGATCCTCTTCGAAAGTCAATTCTTCATTATTGCTTTGCAATTTTCTTTCTTCATGTAGTAGTTTCATTTTATCTCTTTTAATTGCCAAATCTCTCTCCCTATCTTCATTTGTTTGAGTTTTTGGTTTCTTCCTTGGCATGATGATGATTTCTACATGTCAAATTATTCAAACATCTGAATTACTTACAATGTGTAAATTACAAATCATTCAAATACATATAAAAATTACAATAATATCAATGAATGTGCAATATATATCAAACAACTTGCCAAATTTCTAACCATTTCGAAATAACATTTCATTCAAACATACAAATTTCAATGAATTCACTATATATTAAACAACATGTCAAATTATAATCAAATTTGTATCTATATATCAACAAACAATATTTAAAAAGGATTGCGCTAACCTTTTCTATAGAAAGAATATTCAAAAAGCCTTCAAACAACATATCCAATGATTGAATTTGGTGTTTGCTAGCTTCAAAAAGTCTTCAAATAGTGTTTGCTAACTTCCAACAGCTTGAAACCCATATTTTCTATTAGAACAATAGAATGCACAATAGACAAAAAGTAGAGAATGAATGAAATGGGACCCAAACTTGCTTTGTGACCATTTTTGGGTGATTTGACATAGTGCGTACACACTATAGCATGTACGCACTATGTCAAAACACATCTCTCCCTATCCCACCATCCCCCATCCCCTACTCTCTCTCTCTCCTCTCCCATCACCTATTCTCTCTAAGTCTCTCTCTCCTCTCCCATCCCCTACTCTCTCTCTCTCCCATCCCCTAATCTCTCACTCTCTATCCTCTCCCATCTCCTACTCTCTCTTGCACTCTCTCAATCTCACTCTCTCTCCTCTTCCATCCCCTACTCTTTCTCTTTTTCTCCCACAGCCTACTCTCTCTCACCCTCTCTCCTCTCCCATCCCCTAGTCTCTCTATTTCACACACTCCCATCCCCCCCCTCTCTCTCTCTCTCTCTCTCTCTCTCTCAGGCTACTCTCTCTCCCATCCCCTAGTCTCTCTCTCTCTCTCTCTCCCCTCTTGCATCCCCTACTCTCTCTCTCTCTCCCTACTCTCTCTTCCCTCTCCCATCCCCTACTCTCTCTCTATCTCTCACTCTCCCTCTCCCACCACCTACTCTCTCCCTCCCTCTCCCATTGCCTACTCTCTCTCACCCTCTCTCCTATCCCATTCCCTACTCTCTAGATCTCTCACACACACTCCCATCTCTCTCACCCTCTCTCTCTCCCTCTCCCACTCCCTCTCCCAGTGCCTACTATCTCTCTCACGCTCTCTCCCATCCCCTACTCTCACTCTCTCTCTCTCCCATCCCGTTCTCTCTCTACCACCTCTACTCTCTCACTCTCTCACACTCTCTCTCATCCCCTACTCTCTCTATTATACAAACTCTCATCCCCCCTTCTCTCCCTCTCCCACTCCCTCTCCCACTACCTACTATCTCTCTCTCTCACTCTCTCTCCCTCTCTACTCTCTCTCTTCCATCCCCTACTCTCACTCTCTCTCCCATCCCCCTACTCTCTCTCACACTCTCTCCCATCCCCTACTCTCTCTCTTACAAACACTCCCATCCCCCCCTCTTCCTCTCCCACTCCCTCTCCCCACCACCTAGTTTCTCTCTCCCATCCGCTACTCTCTCTCTCTCTCTCTCTCTCTCTCTCTCTCTCTCTCTCTCTCTCTCTCTCTCTCCTCTCTCTCTCTCTCCCTCTGGCTACTCTCTCTCTCCCCTCTCCCCATCCCCTACTCTCTAGATCTTTCACACACACTCCCATCCCCTCTCTCTCTCTCCCTCTCCCACCTCCCTCTCCCATCGCCTACTATCTCTCTCACTCTCTCTCTCCCTCTCTACTCTCTCTCTCCCATCCCCTACTCTTAATCTCTCTCTATCTCCCATCTATAACTCTCCCTCACACTCTCTCACATCCCCTACTCTCTCTCTCTCTCACACACCACACACAATCCTGTACTCTCTCTCTGGCACCCCCACTCTCTCACACTCTCACACTCTCTTCCATCCCTACTCTCTCTCTTACACACATTCCCATTCTCCCCCTCTATCTCCTCTGCCACTCCCTCTCCCATCACCTACTCTCTCCCCCCCACCCCCTACTCTCTCTCTTTAATAGAAACACATACTCCTATCCCCCCTCTCTTTCTTCTCTCACATCCCCTACTCTCTAGATCTATCACACACACTCCCATCTCCCCTCTCTCTCTCCCTCTCCCACTCCCTTTCCCACCGCCTACTATATCTCTCTCAAGTTCTCTCTCTCCCTCTCTACTCTCTCTCTCCCATCCTTTACTCTCACTCTCTCTCACATCCCCCTACTCTCTCACTCTCTCTCTCTCATTTCCTACTCTCTCTCTCTATCTCTCCCATTCCATCGAGCTCTCTTTTCCACCCCCTACTCTCTCTCACACTCTCACACTCTCTCACATCCCCTAATCTCTCTCTCTCACTCTCTCTCTCTCTCTCTCTCTCTCTTACACACATTCTCATTCCCCCTATCTCTCCCCTCTCCCACTCCCTCTCCCATTGCCTACTCTCTCTCCCCATCCCCTACTCTCTCTCTCTCTCCCCTCTCCCATCCCCTACTCTCTTTCTTTCAAAAACACACACACTGTCATCCCCACTCTCTCTCCCTCTCCCATCCCCTACTCTCTAGATTTGTCACACACATACCCACTCTCTCTCCTCTCCCATCCCCTACTCTCTAGATTTTTCACACACACTCTCATCCCCCCTCTTTCACCCTCTCCCACTCCCTCTCCCACTGCCTACTATCTCTCTCCCTTTCTACTCTTTCTCTCCCATTCCCTACTCTCTATCTCTCTCTCTCTCTCATCTTGTACAAGCTCTCTCTACCACCCCCTACTCTCTCTCACACTCTCTCCCATCCCCTACTCTATCTCTCTTACACACATTTCCCATTCCCCCTCTCTCCCTCTCCCACTACCTAATCTCTCTCCCCCATCCCTACTCTCTCTCTCTTCCCTCTCCCATCCCTGACTCTCTCTTTCACAGATACACACTCCCATCCCCCATCTCTATCTCCTCTCCCATCCCCTTCTCTCTAGATCTCTCACACACACTCCCATCCCCTCTCTCTCCCTCCCACTGCCTACTCTCTCTCTCTCTCTCTCTCTCTCTCTCTCTCTCTCTCTCTCTCCTCTCTCTCTCTCTCTCTCTCTCTCTCTCTCTTTCATCCCCTACTCTCACTCTCTCTTTTCCACCCCTATTCTCTCTCACACTCTCTCCCATCCCCTACTCTCTCTCTTACACACACTCCCATCCCCCTCTCTTTCTCCCTCTCCAACTCCCTCTCTCTGTCCCACTCCCTCTCCCACTACCTACTCTCTTTCTCTCCTATCCCCTACTCTCTCTCTATCTCTCTCTCCCCTCTCCCATTCCCTACTCTCTCTCTTTCACACACAACCCATCCCCCCCTCCTCTCCCATCCCCTACTCTATCTCTCACTTTCTCTCCCTCTCCCACTCCCTCTCCTACTGCCTACTCTCTCTCTCTCTCTCTCTCCTCTCTCTCTCTCTCTCTCTCTCTCTCTCTCTCTCTCTCTCCCTCTCTACTCTCTCTCCCTCTCTACTCTCTCTTTGCCACTCCTTACTGTCTCTAACATTTTCACACTCTCTCCCCATCCCTTTCTCTCTCTCTCTCTTACACACATTTCCATCCCCCCTCTCTCTCCCTCTTCCCACTCCCTCTCTCACTGCCTACTCTCTCTCTCCCATCCCTTATGCTCTCGCAATCTACTCTCTGTCTTTCAGAGACATGCACTCTCATCCTCCTCTCTTGCTCTCCCTCTCTCCCTCTATCTCCCACTACCTACTCTCTCTCTTTCTCATCCCATCCCCTACTCTCAATCTCTCTCTTCCATCTTTTACTCTCTCTCACACCCCATCCCCTACTCTCAATCTCTCTCTCTCTCTCTCTCTCCCATCCTATACTCTCTCTCTCTCACCCCTACTCTCTATCACACTTCCTCTCTCTCCCATCCCCTACTCTCTCTCTCTCTCTCTCTCTCTCTCTCTCTCTCTCTCTCTCTCTCTCTTACACACATTCCCATTCTCCCCTCTCTCTCCCTCTCCCACTCCCTCTCCCATCGCCTACTCTCTCTCTCCCCTCTCCCATCTTGGACTCTCTCTCTTTCACACACACCACACACTCCCATCCCCCTCTCTCTTCTCCCTCTCATCCCCTACTGTCTAGATCTCTATCTCACACACACACACCCATCCCACCTCTCCCTCCCTCTCCCACTCCCTCTTCCACCACCTCTTCTCTCTCTCTCTCTCTCTCTCTCTCTCTCTCTCTCTCTACTCTCTCTCCTCTCTCCCATCCCCTACTTTCTCTCTCTGCCACCCCTAATCTCTCTCACACTCTCTCCCATGCCCTACTCTCTATCTCTATCCCATCCTGTACTCTCTCTTTTCCACCCCTACTCTCTCTTGTCTCGTACTCTCTTTGCTACCCCTACTCTCTATCACTTCCTCTCTCTCCCATCCCCTACTCTTTCTCTCCCCTCTCACATCCCCTACTTTCTCTCTATCTCTCTCTCTCTCACACACACAACCATCCCCACCTCTCTCTTGCTCTTGCTTTGCATCTCTTCTTCCCTCTCTATGCACTATTTAGGTCTCAATAGTGCATGCACACTATAGCATGCACGCACTATTGAGACCCAAATTCAAAAAGCTTTAAATAGCGCATGCGTGCTATAGCGCACACATGCTTTAGGGTGTACTCGATATTCAAAGTTTTGCATTAAACCAAGCCTAAGGCTTGGTTTTTCCTTGGAGATCCAACCCAAAGGTTTGGAGTCTATAAACCGGTCCGAGACATGTTTTTCTACAAACATACAAAAAATGGTAGATTTTTCTTATGTGCTCTCCTTTAGGATTACTCGTTGTTGAGCATCGATAAGATCAGGTTAGATGACATTGTAGGTCTCTGTGTTACCTATATAACCATATAATTTATTTTTAATTCAAACTATTTCAAGCCTTTCATCTATAATTTCTTTTGAATGTATGTCCATTTTTTGTCAAAAACCAACATGTACTAATTGGGCTATAGATTTTAGCTCATTCATCAAATTTTGCAACTTACTTTTTTAGAAACTAGACTCCATTATACACACTTTGAAAAAAATAAGTTTTGATTTTAGATTAGTTTTCAATCATTTCTAGGGGGAGCACATAGATATTTCACATTTTTGGGATGTGTCTAGTTAAAAAAATTCATTAAAAAAAATACACATTATAAAATTACCCAAAAATTTTGGGATAAACTAAATAGTGTTAAGTAACTTTTGACCAAAGTGATTAAAGAATTTCAAAAAAAAGTTAAAATTTTAGGGGTTCACACTTTGTACTATGTTGTATTTTTTTTTTAATAAATAGTACCACTTTCTATGGCCCCCTTTTTTTAGGACCTAAAACTAAACCATTTTGACAAAAAATGAGTAGTTTAGAAACTAGATTCAAAGGACTACTACTTTTGTTTTTGTCATATCTTAAAATTTTGAGCATAACTATCTTCAAATTCTTGTCGAAGTTCAAAAATTTCTGATTTTAGAAAAAAGGTGTCCACTTATACCCCCCTTTTGGCACCACAACTTGGTGCACTTACCCCGTACCATCTTCTTCTTTGAACTTTGATCATTCTAGATTTAGGAGAAGACAAACTCCCACCATCTGAGGAGGCATCATTGTATGATGCATTCAGATCTTCAATTTCTACTTCAAACTTTTTCATAGATTTGCATATGTTTATAGGATTTTTATTTTCTGTGAGTTCATTTTTTGGAATGTTACCACTCTTTACTCCCATCATCTGAGTCAACACCTTAGCGACTATCTCTTGGAAAGATGAGCATTCAAACTCTAAATGACTAACTTTATGCAATCAACAAAATCTTGGAAGAAGAAGGATATTGGGGCTGACTTCTTCTCCTAGACATTGTAAGTTAGCCATCATGTTGTCTATGAATTGCATTACGACCGCATCCTCTAGGAATTAAATTGTGGATTCTACATTATGATTATCTGATATTTTGATTTAATTTGTATCAAAATTGATCACCTTGCAAGAGCCCAAAATTGTTTGTAAGAATGCTACCTCATTCGGAGCATTGTATTTTGCAATCATTTTTTTTAACTTTGGCTTTGCATCTATCTTGCTTTGACTTTTCAACCCCTTCCATGGTAACCATAGTTGAGTAAATTTTGTAGAAAACCATCCTCTTAAGAATTTGGTTCATTATTTGCTTAGTAGTAGTCTCTATGTTTCTAGGATATCCACCACATGTATATCAATGATGTGCTAAATTCAGGGATCTACAATCAACTGTATCCAAACATATTTCAACACACCAATGACTTTCACCTCTATTTTATCCTATTGGATCACTATTTGGTTGGAGGGTTGAGGATTGACTCCTAACCTTTGTGCTATCAATAGCAACATAACATTACAAGAAGCTCTTGAATCAATTAAACAATTATGATTATTCTTCCCATATGTCCTAACACTAAGCAAAAATGGGGGTACCTCAACCTTGTCTTTAAACATAGTTGACATTTCCTCTAAGGCATTGACTTGTTGAGATATTGTCTTTTGAGAGACAATATTCATGTTATAGGGTGCCTTTGTATGATTGAGAGTCTTCATTAGTGCTTCTCATTGATGAGGAAAATTCTGTAGCATGTCAAACATGGGCATGTTGGCCTTTGTTAGTTTCAAATTCTCCACCACATTATATTTTTTAGTAGACCAAGCTAGATATTTCAAGATGATTGGCACAATTCCTTGATTTTGATTTTGTTGTCCTCCATAAGATGGCCTAACTAGTACCATATTATTACTTTCTCTTAGATTGAGAGGAGTTCGTCCTAATGCTAGGGGAATTCCATTCATCATAGGTTCTTTTAGACTACACAAACTGTATGTATTATGATTGTCGTTGCAAAAGGCAAACACCTCTTCGGGTTGAATGTCTAGTTCCTAACTAAATGGGAAGGAGAATTCTTCATTGGTTGGTTGTTCCACCTATGCATTCTATGCAGAATCATAGGATTCTAATAGCACAACATTAAATTATATAGGAGGCACATTGTTATTAACTTGTGTTCAAATTCTAATTTATATCTTGATTTCCATTGTAGTACAAACCATCATTGTTAGATGTTTTTTGACTATTTTCATACTGATTAATGTCCACATATTGAGCATTATTGTTGTTTTTGTCTATGAAAATACTCCCATTATTTGGACAACTATTCCATTGTCTATTTTATCTTTAGAGGTCATTGTTATGATCAAGAGGAATATAATTGTTTCCTCCAGTGTTATTCCTAGTATTGTCTTTTCCAGCGAAATTCTTATTGTAGTTTTGATTGTAATTGTTGTTGTTGTTTTAAGGACTAGCATTATTTCTTTGGAAATTGTTATTCTATCCTTGTGACAACCTTAAGTGAGTTAGCTCATTGTTCATTTGTGACATGGTCTTCTTCATTTGACCAAACTCAGAGCCAAATTGTTGTCTGCCTCAATGGAAGATGTTGCCCTTTTCTCAAAGAAAGCAACTTTTGGAGGTTCATACCCTAGATATGTTAAAGTGGGGTTTTATAGAGAGGGTTCCTACTATAATGGAATTGGATTCATAGGTATGAATTGGCTAGGCATCATAGGTGTTCTGACAGGATATGTTGGCATCGTAGTAATAGCTTGAGCTAGAAGCACCAATCCTCCTCTATTAGGATTGGCTTGCTTAGTGAAGGTAATTGCTTCTATGAAGACTTTGTCCAATGTGTTGATATCTATTGTAGGAAGTCTTCTTAGAAAAATAGCAATAAGATGGTCCATAGCATTTAGATAAATCTAAATAGCAGCTTCAATTGGCATAGTGTATGACATTTCTAACTTGTGGTATGCCATATGAAAGTGATGGTTGAAGTGTGAAACCATCTCAGCTAGGTCCTTTTTTATTGATATGAATTGTTGATGTATCATAGCTAGATTTATGAAAGTTTTGAATTATTCTAGGAGCAATTTTTTGAAAGTAGCCCAGTCTCCAATACATCTAGGTGGCAAATTAAAATACCAATTAAAGGCAACTTCCCCCAAAGAGTAGGGGAATAAGTGAAGAACCACATTCTCATTAGCAATCTACTTTTGGTTGTGAATTTCCTTGAATACCTTGATGTGATCTTCAGTAGTTCAAGTCTCTCCATAGATGAACTTTGGGAAAAACTTTGCAAGATTCTTAGGATGATCATTGATTATGCCTGTCAAGTTAATTAGTGAGTCTAAAAAATTTGCAAAAAAGGCCATCAGTAGGTTAAGTGAAATGTTAGGTGGTTGTTGCATAGGTGGAACAAAAGAAGATGAAAAAATGTTTAATGGAAGTGGTAGAATTTGGGGGATTCCTTTGTCACTACAAGTCTTATGGAAATGGCTAAGCTTGAGGAACTCATTTGCACTTGGTGAAGATCTTCAAGCTCATTGAAATGGGGATTCTAGATCAAGATCCTCTAGTTTGCATTAATTTTGGAAAAGGTTATTCTTTGTAGAAGTACACTTTCTCACAAATAAGGTGCACCTTGGAATTTGGTGCACCTGCACACCTGCATAGCTCAAAAACTTAGAAACTTAAAAAAATTTGTATACTTGTGAAAATATGTAGAATTTTGAAGTTTGCAAATTGTTTCCTTCTATTCCAAATGTTAACGCCCTCCTTCTAGTACCACTTCTATTAGGCTATCATTTTGCACAATGCTCAATAGCAAGAATCCATTCAAACTCCTCTCTTGAAAAGCTAATCCAAGGATCAACTCCAAGGTTTTGGGTGATCTTGCAATCTACTGGAATTCGCTCGATTGAAGATAAATGTGAATGTTCACAATGAGGCCATTGTTGGTTTTGAAACAATTCAAATAAGAGGTATGATATGCTTGTTGTCTCAAAAAATAATAACCATACAAAAAGAATATTATGATGAATGCAATCTAACAATGCAACTATATGAATTCCTAAATTAACCAAGGGGATAGTAAAGAAAATAATCAAAAATAGGGAAACAAGAAATTTAAGAAAATAACATGAAAAGTTAATCCTAAAGTACATAACCTATAGAAATAATGGATCTGCAAGTTAAGCTTTCAAAAATATCAGTAGGTAACCAATGAAAATAGGAGCAGCACTTCCTTAATTCCATTGATGCAATCATCGATGGGAATTTAGTAACCATAAGATGTTTCGCTTGTCATCAAATTGTAGGGCCATGGAAAGTGTGCTCATGCAAGATGAAAAGTTATGCAGCAACAATATGATGATCTCTTCTTAAACTAAATACATCAGTGAAATTTGTAGACCTGTAGAAAAAACCATAATTAAAAGATCACACATTCAAAAAAACTCAATAAAATTGTTGGCTCAATTACATCCCATGAACATACATTCATAAAATATAACACACTTAGGCAAGAATCACTACACTCCAAATGTAAGCACCAAAAGCATATATTATTACATCAAAATAATGGTGGCACTAATGCTGGAAAACCCATGACTCTACTTAATAATATGATCAATTATCCAATGTATTCCTTCATGTACCCTTTTTTCATATCCACTTTTCCTATCTTCCACCCTAGAGGAGTCTTCTCAATGAGGTATGACAATTATATGATTTTAGAGGTTTCCTCCACATGTTCCCTATACCATCTCTCTGCTTGGTGGTAGGTTAATCTGATAAATTGATCCACCCTTGGTAGATGGAAGAACTTCTCTACATTGTTAAGTCAGAGACCCAAGACGTTCTCTCCAATAATGCTTTTCATGACCCTTTCTTTAGGAACATATTTCTCTGCTAGTGTCATGACTAATTTTGAGGAGTGCACTAAAACTAGATATGATGTTGCATTAACTAGTCTAGATCTGATCAATGCAAAAACTATTTGAGATCTTTCTATTGGTTTATTACACAATGTCAGGAATGTTCCCAAATCTATGTGACCTAACTCAGTGTTTAAAATCTCTAAGTACTTTGAAATCATGATTTTGTCAGCACACCCTAAAACTTGAATACCACTAGCTTTGGAACCATCTTCTTAGCAAGGGAGGATGATGAAGATGCCATAGGATCTATACAAAAGGTATGTATATTAGCCCAAAATTAAAGAAAAATTAATTAACAACACCCTAATAACTGACCTGAACCAAAACCTAAAAACTAGACTGCTCAAACACATGAAAAAAAAAAACTTGACTTAAACCCTTTATGGGAAAAAAGGGTGCACCTGGCTCCTGGTGTGCCATTTCCTTTAGAAAATTTTTTAATGCATGGGCGCGAACTAGCACACCTCATGGGGTGCTCTGATGCACATCCTATATTTACTTTATCACAAAAAAAGTGCTAAGGAAATTAAGGTGCACATCAACACACCTAATTAGGTGTGCTAATGCGTACCTTAATTTTTTGCATGTTTTCTTATGTTTTTAAAGATTTAAGTTTTAGGTTTTCAAATTTAAAAGGTGGTCAACTACACACCAAATTAGGAGTGTAGCTGTGTTCAATGTTTTGCATGCAGGGGAAAAATAGAGCAAGTGCACCTCAACTAGTACACAGATGTGGTGCCCAAGCTCGGAGAACAAAAGAAAAATAAGTGGAGAAGTGAAGGGGGGCTTAGGTTTTATAGACCTGGGGACCCCAAACTCCTTTGGTGTTGCATAGCTACATTTGTATGCATCTATAGATCAAAAAAGAATATGCCCCTCTTTAGTAATTTGGAAAACTAGCATGCCTGTTGAGGTGTGCTAGTGTGCATTTTGATTTTACAAAAGACATATCTTCTCTGAGAACTATGTTTCTAGAATCTAGATCTTCAAACCAAGACCTGGACATGAACTAAGACACTAAATAAAACCCCAAAAAGATTCAGACCCCAGACTAGGGTTTCAAAAAATTGAAAATAAAGTAGGGGGTCCCCATTTCTAATTATATTGGGGCATGCATTGTGAAACCACAATAGTAACCCCTATAGAGTCACTAAATTTAATAAGAATTTGTTAGGAAGTTAATAGAACCTATCGTAATAAACCTTCATAATATTTTTCAAAGGAAGTTGTTAGAAAGTTAAAGTTGGTAGCATGAATGCTGATGATATTCCTATGGAGAAGTATCCTAGCATGTCTTAAGAATTGGGGACATTATTAACATTATTGTATGTTACATTCATGACTATATTTGTCATTGATGTTATTATACTAATAATCATGTAGCAGATTGATAGAGCAACAGATAAAGATTATGGTCATGTAGTTCAAGGATTAAAAATGAGGCTACACATAGTTGAGGACAAGTTGCATTGAGTATCTTGATTATATGGTTCAATGTGCATGTGGAAATATGTAGATAGATGGTAGTTATTTGAGATTTATTGAAGATTTTTTTTTTGGTAGTGTTCTTGAGAAGTGGTTACTATGGCTTTGATTATATCTCCTAACCAAGATAGAATCTAGTTAAGCACAGTTGTATATAGGTAGAAGACATGAAGAAGATGCTATGGTTGATTACATTAAGTTCGATGTTGCATGTGTGAAGGGTTTTTAAGAATATGAGATGACAATATTATGAAATTATGAAAAAATGTAATCTAACATATTTTGCATTATCTTAAATAAGGTCATATATTAATTGTGAATTGAGAAAGCCTCAAGGATGACTTAATATTTATTTTTAGGACTTGATATAAAGGACAATTATTTTCCTTGGATGTAAGTGAGTTTTAAGTGATTAAGTAATGAGAATTATGTAATGTGAGTATGCAAATTGCAATGCAAGACCTAGTGAACCTGGTATAAAATATTTTGCAATCAGATAAGTATTTGGTGTGGTTAAGGAACAATGACCTAACAAAGAGACTTTAATTAGAAAAGAGGTTGTTGTGGAAAGTTGTTTATTTTTATTATTCTACAAAGGATATTACTAAGATCAATTGGACATGGAGTTTGGTGATCCTGCATCTGATGTTGTTTGGACAGTGGGTCCTTTTGCCCTCCGCAACTCCTAATAGGGTTAGAATTTCCTCACAAGGATTCAAAGTCTCCTAACAAGGAATTAGATGTACTTAATGTACTTATTTGACTCCTAAGAGGGTCCATCCTCTTAGAAGGAACTTATATTTTAATACATCATTTTGTGGGTACCATCCCCAGTGTGGTTTTCCCTTTAATCAAGGGTTTCCTAGTTAAAAAATATGGTGTTATTGTGTATGGTAATATTTCTATAGTTAAATAATTTATTGATTTCATATTTCAAATTTAATAAGGTCGATAAAAAAGTGTTTCAATTGGTCAATTGATTTCCCCCTTTCCCTCACTTTCTAACACATACACAAACATATGTATGTATGTACATACATATATATATACATATATTTATATATGTGTGTGCATGTGTGCATGCATGTGTGTATATGTATGAATGTATTTATGTATGTGTGTGTGTGTGTGTATGTATGAATCTATATATATGTATATATATACATATGTATTTGTATGTATGTATGTATATATATATGTGTGTATGACTATATGTGTATGTATATGTATATATACATACACATAGATATAGATATTTATCTATATGCATAATAATATATATATATATATATATATAAACTATAAAGAACATAGTTGCAAAGGAATGGTGATAATATTTGTGAAGCTTCATTTTTGAAAGGGTTGCCAAGGAGCTCAATGATGTAGAATATGATGAGGTCCAGTAAATGAACAAAGAATGAGTAGAATGGAGATCTAAATTCACAAAGTGAGTTGTACCTTAATAGATCGAACCTAGATGTCACTTTCTAACCACTGTGGCAATAAAATTCTTTAATCAAGGTTGACCAAACATTCATGTTGCAAATACTTTAATCATGGTGAAATTCTAATGGAATGATCCAAAGTCCTCTAACTTGGCCACTCTTAACAAGGTGATTTAAATAAACTAAGATGGTCACACCTAATAGTATGTTTTGTAACCTTTAACATGGTTTTCTCTTAACCAATCTCACTTCAGAATAGTGAAAAAGTGGTAGTATGTTACTTGGTGGTTTTTCCCAAATTAGATTTCCATTTTAAACCCCGATACCATATATGTGTAAAAAATAAATTGTGATGCATGTTTTTAAAATTAAAAGCAACCAAAATCAAGGGGGTCGGCCCTTACATCCAAAATGCTAGTAACTAGCACATCACTAGCCAAAACCAACAGAGAACATTACTAGAATGAAAGCAAGTAAATTAACCATAGTATTTCTATCCAAACATCTAACCAACAAACTTCTATAAACAACTAATCTGTAGTACAAGTCCATAAAGATAGCAATACTACTTAACGTTCACAAAACAATTGTTGGCATAGTTAGGCCAATTGAAGTCTAAGTAACAGCTAAAAACCAGCAAACCAAGTAGCAACATAATAACATAAAATAACAAGGATCCAATGATCCTTTAAAACTATATAATTATTTGTCAATTTTCTCCTTACCCTTCCCTGCCAAAAGAACCTATGCCCAATCATCAGAAAGAAACTTGAAGAGAAGCTTATGATCTTCCATGTCCATCCATGTGTCTTCCTTCTCCTGTGCTAGTAATTGGAAGGTGGTGGCAGCAACATAAGTGACCTTGAGGGAAAATTTAGAGAAGGTAGAGAATCCTTCCTCTAAAAAATTAACCCTTTGATTGAGCTGGGCAATCTCCTATGTTTTCTTCTCGGCCTTCACTTTGTTTTCAGTTCCCACCTTTTTGGCTTCCTCTTTGGCTTTTTGCACCAGCTTGTCATCCTGCAAGACCTTTAGGTTAGTATAAACCTTGGCTTTTTCCTTAACAAGGAAGGAAATGGTAATGGGGGAGGTATCAGCTTTGTAACTATCTTCACAGAAGGTAATGGGTAGGGTGAAGCTGGTAGAAACATGGGTAGTCTTTGTAGTGATGCCATTACCAGCTGACACCTGACTGTTCCCTACAAACATCTAGGCATCATCAATAGAATTGTCAACAGAATTCTCACTCTTTTCTACCTCCTCTTTTTCCTCCTTCCTCTCCCTATCATTATTCTCAGAGCTCTCCTCCTCTACCTCTTCAACCCTAAATCTGTTAAATTTTTGTTTATGCCTTGCTTGGGATTTGGCAAGTCTACCAGACCTTCTCCTACCCTTTCGACATCCTCCCTCCTCCAAGCCCTCCTCTTCCACCTCCACCAATTTTTTGACTTTAATCTTTTTACTAGCCTTATGCTCAACAACCACTTTAGCTTTCTTCTTTTTCTTATTTTCATGGTTAGGGGAAGGCCATGGGGTATGAATTTTGGTGCTAGTACTAGTACTCGGGGAGGAGCTCTAGCGGTGGCACTTATTGTCAACCACTACCACCGTAGGGGGGTAGAGGGCAAGGTGGAATTGGTATAGGTGAAAAATTAGGCCTTGGTGAATAATGGTGAAGTTATGCCCCTTTTTCCTCTTCTCCCTAACATCACTAACCATATCCTCTAGAGAATGTAGCAGAAAAAATGGGATAGAGATAAAATCCCTATTTCTAATATGATCTAATATGGGAAAGTGGTAATAGTAGTAAATGCCAAACCTACCCTCC
This sequence comes from Cupressus sempervirens, assembly GCA_028749045.1. Classification (NCBI taxonomy): domain Eukaryota; kingdom Viridiplantae; phylum Streptophyta; class Pinopsida; order Cupressales; family Cupressaceae; genus Cupressus; species Cupressus sempervirens. The sequence continues at coordinate 361,882,969 of CM053789.1, forward strand.
AATGTGATATATTTTATGATGATCTAGGTGGATCTAGAAGGCCTAAAATTTTCATAGTCTCAAAATCTCACAGAATCAACATCGGTGACTAGAGCTTCTTGATACAATCTTGACACATTTTGAATTGCATCGAAAGGAGGTCATGGTGAAAAGTTATGCTTGGTCAAAGTTTGGGTCAAATTGGCAAACCAAAGGTTGACTTAATAAAAAGAGGTGAAATTTGACCATCTCAAAAGTGGTCAAAAATGGGTCTTAAATTGAGGACCTCATCAAAAGCTTTCCAATGGCGGTTGTTTCATTAGACACAGAGTCCATATGTAAAAGTTATGTTGAAAATGATGACATCAGCATTGATGTCATAATCCCAATCAGCCCAATGACACAGAAAATCAGCCCCATTTTGTAAAATGAAAATGGTCTTTCGAACGTGATGATTAGATATATATATATATATAAATTTTTTTATTATTCCAAACCCCAACATAAAATATGGATTAAAAATAATCCCTAAAAATATGGGAATGGAATCTATTCAAACCCTTTTTTACCATACATTTCAAAAAAAATATTGTTATTTGTTTGATTAATTAAACCGGTGTTTTCGTTTGGATGGTTTGTAATTCTAAAGGCCAAAATAGGGAGTTATTTGTTAATTATTATTTGGGGAAAACGGCTATTATGTTTGTTATTTGGTTTTAGACCAAGTAAGGAAAATATTTTGTATAAAAAGGGGTTATTTCCTTTTGTAAGGACAATTAGTCCTTGAGAAAAAATTAGACTTGGAAGAACTTCTTGTGGGAAATTAGTCCTTGGGAGAAAAATTTGTTGTGAGAGATTAATAGGAGGGAATTATTTAATTCTTAGGAGAGATTTTATAAGGTGTTATTCTACACCAAAAATTGTAAAAGAAGAAAGAGATTGTGAAGGCTTGGAGTTTGGAATTTGTAAGAAAGAAACTTTGCTTGGCAAATTTAATAGAGTGGTCCCCACATTCTGTATCAAATTATTTGTGTTTCTTTATTCTCTTTCTTATTCTCTCATCCATTATTGTTCTCTTTTATATGCATTAAACACATTATTTAATTAAGTGTTTTAAGCATAAATATTCTTGTAATTTCAATGGTTTAAAATACATACCATGCAATTAGTACCTGGATCAAGGATTAAATCTATATTTGGATTAAAGTTATAAAACTTGTAAATCCTAGTTTACAGATCAAGTTTGTTATGAGAGCCTATTTTGCAATGAAATTGTAGGTGGTGAACGTTAACTAGGTTGAAGTTGAAACAAGGAGAAGGTGAACTTGAAGAGTTCAATCTAGAATTTGGAAAAAGAAGAACTTTTTCAGGAGTCATGGCATTTGAACAAAATCTTTTCGAGTTTGATGTGGAAGCCTTCCAAAGAGATTTTGTGGAATTGAAATCTTTGGTGGACATTCTTCTTCAAGAGAGGCATGAACAATAGTTGACAAAGGTAGATACGGATAAGAAGAAGGAAGAAGCTAAATCTTCATCAAAAGATGACAAAGGCAAAGGAATAGGAGGTGGTAGTGGCCCTCCTCAACCTCCATCCCCATCTTCTTCATCTTCTTCATCATCTTCTTCTTCTCTATCTATTTCTTCTAAAAAGAAACATTCTATGAAGACAACCTTGTTAAAGTTTGATTTGCTTGTCTATAATGGTGAGTTGGATGCTTAAAAATTGGATAATTGGCTTAAGCAGATTGAAGTGTACTATAGGGTTCAAAATATTTTGGATGATTCTTCCAAAATATAGCTAGCTACTCTCAGAATGGGAGGCACTGCATTTACTCTTATCTTGGTATGAATTTACTTCTATTTTAAAGAAATAATTTTATCCTTTGAGTTATTTGCAACAAGCCATTATGGATTGGAAAAATCTCAAACAAGGTAAAGGGTAGTTTGTGCAAGATTATGCACAAGTGTTTAGGAAGAAGGCTTTAACTCTTGGAATTCCTCTTTACACACAAGATACTTTATGTATATGGGTGGAATGCATTCATACTTGAAGCATATAATATTGAAGTTTACTCTTTCTAACTTTGATGAAGTGTGTGTTCAAGCTACCCATATTGAAGCAGGTGGAGGAAACACAAGTTTCAATTCAAAGAAGGAATTTGTTCCTCTTGAAGGACACAAGAAGGGCAAGAAAGAAACCACAGTGAAGAAAGAGGACGATGACAAGCCTACTTGTCCATATTGTCAGAAGAAAGGACATGCAAAAGAAAGGTGCTAGAAATTGCATCCAAAATTGAAACCAAAGTGGTTTAAGGATCGTAAAGGAAAGGAAAAGTCTACAATCATTGTTTAGGATCTTGGATCAGATTCTGGTGATGAGACAACAATATCAGCTATGGGTTTGAAAGGTAAAGCTTTTTTTGATTCTACCACTGATGTTTCATATGCTTCCATTTCAAAAAGTCATTTTGTTCCTAAAGATAGTAAAAGGTGTGAACCTTTTCATATAAGGGTGATTTCTAAGAATACTAAAATTGACACATTGATAGATAGAAGTTCCGATTTCAAAAGAAGATGTTAAACAATTGGGATTGAAAACTACACCACATACGAGACCTTATCCATTAGGTTGGGTGTGCAATGATAACACATCACGAGTCACTAAGCAATGTAAGTTATGATTTGCAATAACATCTAAGTTCATAGATGAGGTTGAATTTGATGTGGTTCCACTTGATATCTATGAGATTCTGTTGGGTAGCCCATATTTATATGATAGAAAAGCTATCTTCTAAAGGGAACATAATAGGTATCACTTGTTTAAAAATGGAATTGAATACATTATAAGAGCTCATCGCATGAAGAATGAAGGATCAATTGTAAACACAAGACATTTGAAAATGATAGTAAATGTAAGCAGTAAATTGACTCTCATGTCTACATCAGCTAGTGAGGATCAAGTGTAAGCAGAATCAAGTCTTCAACCAATGATGGTAAAAGAAGATTTGAAACGTTCATTTTCTAATGATGTTTCTATATGAGAGGTCCAAAATGTTGATACTTTTTCCATTTCATTAGTTATTTCAATTTTGTTGCTTCTATTTCTACAAGTTGGTACTATGTGGATCATGGACATAACAATGAACACTAGTGGATGTATGGTTGATTGTATTAGCAATGCTATCTCATTCTTCATAATCTGTTTGATGGTTTAGTTATTCAGAATTCTAGTAGTTTTTACAAGTGAGGCAAACATGCCCTCACTTTCATTCTATGTAAAAATAGACTTTTGGAGGTCCAAAAGCTTCTTAGTGGGGAGGAATGATCCAAGTGGATCTAGAAGGCCTAAAATTTTCATAGTCTCAAAATCTCACAGAATCAACATCGGTGACTAGAGCTTCTTGATACAATCTTGATGCATTTTGAATCGCATCGAAAGGAGGTCATGGTGAAAAGTTATGCTTGGTCAATGTTTGGGTCAAACTGGAAAACCAAAGGTTGACTTAATAAAAAGAGGTGAAATTTGACCATCTCAAAAGTGGTCAACAATGGGTCTTAAATTGAAGACCTCATCGAAAGCTTTCCAGTGGTGCTTGTTTCATCAAAAATAGAGTCTGTATGTAGAAGTTATGGTTGTTTGAAGTTAGGTTGAAAATGATGACATCAAAATTGATGTCATAATCCCAATCAACCCAATGACATGGAAAATCAGCCCCATTTTGTAAAATGAGAATGGTCTTTTGAACGTGATGATAATCTATCTATCTATCTATCTATCTATCTATCTATCTATCTATCTATCTATCTATCTATCTATCTATATATATATATATATATATATATATATAATTTATTTATTTATTTATTTTTTATTTATTTTTTATTATTATTTTTTCCAAACCCCAATATAAAATATGGATTAAAAATAATCCCTAAAAATATGGGAATGGAATATATTCAAACCCTTTTTTACCATACATTTCAAACAAATATTGTTATTTGTTTGATTAATTAAAGGGGTGTTTTTGTTTGTATGGCTTGTAATTATAAAGGCCAAAATAGGGAGTTATTTGTTAATTATTATTTGGGGAAAATGGTTATTATGTTTGTTATTTGGTTTTACACCAAATAAGGAAAATATTTTGTATAAAAGGGGGTTATTTCCTTTTGTAAGGACAATTAGTCTTTGAGAAAAAATTAGAGTTGGAAGAATAACTTCTTGTGGGAAATTAATCCTTGGGAGAAAAAAATGTTGTGAGAGATTAATAGGAGGGAATTATTGAATTCTTAGGAGAGATTTTACAAGGTGTTATTCTACACCAAAAATTGTAAAAGAAAGAGATTGTGAAGGCTTGGAGTTTGGAATTTGTAAGAAAGCAATTTTGCTTGGCAAATTTAATAGAGGGCTTCCCCGATTGAGAAGCGAACCTAGAGACATAGTCCTACCTAGATGAACTTCATATCAAATTGTTTGTTTTTCTTTATTCTCTTTCTTATTCTCTCATCCATTATTGTTCTCTTTTATATGCATTAAACACATTATTTAATTAAGTGTTTTAAGCATAAATATTCTTGTAATTTCAATGGTTTAAAATACATACCATGCAATTACTACCTAGATCAAGGATTAAATCTATATTTGGATTAAAGTTATAAAACTTGTAAATCCTAGTTTATAGATCACATGAACACTAGGCAGACATCATCTCATGGAGCCGGCAGCCTATCCCTCTTAAATCCTCCTCTATAGCACACTAGCTCCTCACACTCTACAAAGAAACTATTCATAATGGCTTCATCTGCTATTTTAGTGACCTTTCTCCATTTTCTTCCTTTCATAGATAGCCAAGTGGCCATGGCTATTACTTCCTCATTTACCTAGAAGGTAATGCCATTTATGGTTACTTTTCTATCATGCCACCCATTAACAAATTGGAGGGCATAATTCTCATCATACCTCACCATCGCCTGCATGTAAGGAAAAAATCCCTCTTCCTTTAATAGGAACTAGGTCGCCATCCTATCTTTGAAATTCTCAATTTTTGTGGGCTCTAGCCTATTCAAATCTTCACCTATTTCTTCCCTACTATCTTTCGAATCCCTCACCTCAGTGATGCACATCTGAACCTCCTTTTTCCAATATCTCTACTAATTTCTTTAGCTCTGTACCTCTCTATGAAGATTGAAATGGTTATACAAGCCCATTTTTTAGACACTTCGAAATTCCATGCAAATTCATTATGAGAATCATGCATGTTTAACATCATAATTTTTACACCCCTCAAATCTCTAACACTCTGTTTAATGATATTATTCATACTTTCAAAGAGGAAGTAATTTGAATTTCATAGTAATTTACCATAATGGAAAAATGACACTCTCCTTAGTTCATATCCATTTAAATTACCATTTGTATGGCCACGTCTTCTCCTCATTTCCCTAAAAAAACTATTAAATTTAGTGAATTTCAACTTTCTAAGGGTAAAATTTCCAAATTTGGCCCTAGCCTTAAATTTTGTATTCATAATTAATTAATACTCCCCCCTCGTTCCTTGCAAATCAAAGACTTAATGTCCTCATTTAGATTTTCCATATTTCTCCAGCACGTGACTGTCATTAATTCAAAACCCATGGTCGCCGTTGCATCTGCCACCTTATTTCCTTCCCTATAGATGTGTTGCAAGTGGACCTTTTCCATTCCATCCAAAATGTGCCTAATGTCCATGATGATAGTTCGAATATTTCATCCCGATTGGGACACTTTGTTAACCAAATCAATAATTAATTTGGAGTCCCCTTCCATATTTATTTCCTTAACATGCATTTCACTAATTAGTTGAAGACCCCAAAGCAGTGACATAGCTTCGGCCAAATTATTAGTTCCATCGCCCACCTTCCTAGAGTAGATTAATAGTGCATCACCATTCCCATTTCTCAGCACTCCCCCTATTGCTCCTATACCCCCTTTAGCAGCCCCATCAAAATTTAGTTTGAACTGGGTTACGGTTGGTGGTTTCCATCTTGTTTGTTGTCTCTTTAACACTTTTGAGTTATCAAAAAGATAAAAGTCCTCTTGAACCCCCATTTTTCAGCAATTTGACCTTCCAACCTACCTAGTTCTTCCTTCGGCAACTTACATTTAGCTACCCTTAAATTTTCCTTCAACAATTTTTCCATGATTCTCATCACCACCTCCCTAGGTTTTTCCACTTCCCTAAATATTTGGTTATTTCTCTCTTTCCATATATGCTAGAAAATATATGGTCAAACAATATTCCATAGGAAAACCAATCTTGGGTGGTAGAAGGGATAGCTCCAATTCTCCACAAATTGACCCAAGTTGTCCTTCATAACCCAATTCAATCCAAATTTCTCCCTCACTATAGCCCAAATCTTCAAGGTATATTGACATTCAAGGAATAGGTGAAAGATACTTGCCTTATTTTCTTTGTAGAGACAACATTAGTTTGTGATAAAAAAAATCTCCTTCTTTTTAGATTGTCAAGAGTTAAGATTTTACCATGCTGAATAGTCCACCAGAAAAAATAATCTTAGGGAGGAGATTAATAATCCAAACTTTACCCCATAATGGTGGGAAAAAATCCTTACTAAAGATATGTCTATAAGCCGATTTGACTGTAAATTGACCACTAGAAGTTAAGTCCCAAACTATAATGTCCTCCTGGATCCTAATTGAGGATCTTTATGCTCCTAATATCATTTATAATTCCACAATAAGTTGAATATCCTCCTGAGTGTAAGTGTCTTTACATAGTTTCTTCCATTTCCTTCCTTGATTCATACAGTCTTCCACCTTCCTTCGCATGTCCTCTTTAAGTAACTTCATTAATCTTTTAAATTTACTGTAAACCAGTGGTTTCCCCCCCATCCAATTATCCTCCTAGAATTTGATAACACTCCCATTCCCCATAATCCACCTTGTCCCTTCCCTCAGCAAGCTTCTACTCCTAACAATATTATTCCAGAATTTGGAGCCTCCAGGAAGGTCATTATTGAAAAGATTCCAAGTGAAAGGAGAATTTGACAAATATTTAGCTTTCATTATATTTCCCTAGTCCATCTTGTCTTCCCCCAGTCTCTAGCCTATCTTGGTCAGGAGTGCTTTATTCAGATCCTGGAGTCTTCTAACTCCTAACCCCCCCTTCTCCTTTGACTTACAAACCTCATCCCAATTGACCAAGCTCAATTTGTTCTTCTCCTCTGTCCCTGATCAAAGGAAATTCCACTATATTTTCTCAATTATGTCTACCATATTTTGGTTGATTTTTAAAGGGGATAGGAGGTAAATTGGAATGCCCTTTAGAGCCATCGAGAGCAATTATAGCTTGCCAGCATTGCTTAAGGTTTTCCCTTTCCATCCTACTAACTTCTTTTGAATTATTTCCACTATAGTATTCTAGAAATCATTAGTCACCTCCTTAGTGGTTAATGGTAGGCCAAGATAAGTATTCAGGAGGTTGGCTGAGTGACAGCCTAAAATTTTTCTTATCTTCCTTTGTAAAGAGGCATCGATATTAAAAAAATAGATCTTACTTTTATAGTAGTTAACTTGTTGGCTGAAACCTTCCTCATAATTATAAAGGATAGTCTTCCATATTTCAGCTTCCATAACCAAAGATTCTCCAAAGGGGAAGGTATCATCAACAAATTGTTGCATCACTTTAGTATCCACTGTAGTAGTAGGCTTAATCCCTTTAACACATCTCATGTTAACCAATTTAGTGAAAGATCTCCCCAGTACCTCAGCAACCATAATGAAAAGGTAGGGTGATAGTGGTTCACCTTGTCTTAGACCTTTCTCTACTCCAAAATTGCCCTAGGGGGAGCCATTTAAAAGAATCAAAAACTAAACCAATCCAACCATCATCTTAATTAGGTTTGTCACTTTGTCATTGAACCCAACTCTTTTAAGCACCTCATAGAGGAAGTCCCACTTCACCTTATCATATGCCTTAGAGATATCTAACTTGAAGGCCTTACTAGATCTTTTTTTTTTTCCATAGAATGGATGACCTCATGTGTGGTTATCGTTGCATCCAAGGTTTGTCTTCCTAGAACAAATCCCTTCTATGGAGTACCAATATTTTTTTCCAGAAATGGTTTTATCCTATTGAGAAGAACTTTGGAAAAAATCTTATAAAAAGTATTGCACAAACTTATTGGCCTAAAATCTAATAGGCTTATGGGTGTCTAAGTTTTGGGGACTAAGGTAATAAAAGTCTTATTAATCCTTTTTAGCATCTTCCTAGTTTTAAAGAAATCTCTAGTAGCCTAGACCAATTCACATTTAAAAATCTTCGAGAAGTGCTAGAAGAAAGTGAGAGGGAAACCATTCAGACCTGGGGCCTTATAAGATTTCATAGAAAACATAGCACATTTCACTTCCTCCTCCATAATGTTTCCAAGAATGTGGTTATTTTCCACCTCACCCAACACCTGTGGGATCATATTAATCAAACTTCTTTTAATAACCTGATTTCCTACATTATTATCCTTGATGTAAGACTTGCTAAAATATTCCACCGCATGCCTTCCCATTTCCTCCTGGTCCTTATGTATCCTACCTCCTTCTCCTTCCAATCTGCAGATTGTGTTTCTTCTTTGATGATTGGAGGCTAACCTATGAAAGAAAGTAGTGTTTTTGTCCCCCTCAGTTAAACATTGGACTCTTCATCCTTGTTCCCAAAAAAATTCTCCCTTAACATAATATCCTTCCATTTTTATTTTTTATTCCTCTTCTTTCGCAGCTACACTTTCAAGGTTATTTCATTCGGTAATTTCCCCTTAGAGCTTTTTCAATATTTTCTCTACTTCTCCTTTGATTTTGAACAAGTCTCCAAAGGAACACTTAGCCCTACCCTTGACATTTCTCCTTATATTATCAAGCTTTTGAGTCAGTCTATACATAGTAGTGCCATCTATCCTTATATTCCACCATTCCTGAATTCTATCTTTAAATTCTATATGAGATTGCCAAATTATTTCATACCTAAAAGGTTTCAATCCACCCTTTAAACAATCCTCCCACTAAAAGATTAAAGGGGAATGATCTGATGCCATTCTAGTAAGGTTCTCTAGCAAAGAATTACTTAGGCTATTCCAGTTCCCTGTCACCATTAGCCTATTCAATCTCACTTGGATAAGATCATTCATTTTCCTATTATTGGTCCAAGTAAATGGGTTCCCTCTCAAATCCACATCAATAAAATTAATTCTGCTCATAAAGTGATTAAGGTCTTGCAAGCTTTCAAGGCAGTCCCTATTTCCCCCTAGTTTCTCTGAATGATAAAGTATTAAAATCTCCCATACACATTAATTGTTTATCTTTCATATTTTCTAGGATCCTAACCAACTTGTCATATGTTTCCTTCCTCCCTACCCTACTATTAGAAGCATATAAATTTATAAGCCCCCAATGTTGAATACTAGTTTCGAATTTAGTAATTATGAAATTTCTATCCTTCCAAACTTCAATCCCCATCATAGAGCATGGGTTCCACATAGTAGTGATGCCCCCTGAGGCTCCTTTCACATCCATATGCATGTAAGTAGCACCCAGCCAAACATGACTAGAAATTTTCTCAAAATTAGCATTAGACATTTTAGTTTCTTGTATTAACACACAATCTACCTTTTCCTAAAATATGCATTGTTTTAGAGCATATTGCTTCTGGAAATTGTTTAACCCCCTTAGATTCTAAGAGAGGAATTTCATTTCTTACCTCTAGTTATAGTCTCCAGTGTAAGTTGCTTACCACTGGCCACGTCCCTTGCTAGTTGTTTGGTCCTGGTTGCTCTGCTAGTCGGTCTTCTAGTTGTCCCACATGCCCCTACATTTGGTCTCTCCCGCCCCTTCTCTACCTTTTTTGCACCTCCCATTCTCCATTATCCCCCTCCTGTGGTGAGGTGGGGCTTAGTTCTATTTTAACCTTTTCAATGCTTTCCATCACTTTAGTAGCAATCTCTACTAGAGAGGCTATAATCATCCTTATGGGGGTACATACCCATTCCTGGGCAACACCTTCTATTGTCATAGGTTCTTGGGGTCCCTCTCTATCCTATTTTCATGGAGTGCAAGGAAGAGGGTGGTTAACCACTATTTTTCCTTCCTTAAGTTGTCCCATTGGTGAACTCGCTAATTCCTCCAACTCACATCTAAAGGTATATTCACCCATTGTCTCATTCTCTACTATAGTTTCTCCTTCCCCAGGAACAATAACCCCCCTTGGTCCTTGTTGTCACTTAGGTTTGCACCCTTGTCCAAAGCCTATGCATGAGGAAAACCTAGTGAAACATGGAAACAACCTCCAAGTTGTCGAACTTGAACTGTGAGGTTGAGTCTCTAGAGAAGGCCGGCTTCCTCTTACTATCAGGATGCACCTAACTACTCTTGGTGAGGAAAAGGGAGAAGGAGAGCATGAAAGAAAATCTACCTAACCTAATCTAAAGAGGTGATGCACTAAAATAGAGTGTTCGGACCAATCTCTGCCCATATATCCACTATTGAACTAGAATGAAACTAAGGATATACACATTTAGACTTGCTTCAATCTAATAATCACATGCAGATCAGAAGACCAAGATGAATGACACAAGGAAAGGTATATTCACTTATATTATCATTCATGGATCCAAGGAGATACAATCATGCAGATTACAGATTTCCACAAAACAGTAGTGAAGGCAAAGAGTTCTTGCACTTTCACACTAATGGTTGAAGGAGATAAGACAGAAAATCATACAGTTCAGAGGCACAGGGGAATTTACACTGAGAATTGCAAAGAAATAGTAGAGAACAATAGAGAATGATCTGACCTTTACAAAATTCACAAAAATTGCCTTTATAGTTCAAGCATAACTAAGATTTTCCCTCCAAAACTGTCCTGCAAGCACCGCCATCAAGGCTCTATCAGGAACAATCATGGGGATCTGAAGAAATCTAATCCAAGTATAGCTTTAGGTACCACAAAATCTAATTTTAAACTAAACCAGGGCCTTGAGAAGATAGAAGCGGTGCCATAACTGTGCTCTGACCAAGTAGATGGATCAATTAGGGGGCGATGGAGTGTTCTTCTCTTTTTTGCATTCACTTCTGGTGGTTGGGATCTATCATGAAGATCAGATCGCGTAGAAAACTTGACCTTCTTCTTTTTTGGTGCATGAATCAGTAGAGTCAGCGAGTCAACCCATTTCTGGCACTAAGACAAGCCATGTGGACTAATGAGTTTATTTCTTTTTGCCACCTCGCGGGGTCCTCCTGAGTTGACCATCCTTTTTATTACTAATCGTGCCATCCTCTCAAACCTAACTGCAATAGTCACAAGAAACTGCAACCCTAACTGTGAACCCTTTTAGTTAATACCTTGGCCGAGCCTGCCGGGACATGTGTCGTGGAATCGCTATCTCGCTAACATAACGTTCGAGCTCCATTCCATAGTGAGATAGCGATGGCCGTTGATTTTTCTTTGATCCTGTGGATGACACTTAATACAACCTAATGAGAACAATGGTGGGTCCCTCACTCACTACCTCGTTATACATATCTTTCGCACATCTTTCCATAATGAGTTAGCGAGTATTGTCGATTGATAAAAATCCTACGATCATGGGAAACAGACCCACAAAACTCTGAGGACACATGGAAAATCCTCGCTATGTCACTATAGCTAAAGATCGAGCATTTTTTCATAATGACATAGTGAGAAACATCGATCTTCCACCATCCGACGGCCCTGAAGATACACCCAATCTGTCAATGTGCTGACCAATGGAAACCTGGCCTTTTTCCAACTTGTCTAGTAAGTTCTTGCTTTTGTGACCCGCCAAGGGAAATAGGACCCACCACTCCACATGTGTCTCTAGGTCGCTAACTAGCTATGCGTATCTTTTGAGCTCTTTCCCATAGCGAGATAGCGAGGACCGTCGATGCGGACTGATCTGACGATCGTGAAGAGTCATCATAATACTGCGCCATCTCTCAAAATTTTGGGCCCACGAAACACCTTAGCACACCTGGCACACACCCCAGCATAGTCACCATGTTCACCCTCGCATCCCTTTCCTAACCCTACAGTGTTTTTTCATTTTCAAGTCGGTTGCTAACTTGCTACCGGAGAAAACCATAAACCTCCTAGTACCAACTTAGCGAGCCCTAGTGGGTCACCAAAAAATCTGGTGATGTTACATCAAAAACGGACCCACCTACCATGAATTTCACGATGCCTCGCTATCTCGCTAATGGTGAGATGCATAGTTTTTCTGATAGCAAGGTAGCGAGCACCGATGGCTTTATCCAAACTCAGCGCCAAAGAAAAAAAACACCACCATCACCAAACTGGGCCCGCTGATCCACATGGAAAACACTCATTATCTCGCTATGGGTAATGTTCTCGTAGCTTTCCATAGCGACATAGTGCCAACCGTTGATCTACATGCATCAGACGGTGAACATAACTTGTACTTTCTAAACATCTAAGAACATCCACCGTGACATTACCTAGGACACTGTCAACTACCCACTTTCTCACATTGTTAGAAGGTCTAACAAAGCTCAAAATGCGAGAAAGCGAGCACCAATCAAAACGCTAGCTTAGCCACCAGCTGTTCACCTTGCGGCCCACAAGATAGAAATAAACCCACCTGCCACACGTCATAAAAGGGCTTTCCCGCATTATTTAAAAGTCGTGTATTTGGAAAATGCGGGGACGCGCCCTCTGTAGATCACCAGAGATCTAACAGAGCGAAAAGTTGCAGGCCGACGAGGCAAAACATTAAAATACCTTGGGCATTAAAATATCATAAATTTGGCGGGTAGCCGTAGATGGGGCAACATTCGAAATTCAAACTTTTGTCGGGGCAAAATGGATAACAATCCTTTTCTTGGGGAGGTCTGCACCATGCTATCATCCATTTTATTGACATCAACAGTCTCATCCACCAAACTTGGGGTATCCAAGGGTTCCCCCAACTCTTCCACAACTATTCTTGGGGAGCCTTTATTTTTTTTATCCTTCTGCACTTGAGCCTTACAATCCACTATGAGGTGTCCAAATTGACTAAATTTTTAATAGAACAGGCCCACATTCTCATATTCAATGGGTTGATCTTTCTCTCCCCATTTGGTGTTGAGCATGACCACAGTTAGGAGAGCATGGCTCAAAGCCACATTCACACAAAATTTTGTGTATACCAGTCATGATATTTCTGCATAGTTACTTTGTCCATAGTAACAAAATGCCCAAAATAATTCCCTACCCACCTTAGGATCTTGTCATCCCAAAATTCAAGGGGTAGTTTTGGTAACCTTACCTAGATCAGAGCTAGCTTATTTAGCTTAGTACTAGCATCAAAGCCTGTGTGCCACTTTTTCAAGGCAAGACAATGCTTCCCATAGTACCAAATTTCGGAGACAATGAGATTGATGTCTTCCTCTGACTTAAATTTAAAACAAAAGAGGCCACTTGGCATTGTTGAAACACCCACACTACCCCTAATATTCCATTTTTGACTCACCCTTTTTCAAACCATCTTGATTGTAGGTCTAAAGGCAACAAATCTACCCACAACACAAAGTTTAAGCTAGAAGTAACACTGTCCACTAGGGTGTCAGGGACGGAGATCATTGGCCCATCTTTGCCATGACTAATCTTGGGATCCTCCATTGACACATTAGCCACTGAAGAAACCACAAGTGCATTCTTCCAACCTCTTAGTGTCCCATCTATCAAATTCTAACCTCCATCCAGTGGACAACTGAAAAATCCCCCACTTCCCAAAATCACAGTTTCGAAGAAAGACTTCCCAACATCACCTAAGGACCCACCAACCACTTTTGTGTCTTCCAAATCCATGTGCAAGGCTAGCACCATCTACAAGTCAGGGCAAGGTGGAGGATCTTGAGGCCTAGGGCCCACCATGAACGGATTTGAAATTCAAAATTTTAAACTTGAGCTGTAAACAATTGCAGAGCACGAGAGTAGTAACTCAAACTCATTTGTGTGAAATGTTTGTGATGCATGTTATGTACTATTGTTTATTTCTATTTGTTGACATATACTAAACATATAACTAGAGATGAATGAATAAGTTAAAGTTGATGGTGAGTTTCTATATTAGTTGAGTTGTTTTATGAGTTTTAATAAGTTGATTCAAGTTGTTAAAAGTTGAATTGGAACATCTAGACATGAGGATAGCTAATTCAGTACCCCCACCCTCTTAGTTTTTCAAATATTCCAATAATTGTTATTCTTGACCTACTAGTTACTAAATATATGTTAGATATTTCTTCATAGATACATGTAGTGAAGCTCACCCTACAAGAACTAAAAGAAACTTGAAAAAACACTTTGGATAATATTAAGATGACCCAAATGCATTTACTTGATAAGCTGTGAGTATTTTGTGTACAAAACTTTTAGTTTTGAAGTTTACTTTTGGCCTTCATTATTAAAAATGGGGGAGAATTACATGTAGACATCTATGTTGATAGGATGAGAGATGTATATAAGTTATGATGCTATGAATATCAAGAGACATAAGGTTAAATAAAATTATACCGATGAGGGGTAGATGCTTAGGGGAAGACATTAAATTTTTACTAAGTCATACTTGAATATACATACTCGAATTTTTTGCATGGATTCTAGAAGAAGAATATTACCCCTATATGCATTAATATGTTGTCACTAGAGCAAAAAGTATGGTTGGTGAGTATTCGAGACATTGGTCGGTGAACATAGTCACCGAACCAAGATATAATGACCAAGCACAAAATACATAGAGAAAAGTGTAAGTATGGAACATAATAATAATGTACAATTGCTACCAAGTGCTATAGACATCGAACATATATGTATTAGCTAAGTGTAGATTTAACCAAGTGACTCATAATATGGTTAGTGAGCTATGTTTTTACCAAATGACAACATCTTTAATGAGAAATAATAGGGAGTTTATTGAGATGCACATGATGGATCTAAAATTTTGGGAATTCACTTAAATCATTGTATTTCTATTCTATCGAGTAGGAAAATGTATTTTCATGATCAAGGAGAATATTTTGAAAGATCTAACTATTCATGATCTCAAGTTATTATTCAAACAAATGGAATAAAAAAAGATATATGAGATGATAAGGATGAATTTAGATTGTAGATCTTGATCAAATGCAAATCCTAGAAGCTTCTAAAATCCTAATTAGGTTATGCATCAAAGAAGCAAAAGATTTCTATATAAGGACCTATGTGGAAAAAATCAAGAGTTATTGTTTTGTTATGTTGAGAGGGTTAAGATGATGGAATAAAAAAGTGAAGAATCTACTATAGAGTAGGGTCATCGAGCAATAACAAGTGAAAGGAATTGTTGATGTCTATCAAAAGAAGTGATGCATTATTATTAAGTAGAAAGGAAATCTAAATCAAGAAAAGCATATTGCATGTTATCACATCAATCTAATGTTACTTTCTTACCATTATAGAAGAAAAATCATTTAACGAGGTAGACCTAACAATCTTCATTGTAAAGCTCCTAATCGAGTGCATATTTTATGAATGATACAAAATTAGTGAGAATGGTAGATTTTGACAGATAGTATTGTATTACTCCTAAGAAAGTAAGTCACCAAAAGTGACACCATTGCATGCCCTATCAGGCAAACCTCTTTCTATAGTAGTGAAAGATTTGTAGTTGTCATCCCCACTAGGGTTTTCCTTCTAACCAAGGGTTTCTATGTGACCAAATCATTTTGTCATATTTTTGTGGATTCAATGATGTGTTAATGTTCTTTTGATGAAGTAGATTAGACATATTTAATTTTATTACAATTTATGAGGTTATGAGCATCCATGCAAATGTTAATAAGTCATATGAAGGGAAACAAATGATTAAAGGTTAAAAGCTTTAGAAGGTACAAATTCACCCCCCATGTTAGCACCTTGCCTTTCCCTAAATTCCAACAATGAATATAATGCTATGATTATATATTGACAATTTATCGTATATTTTGTTGGAGTTTACTTTTTCATTTATTTTTAATTAATAATACATTCATACTTGTTTACTTTCACACATTTATAGTTCATTATATAAAATGAATGATGAATGTCTAAAAACACAAACATTCTAATGAACATTAAACTTGTGAAAACAAAGCAGTAGGAACAAAATAAAATACAAATAAAAGCTAACCCAGTCATAATATGTCCATTCGTCAATGTACAATTCTATTATACCATTCCTCCTACACAAATTGTACCATCAAAATATCACATCGCCTATTTTATTACCTCTCATGAAGGATCATATGTCAGCATATGTAAGCATGTGAAAAACTTACAAACCATTTTACCAAATAAATCAAACATTTATATTTGTATTTTTTTGCACATTCAACATTCATATTTTATTTTCTTCATTAATGTTCAATCTATGAAAGATTCTAATAAATATTAAATGCCAAAACATATACAAATTCTAATGAACATTAAATAAGTGAAAGCACAAAGGTATGAATAAAATATAATAATTTTACGTAATTTTTTAATTAACTTTCTTCAATGAAAAAATGAACACAATAAAATCAAAACATGAAAAAAATAATTTAAAAAATAATCAAATCAAAATATACCATTTATCAATGTACAATCATATCAAACCATTCTAGTGACACAAATTTTCACCATCACAATGTCAAAATCATATATTTTCTTACATTGTACAAAGAAGAAAATGTAAAAATGTGAAACACATAGCCCCCAAATTCCAATGAATGGTAAATGTTGAAAGCATGCAAATGGAAATTAATAACAAATGTGAGAGAACATATAGATATTGATAAAATCAAATCAAATGTTACAAAATAAAGCATACCCAATCAAAATATATACCATTTATCAATGTACAATTATATCAAACTATTTCATAACTCAACATTGACAATCACATTCTTAAAATCATATATTTTCTTATTGTGTGCAAAGGAAAACATGTAAACACGAACTCATGAAAAGACAAATTCTAATTGAGTGTGAGAAGATACACAAATATAAATAGAATAAAATTGTTAAACAAACACAAATCCTCTTAAATTATACCACTCATCATTATATAACTAGAGGAAGAGTATCACATATCACACATGTTGTAATAGTCGCATACTCCACACACATCCAACCTACAATTACCAACTCAAAATATAAAACCGAAAAAATGACAACGAAAAACCCATTAATAAATATATCATGAACAAATGGTCACCCACTTTTAACCCCAACATTAGTTATTTTTGAAAGATTAGTGAGATATTTTTGAACAACTTCTAAGACATTTGTGCAAAAGTATTGACATTTTTTTATGACTACTAGAACATCTATTCATAAGCATTGGCAATTTATGAAGTGGTCATAGAGCATAATTATCGGAACATCTTTAACTTGGTATCAAGTGATACTCTAAAACAACCCCTGTTGGACTGATCCTAGAGTGTGCATCATATTGCTTGAAAAAATAGAACAATGATTATAAATAGTTAAGAATATACAAAGACAACAGATATAAAAATAATATAATCCAATTTATCATGAAGATCCTAAGTACTCAAATTTAACTATAATGTCTACTGATACCCTTCCCCTCTATCAAATCATTCCTCCAAGCCTTACTTCATCATCACGATCTTATAGCCATATACTTTTCGTACATCTGCCAAAAGATCACATGTAAACATGTGAAACACTTTCATACGGACCACTTTGCCATATAAATCCAATCTCTCAAAATCGCTGTCTCAATCTACTCATGCCGACACTTCATTTGAGAACATCGAGATATGGTTGAAATGACTAATACAGCGGATTCATCGCCCTCACCCAACCATTTCCCTCTACTTTTAATGCCTACGGAATTCAATAATGCATGGCTCTGGTCCACACGGAAACATTCAAAAATGTGAATCTCGACCATAGTAGCATTCAGAAAACTACACGTGAAAGCTTTAAAATCTATGATGCCCCCATTTATGGCTGCAAATCACAACGCAATCCCCAGTCCAACCTAAATTTTCCATCTTTTCTAGAATAACCTAAAAAAATCCCAAACGTTGGTGTGAATTGTGGCCAAAACTGATATAACGTTAAATCAATTGTTTGTTAGTGTTACTGTAGATCCACTTTTGACCTGTAAATCTAGGCGATTTTTAAGCTGACTTCAAGGAAGTATATTGTTGTTGTCCATGCAATCCATGCCCATAACAGGAAATGCATACCCAGGTTTAATTTAATATTTTTAGTAGACCCACATTTGATCTGTAAATCCAAGCGACTTTTGAGCTTTACTACAAGTACGTAGTGTATTGCTCTTGTCCATGCAATCCATACCCATAACATGAAAAGCATTCCAATGTTAGATTTAAGGCACTACTAGTATGTTTTAGTTCAAAATTTAATGTAACTTTTTCTTTATCTTATACGAAAGTGTGGGTTGTCTCCCAATAAAGATGATATACAATTTTGCTTGACTTTCATGTCTAATCATCTCAGCTACGCACCAAACTTTTCATTACTGTTGTCTGTATTATTAATAAACATGATTCCAATTCTTTCCTGAATGTCCTGTGCTATTGCATGCTCGGTACTTATCCAATAGAGATTATTGTATACTCTTTAAGCCTTTATATTCTTTAAGCTTTTATTTGCTGTTGTTTGTACTATTATTGATAGGAATTCTAGTAGGCTCTTCAAGCTTTCTAATGTTTTTTTGTGCTCTTTAAAGTATGCTTTACTGTTGTTTTCTTGTCATTTATGCTATTCTAAATATGTGTTTGTCGGGAGAGGGAGAAAGGAGAGGGCAGAAGCCACCACCCAATACATAATTGCCTTATTACTAGACTAAATTGGCACCATTAGAATTCTTTTATGTTCAAATTCAAAAATTGATGTTCATGTTGGTTTTTATTTAGCATCACATTTGAGTTGATTTGAGTTGATTTGGTGATGCAGGAGTAAAATATTAATGTTTTCAATCCATGAAAGAAAGATTTGGTCTTTCATTTCAGTATAGATTATATTAATCATGATTATCTTTCTTCCTTTTTTTTCTTTTTTTTTTGTATTCGAGTGTTTATATCAAAATTAAATATATGTTATATTAATCATTATTTTTTATTTTTTTATGGACTGTTTTATATCAATATCAAATTCATTTATATATTTGATTCAAGAGTACAAGTAATAGGTTGATTATCTTTGACAATGAGTTGAGGACCGATGAGTATCGACTCTTCAAATGTCTTTCGAGGCAATCGTTGTCTCATTTGTTACAATTTTAGGGTCTTCACTATACAAAAATTGATCCAAGTAATGGAATCACTCAAACCCATTCAAGTTCACTAGAGACAAAGAGCTCATTGATATGAATATCTATTTCTTAATACTAGTTTGTTAGAGGGAAAGAAAGGAGAGCGGAGTATTAAAAATAGAGATATTGCATTGCTAATAGTATATTAGAAAACAACGAAAGAAGGAACTTACAACTTTATTTTATTTAATAATAGATGCATATTTATACAATAGATTAACTTATCAATATTCCTTAATGATTGCTAAATAGATTGACAACACACAAGTGAAAATGGGCAGGTAGATGTTTCTTGACAGCAAACAGGATGTGAGAGACACATCTACAACTAGGTATTGTTTCAAACTAAAAGTATATGACACATACAATTGAAGTAAACCTTTGTTGCTAGTAACTCAAATATGGGTTCCCATGTATGTAACAATCACATATAATGTATTCGTTATTGTTGGAACATTAACTCCAACATCCCCACTTAATATGACAACTAAGAAAATATTATGTTGAGATTATTCTTTGAAAATAGTCCATAGACTACTAAGACTTCCTCAAGTTGCTCCCAAATGTTGGTATAGTCATTCAGCTATCATTCAAGCTTCCCACATCATTTGCACATGAAATGCCTCATAATCCTTGTAAAGTTATGATGTTAAGCATCCAAATTTTTAGATCTCCCTGAACTATTGGACACCAATTCACACATGTGTGTCTCATAACCCCAATGAGGTATATGTTTTCCAATTTGTTAGCACCTCATACTATTGAACATACATCCAACCTCTAGTACATCTTTTTCAACCTTCAAAGTAATGACCCGTTCAAAATAAAGTAAGTTCTTCATTTTTAATGATGTCATCATCACTAACAACATAGGTGATTCAACATGAACAAAATTATATTTACTGATTCCTTAATTTTACTTGTGACAATGTCATTTACACAATTTTTATAATTGATTGCAGTATGGCCTACCTTTTTACAATAGAAGCATTCAATTTCATTCCTACCATGCATTCTCTTTCCCATATTGTTCTTTGAGCATAATGCACGATTGAGTTGAGTATTTTCTCTCGAGTCCCCTACATCTATTCTCTTTTCTTCAACCAACAGTAGTAAAATCACATCTTTCAAAGTATATGAAGACATCTGATTGTGAGTAAAATTAACATTGCTATATTTCAAAGATAAACTATTTAGCAATATAGTGTTAGCATCATCTTTATCAATTACAACATCAACTTCTATTAATTGATTGATTAAAGATTTCATATTACTAATGTGGTTTGACATAGTAATTTCATCTGGCATTTCTCTAAATAGATGCAACTTTAAAGAAAACTTTACATTTGTTTTGTTTGCCCTAAACAACTTAATTACTCATCCCAAATTTCTTTAGATGATTTCTCTAAATCAACATGATGTATTTTTTAATTTGGAAGAGTGAGACCAATAATAGACTTAGCTTTCTCATCTTTCATTTCCCAATCAATATTGTTTTAGCATTTCTAGGTACTATTTCAGTGGCATTAACTATTGCCCTCAAACTTTTATCATTAGTTGTTTTTACATTTTCAATTTCCATGTATGAAAATTTTGTCCATTATATATATTTAGAGGCATATCCAATTTTCAAAATATCTACAATAAAACTATGAAGATACCTTTCGATGTTGCACAACAACAAAATCTACAGTAGCACTGGACTTACATTCTCATTAGAAAAACTTCTTCTGAGATAGAGATGGCTCTAATAACATATTTAAAAAATGGATTCTATACAACTATTAGCATATTAGAATACAAAGAAAGAACAAATGTATAGCTTGATTTTGTTAAATAATAGATGCATATTTATACAATAGATTGATCCACCAATATTTCGAAATAACTATTGTACACTGCGGGATTGCATATTCATTAGACCTTGATGTAGACTACAATGAGAATAATAATGAACTAAGATAGACCCAAGAAAACATTGTGAAATAATGACTCTATAAACATCTCATGTTTCCCTAACTACAACTGCTAAAATATCTCTCAAACCGACATATTAGTGATAGTTCTAAAATGGGAGTATGTTATTAATGCAGATCTATGAATGTCTATATGAGATCTATATGAAAATGTCAGATAAAAATATGAAAATGATAAAGTAAGTGTATGCATGAGACTAAGCAATGCTAAGCAATGCTAAATAAATACCAAAGTGATGCTAAAATGATACTAAAATGACATTAAATGTCTACAATTTAACGATGTCAAATGGATGATCAAAATGATAGGTCTAATATGCCTATAGTATAGATGCATAAAACTTGGATCCCATTGCTCTTTATTTTGCCTTCTATTTATAGGATTTTAGAAAGGGGTTGGGGTAAAGATTTGGGTTTTACCTTTCATAGGGGGAAAGAGGGAAACTAAAAATATCTCACAAAACACCACGAGCAACAGTCCAATAGACTTGGTTTGTGAGGATAAATAGGAATTTTCAATTCTTTTAAATTCCAAAAAAGGTGGATTTCACTTTTGAGAGGGCAAATGATTTAGTTGATTTATTAAATGTTTCTTTTATTTTCAACTTTTGTCTCTGCCTTTTTTCCTTTTTATTTATTTTTTGGTTTTATGAAATGAATTTCCTCTTTTTAAAAGTGATTTTGGTCTTTTTGAAATTGATCAAGGGTTTAAGTGATTAGTTAAATAACTAATAGTCATTTTTGCCCTCTTGCCAAGTTTTGAAAATTTAAAGTTAAAACATGGCTAAATAGTCAAATTTTCAAATTTTCAAATGTCATATGAATATGTTTAAAAATCTTGGATTACCCCCTTTTATCCTAAGTCTTATGCCCTTCATATTTAAAATTTTATGCCCTTGAAATTTCAAGTCACGACCACATGACCATCTTTTGGATCGCACAATCGCAGTAGATTAAGATTTGATTGGAGTTAATGGCGCAACACAACCAATGCCTTTGTTTGTTGGGTCACTAGGTTATAACAGTTAGACAGTGTTCAAGTGGCGACATGGTGAATACCTTTGTTCATATGATTGCAGAGGGTCAAGCAAAAGATGGAGTTAATGGTGTGACTGGGCAATAAAGGTTAAATGTTCAAATAGGTGTAGTATGGCAACTTGATTCCAATAGTTAGTGAAAGCATGGATGAGGTCGAAAAATAGTTAATCTTCTATCAGTTGTACGTTCATGGTCTAGAATGATGATGGAGGCTTAACTACTGTGAAGGAGTGAAACAGTTAGGTCATGATATCATAACAGTGCAAAGTGACGATGATGGCCATTTCTACAGTTTGATCTTAGCCATCCATTTCCAAATGATCGATGATCCTTTCTTTTTTGCATTTTGAAGATACATGAAGTTTAGAAAAAGTGGAAAACCAAGGTCTCGATACATGGATTTCGTGATGTCATTTCCCTTATGGACTGCAAAGTGGAGTAGTGTCAGAATAGTCAAACTAGTGTCAAAACACTTGGCAGTTTAGTGTCTTTTCATTGGTCAAAATGTTGACATGGGCAGTAAGTGAGCCAACTTCTTTCCACCATCAAATAAAAGTAAATTGACAGTGGGCACTTTCTTGCAATATGAAAATGAACAAAGTTTAAACAATGCAAGGAAGTATCTTAAGCACACGTGTCCTTGTGGGCCCAGTTAGAAAGGCCAAATAGTTAGCCCCAATGGTTAAGTCCTCCCTAATCATGGGATCATAGATGTCTCATGCTTAAAGGGATTTCAAGTTGTGACTAGGTGATCAAAATTTTGAAAGGATGTTCACGGTTTCATAGAATATTTTATGTTACATCCCTTTCGAGTTATGAAGCTATGACCCATGGTTTTCTAGTTATTGCTACTTTGTCATGGTTAGAAGAAGATGTCAGAGTTAAGCTGCGAAGCAAGAGCTGATGTTCATGGTTTCGCATTGATAAACAGTTTATGAATTAAAAAGCTAGTGAAGTTGCGATAGAATAAGGTGGTCAAAACTCGAAGACTTTATGAGTTGGCAAAAATATATAAAGCTATTGGGCCATGTGGCAAATTCTTTGAGTTTCTTCGTTGACTTGCTAATTTTTCAAGGTTTGGATGTGTCAAAAGGGTTTGAAAAAGAGATGTAATGGAAAAATCCAATTTAGGATCAATAACAACCAATCTGCAGTTCCCCCATGCACTGTTTTAGCTAAAGCCTTTCTATCTAATCATCAGGTTGCTAATTTTTCTCCATTCTACATTGATGACCGCCATTTTTGTCCCTTCCAAGGGTCAATATGCATATGGAAATCATTTTTTTTTGCATATGGGTGCACCCCTCAACAAATCCTTCTATATCAACATTGATGTCTCTCTACAACTTGATGATTATGGTGGATTTCCTAGTTTCCAATTGAAAATATCTCAGTTATGCTTGAGCTATAAAAGCACATTTTGTAATCTTTTGTAAGGGTTGATCTTTCTCTGATTCTTTAGTATTATCTCTCATGCATACTATTGTAATTTCTCGTACCTTTGAGCCATTATAATTCTCTGTTGTCTCTTTCAGCCATTAACACACTGTACAAGATGTTTTTTTCCTCTAGTTAATGTTCTTGTTTATTTTCTTCAATTATAAAATTTTATCTAGTTTGGCATTTGAATGATATTGAGTGATTGTTCTTCCTATACCATTCTTGTGTTGTCTGATCTACATGTGGTTGTTAGATTAAGCAAGGTTTGAATATGTATTCTTTGAGATTATAACTGGTTAAATGTGCATTAATGGGTAGAGATAAGGTCAAACACTCTATTTTGGTGCATCAACCCCTTAGGTTAGAATACATAAATTTTCTTTCATGCATTCCTTCTCGCTTTTTCTCTCCAAGCATAGATAGGTGCATCTTTAAAATAGAGATATTGCATTGGTAATAGTATAGTAGAAAATAACAAAAGAAGGAACTTACAACTTTATTTTATTTAATAATAGATGCATATTTATAAAATATATTAAATTATCAATATTCCTTAATTATTGCTAAATAGATTGACAAAAAAACTACTTCACAATTGATGACACAGACATGAAAATGGGCAGGTAGATGTTTCTTGACAGTAAACAGGATGTGAGAGACACGTCTACAACTAGTTATTGTTTCAAACTATAACTCTATGACACATACAATTGAATTGAACCTATGTTTCTAGTAACCCAAATATGGGTTCCAACATATGTAACAATCACATATTATTTATTCACTATTTCTAGAACATTAACTCCAACATCCCCACTTAATATGACAACTAAAAAAACATTATGTTGAAATTATTCTTTGAAAATAGTCCATAGACTACTAAGACTTCCTCAAGTTGCTCCCAAATGTTGGTATAGTCATTCAGTTATCATTCAAGCTTCCCACACCATTTGTACATGAAATGACTCATAATCCTTGTAAAGTTATGATGTTAAGCATCCAAATTTTCAGATCTCCTTGAACTATTGGACAACAATTCACACATGTGTGTCTCATAACCCCAATGAGGTATATATTTTCCAATTTGTTAGCACCTAATACTATTGAACATCCATCTAGCCTCTAGTACATCCTTTTCAACCTTCAAAGTAATGACCCATTCAAAATAAAATAAGTTCTTCATTTTAAATGATGTCATCATCACTAACAACATAGGTGATTGAACATGAACAAAATTATATTTATTGATTCCTTAATTTCACATTTGAGAATGTCATTTACACAATTTTTATAATTGATTTTAGTATGACCTACCTTTTTACAATAGAAACATTCAATTTCATTCTTACCATGCATTCTCTTTCCCATATTGTTCTTTGAGCATAATGCATGATTGAGTTGAGTATTTCCTCTCGAGTCCCCCTATATTTGTTCTCTTTTCTTCAACCAACAGTAGTAAAACACATCTTTCAAACTATATGAAGACATTTGATTGTGAGTAAACTAAACATTTCTATATTTCAAAGATAAACTATTTAGCAAGAAAGCATTAGCATCATCTTTATCAATTACAACACCAACTTCTACTAATTGATTGATTAAATATTTCATATTATTAATGTGGTTTGACATAGTAATTTCATCTGACATTTCTCTAAATAGATGCAACTTTAAAGAAAACCTTACATTTTTTTTGTTTACACTAAAAAACTTAATTAGCTCATCCCAAATTTCTTTAGATGATTTCTCTAAATGAACATGATATAATTTTTAATCTAAAAGAGTGATACCAATAATAGACTTAGCTTTCTCATCTTTCATTTCCCAGTAAATCTTTTTTAGCATTTCTAGGTACTATTTCAGTGGCATTAACTATTGCCCACAAAATTTTATTCATTAGTTGTTTTTACATTTTCACTTTCCATGTATGAAAATTTTGTCCATTATATATATTTAGAGGTGTATCCATTTTTCAAAATATCTACAATAAAACTATGAAGATATCTTTCAATGATACACAACAAAAAAATCTACAGTAGTGTTGGCAATATGTCGAATCAATCCCATAAGGTAAGTTATGGTTGTCCTTTATGTCAACATATTTTTTTTGTAGATTAGCCTCATTTAGTTATAGAAGAAAATTGTCTAAGTATTAGATAGTGTTACAGCAGGACAATTTTGATGATAACAGGATATTCCCTTGGAATATTCTCTTCCATAGTTGACCAAAGATGCATGACATAATAATGATGACGTATACCAGTGCACGTGTCCATACAATCAACTGAGTTCGAGTTGTGAAGGAATTAGTGATGCAGTGATGACACAATGCAGAACAGAGCATATTAGCAAAATGTGTTTAATAATTTGAGTTATTGTTTAGAGTTATAATTTCTTGTTGAGTTGACTCTAATAATGTTATATGAGCTGACTAAGGAAGAATTTACCAAAATGTTTTGTATAAGTAAAGAACTTTATTTGTGAAGTGAAAAGTAGAAGTGGGTGTGGATGATGATTCAATAATTAGTAAATGCAAAGTCAATATGATCTTTTGAAATGCAAGTAACAAGTGAATGCGATACTTTGCTATATGATGTGAAGATATAATGCAAATTAATATGTGTGCAATTGTTGTTGTGTGAAGAATCATCAATCAGAAGATTTGTGAAGTACATGGGTCAGTGCAAGAAGTTGGGTCTCACTTTTGGCCAAAAAGTGGAAGTGTTTTTCCTATTTTTGAAATTTTTTGTCAGTTGATGTCAAAATTTGAGGTATTTAGAAATTGAATATTAAAAAACTCCAGAAATAAAATTTTTAGTGTTCGGAATCTAGTTTTTGAATATGTAATTTATTTGTGCATCCATATGATAGATTATTCTTTTGGTATGGATCTTTAAAAACCACTTTTTCAAAATGCCAATATTTTTCTTAATTTTTCTTAATTTTTTATTGAATAATTTTTTTACTATTAATTATTAATTGGCTATAAAGGTAAATTTTGAAACCTCTCGTGTACGAACCACATAATTTGATCAAAATCTCACTTTTTTCAATTTTTTTTTTTTAACATCAAAAGAATTGTATGTAGATTGATGACATATAGATTAATTCAAGAAAAATTATAAAATAAAAAAGTTATTAAAGTTTTAGTGAATGTCACTTTTTAACGTTTAGGAGATAGTTTTGATTAATAAATAATGGAAAAATAGAAAATAAACTAATAACACTATAAAATTTATATATTTGAAATCAGAACAGCAAGACCTATAATGGGTTTTTGTCTCATCAAAAAATTCAATAGGAATGACTATAAAAAAATTATGACAATATCAGAAATTGTCGATTAAATGCCTTAGAAAAAAAAAAAGGAGTACAAAGGCATAGCTTGGTGGGACCAAGCCTATGCCATGCCTTTCCCCAAGGCAAAACCCCATGAAAAAGTTGGGAGCCATGCCAAATTCCCGCTCATGTCTCACGAATCGGGCACCGGATTTGTAATTCAAAAATCAGGTCCCGATATCTTTAAAACATTATATCGACTTTTTTAAAATCGGGCACCCGATTTCTAAACAGGTACCCGAGTTTTAAAAAATTGGGTGCCCGATTTTTAAGAAATCGGGTACCCATTTCTGACGTACCCGTTGGGTACCAAAAGCTGCCCCACCGACCCAATTTCAATGATTGAAATGATTGAACAATAGTTTCGACCTGCAACACCCAATTTCGTCACACTTATTCTATTTTCTTGTCCTCTTATACAATTTGCAGGCTACTGATTCAAATTCAAAACTAGTGCAAACATGGGATAAAAACAACGAAGAAAGAAGAAAGCAAGAGTTCTGACAGATGAGGAGATTGCAGCAAATAAAGAGAATGCAACACAATGTCAACAAGAGAGAAGACAAAGAATTAGAGACTTGAACAATGTTTCAAAGGAGAAAGACATTGAAGATACCACGATGGATGAAGAAGTCAAAGAAGAGAACCCAATACAAGAAAATTCAAGTGCACATTCTAATTATGCATTCAATACAGGTGTGTCTCCAAACCCTTGAATTTTCTCTCATGATGAAATTGGTGATTTTTTAAAAGTAGGTTACGATTTAGATTTTCTTCATCAGAAGCAATTGTCAAACAATCATGCACAAAACACTCCAATTGAAATGCCTGCCCCAAAAGAAATGCCAAGAAAATTTGAAAATGATATTCAAATCCCAAATAACAGTGAAAATAGTAAAGTGTCTGAAAATAAAAATTGCATGAATGTAGACATAGAAACACCAACTACTGAACAAACATGTTAGGATGATAGTAAAGTGTCTGAATATAATTTTCATATTCGTAATGATGTGTTAGATAATCTTGAGGGATTGGTTTCATGGAGACAAATTAGGACACATGCTAATAGATTGTATAGGAATTTTTTTTTTTATAATAAGAAATTTGGGTTTCAATGTCAGCTAATGTTGCAACTAATTAAAATGTCTAAAATGCGAAAAGTAATGAGAAGGTTGGGAATGTATGCAAAACCCAAGAATAAAAATGAGTCTTTAAAACAAGTTGTATCCACTGTTGCTAGTGTCTTTGATGTTATCGAAAAGAGAAGTTGGTTTAAAGATAAGAATGAAGCACGACGAGCAATAACAACAGCTTTAGTTAACAAATCAACATCTGACAAAAGATTGATTACCAACATAAGTGGATATCTTAATGTGAATCGTAAGACTTTAGAAAGAGCTGTAAAGAGAAGGGTTAACTTTGAATGTGATCCAACAAATATTTTATGGACTTCTAGCGGTAGACTCCTGAGATGTGATATGAAACTTACTAGTGAAATCAAAAGTTTGATTGAATTTTTTTGGCATGATAATACAAGAGTATCACCTAATTCAAGAGATGTTCTTAAATTGAGAATTGGGTCAAAAATACGTGATCCACATCCTAAACACTTTTTGGACATGACTCAAACTGAATTGTTTAAAAAATTTGTAGATGGTAAGGTATTAAATATTACCATTAGTCAAAGATCTTTTGAAAAGTGTAAACCATGGTATGTAAGGATTAACAAGGAAAGAATCACATGTTGTTGTAAAACTCATATTCAATTTCGTTACCATTATGATGTATTTCAATTTATACGTGGTACCATGCATAGTAAAGAAATGTTGCAAGAATGTGGTATAAAAATACCACCTCAAACTATAAAATATTTCATATAAGGTTTGTTTTGTAACCCACCTAATGATCAATACTTTCTTTTCAATGCATGTCTTTCTAGTACATGTGATATGTGCGGCAATCTTTCTTTGTTAGATGAATGTTTGCATGAAATTGCTTTGATTGCTTTTGGACAACAATTAGTTGAGGTAAAAAGATTCAAAACTATTGAATATCCATTGAAGGATGGGAAGTTTGGAAGAAGGTGTGATCTAGTTATAGATAAAGTTAGTTGTCATGCATTTATGGATGAGTTTAAGAGTGTGATCATACCAAAATATGTTAAACACTCTCAATATTCTAGATGGCTTGATGGAAAATTTCGCATATTTAAGAATACATTTCCAATTGGTACTATACTTTCAGTTGTTGACTTTGTAGAGAACTACACGGTTGCACCGCAAGAAGAGGTGCAACCACAATATTACAATTCAGTGCAAGTAACAATTTATGTTCATATAGTTTATAGGCATGCACTTGATAGTACAGAGGAGGATCAAAAAATATTGAGAGAGTACCATTTTTATTTAAGTGATAATAAACTCCATTCATCTGAGTTTGTCCAATATTGTTTCAAGGTCTTTTATGATAATTTAAAAGAGAGATAAATTCAAATGACACAACATTGGATATGGTCAAATAATTGTACAGGACAATTCAAGAATGCTAGAATGTTCTATTGGTTGAGTAGGACACATAAACAAATTAGCATCCAACATGTGTGGAGTTTTTTTGAGGTTGGATATGGTAAAGGAGAACATGATGGTGCTTGTGCATATGTGAAGAGAGCCCTTAGTAAAGAGAAATTAAAATTTGAGGAAAGAGCTAAATTCAAAAATGCACATGAGATTGTCGAATGGTGTAACAAATATTTATACACGGGATCAAGCCAAAACTCTACAATCAAACATTTCTTCTACCTAGTTGAAGAAAATAATATCCCTTCAAGATATGATTGTGATACAATTAGTGGTTCAGCTAAATGGCATTCATTTAGGAGTTCAGATTCTAACACTTGGACTATATGGACTAGGGAGCTTGCTTGTTTTTGTCAATTTTGTCTTGCAGGTGAATGGGAAGAATGTGAGAATACAGAATGGGTTGAAGATTGGCAACAAAGATCATTAGCACCTACTGACATGCATTTTGAAGATGATATAGTAAATGAAGTCCAAAATGTTACTTTTGCATCAGAATACTATGATCATATTTCAGACCTCATAGAACCTGGTATGCACAATTTAATTAGATTTTTTTGCGATCTCATGCTTCAATTTATATAATTTTCATATGTACATGAGTGATTAAAGTGTTTCTATACTTTATCTTATCTTGTAGGACATGTTTATGTTGTTATTGCACCTAGTGATAATGATGAACAGATTGAGTATTGGCTAGCTAGATGTGTGGAACCTAAGAAAAAAATGACATGTCATCAAGTGGACGATGATGGTTTTGAGTATCCAATTGGGTCTTTTGTTGTAGCTAGCATCTGGCTACGTAGATACCTAATAAGAAGAAATGGTTTGCCAGCATTTGAAGACTACCAAACCGAAAAGAATATTTTACACTATTCTCATTTGGTTGTGGCAACAAATATCAAATTAGAAAGGTACAAAGGGAGACCCGCCAATAAGGTATTATGGACAATTTCAATGGACGAGCACGAGACAATCATAGATGCATTGCAAAAGAGAGAGGATGCAGATGGTACAGTGGGATGACTACATTTAAATCAAACACATGTAAGTTTTTTCATTATTGTATTATTTTTATATATATGTACTTATATAATTTAATTACACGTATGTTTGTGTTGTCAATACCAATTTAGAGAACTTATATACGTCTTATTCAGGTCTCAATTACAATTTATGCAAATTTAAGTGTTAAAGTGGATCGAACATCAACATCTTGTGCAATTTTACATAGTAAGTACATACAAATTACACATATATATTTACATAGTTCAAATACCTTGAATATTAATTTATGTGTTTATTAACATGTGTGTTTTTGTTTTACATTTTTATTTTACAGGACCTCATTTGAAGAGATGCATTCAACCAATTTTATGTTTCAAATGAGTTCAGTGAACTATAAATATATCATTCACATTGTCTTACATATATTGTGAAATATGTTGTACAAACTAATTCAAAAATGAGAGTTTACTTCTATTTTAAAGTTAAAGGTATGTGCACTTGATAAATTATTATAAATTAATTGTCAATTTAAGTAATGACCTCCTATTTTGATCTAATACTTTTACATTCAAGCATGTTTAAATTAATGTTTGTTTGAAGTTTCAAATTACTATTGATTGTAATATTCAAAAAAAGTGACTTGCACACGATAATTTAAAGATCATTACTCATTGTATTCATTGTATTGATTATATCTTTCATTACCAAACAACACATTAAGATCACTTACATGATGTTAATTGTTAGGTATGTTATCCATACATGTGTGTCTTAAGGGGACATGGGAGTCCTAATAAGTCATTATGTCTGTTATACGTTATGATAGGTATTCATATGTTTAAGTTATGACATAATAGGTCTTATTAGGTGATAATGAGTCTTACATTACCAAACAACACATTAAGATCACTTATGATACATTGTTAGGTACGTTATCAATACATTTTTTAATCGAGTAGGTCAATTTTATTTGTATGAATTATCTCAATGCATAAATTTGATGTGATATTTATCCAATAATGCTCTATAGATAGTTAAAATTATTGTTCATCTTGCATATATACTTACAAAATGTATCATATGTTCATGAATAAAATATGTCAGAATAAAGAAAATGGTTTGAATATACTTAAAACATGGTGAAACATAGTAATATATGTACTACATACACAAGCATGATAAGAAATCATTAAAAAAATAGTACATGGTCTAACATACATCATAACATGATCTATGAAGTGAAAAAATGCATGGTCTAACATACAGTTTTAACTATCCTAACACAAAGTGTACATACAGCATAAATTATATATATATATATATATATATATATATATATATACATCATAAAAACACAATCTATAGGTGCCAAAAAGACCTAATCTATCTGATCAAATGTCCTCTTTGCTCCATGTGAAGAGGACTCAGATGGATCATCATGTGTAATATGAGTTGTCTCGTCATGTCGGACACCCTGTGAGGTAGATGTATCACCCTGTGTAACAGGAGGCACGTCTCATCATGTACTTTCTTAATTGAAATGGGTCTCAAAATCTAGCTTGCAAATAAAGTAAATATTCACTACATAATAAAATAAATTATACCACATGAGATGGGTGTCCCTCAGTAACGGGAGGAGGTGCACTGTCAAAACTACCAAATGCAGCAGTGGTGAGGTCCTATAATTTACAATACATACATTTTTTAAATTTGATTTTAGAGCATAATCAACTATACATTATGTACATAAATCACAATACTAACCTCAAATGACGATGTAGGTACCTCCGTCTGGCTAAGTCTTGTGCTCTTAGCAACACTCGTGGTGACGTACTCCTAAAATTATGGATACATAAACATTTAGTCAAAACTAAATATACATGAATATAATTACAAAGTACATAATTTGTACACTACATTTTTTATACACTATAAATTAAACATGTATATATAATGTATATATCATACCTGAGTGGTAGCCAATGTCACAAATGTGTCTACAAGTATGCTAGCACGATAGTCATAAGATGGAGTAAAAAATAGACTATAGTGAGGCCTGTATGGATGAGTATGATATCCATGCTCCTGTTCGTAAAATCAAAACACACAAAATATATATACATGTGAGTCAAAATTGTTCAGATTATAAGTTAATAATAATGTACATACATAAAAATAATACAAATTATTTGTCTTCAGTCAAAAGTTCATACCGCATGTATTTGAGGATGTGCCTCAGTGGTAACTGGAGTAGGACTTGTACTAACATCAGTATGTGTAGATGCAGACAATCCCTACAAAATCAAATAAAAAGAACATATGAGCACATGTTATTAAATTCAAATTTGAATGTACATTTTTACAGTGTAATTCAAAGTGCATACCGTATAAGGGACACCAACATCTGTAGGTCTCGGAAAAAGACTATACTGCCTCCTAGGGGGAATAGTGTCATCCATTCTCTATTATTTGAAAAGTACAAATTAATATAGTTAATACAATTACACATATATGTAGAAAGTAAATAATTATGTGCACTTTATATTTATATTGAAATTAAAATTTTACCTGCTACTCTTGACTCTCTCCAAGCTCTCCTTGCTGCATGAGGTCAACAAATGATGACACGTCTATCTCATCACTACCATCACCATGGGCAGCATAGACATCATCATCAAAATTTGCACCCTCAGCATAATCGCCATCTTGTGCTGCACTAGGATCACTCTGGGCGCCTGTGCATATGCCTCCACAGCTAGTACAAACATGTCCAAGTGGAGGAGCATGTACCACCTACATCCACTGCTATACTAAATTGCCCAAAAGGGCACTCAAATGGGTAAAAGAAGATGAAATCGCATGATGATGGTGAGGAGTAGGCACAATAGGCATAGGAAGAGGTACAAGGGGCTTAGCTCACCTGCGGCTTCTTGTTCTGTCACTCAACTTTGCCCCAGGCATATCCTGAGGCATCCCTCTACCAACCCCCTGAAATGCTTTCATATCAAAATAGTTGGGTTTCAAACCCAACTCAAACTCAACCCATAAATTCTTAAGGAAGTACATGGGCACCTCATGATTAGCGTGTGGTAGATGGTCAAATACCATCCACCACCGCTCCCAAAAATGTGCTGCTATGCGCAAATGTGTACACCACCTAATAGAAATGTGAGGCTTCTTGTCACTAATTGGTTCACCCATCTTAAGGTTTACAAAATAATGTTGAAAATTTCCTTTACCTATATGTAGGTTATAAACCTCTCTATATGATAAGCCATCAGAGTAGAAGGCACGCATGCTTTCCCTCCATGATCTAAATGAATCGATGTCTACATCAAAATGATGAATGGAGTCAACCATGCCTTGCATGTTATCTGCAAGACATAGTAGGTGGGGGGGGTGTGGGGGTGGTGCCTCTCATGTCGGATAGCCTCTATATCACTCATGAGGTCATTGAGGTTACACCTCATGGTCTCGTGGAGCTCATCCGCGGTGGGTGGTGGAGGTGTGGGTGGGGGTGGAGGTGGAGGTGGAGGTGGAGGTGGAGATGGAGGTGGCAGAGGTGGGGGTATGGGAGGGGGAGGGGGTGGCGGTGGGTCCATCAAATATAATTTGCATATATATTTAAACAACATAAAACATAAAACACATCAAAAATACATCACAACATAATACATGTATGAAAAAATTACTATTTAATAAAATTTAAATCTAAAATTTATCAACTAGATCTATATAAATGAGCATATCTTTATTAAAATTATATCAATCAAATTATAAATAAAGTTAAACACTTAAGTCAAATTAAACATTAAATACTAAATTTTTAAGTATGAACTCATTATGGATTATACATGTTCATGTCTCAGGATGAAACAAAGTTAAGATTATGACAAGGTTATGGTTTACAATTTTGTTATGTTAACAGTTTTCATGATGGCTAAGCTTAAGATAATAATAATAATTGCAATCCTTTAATGTTAGGGAACTTACCTAGGATTATGGTTTTAGATACAATTATATTTACCTGTATCGGATATTTATTATGGTCCTAAGACGAGATTTAAGGTTACAATTATCTAATGAAAGCTTAGAGATAGAATTATGAATTGATTAAAAAATATTTATGATTGTAGTTTGAATCCTAACTATTATCCACTTAGTTCTACAAAAAGTAGTTGGCTAATAAAAAGTATTCTCTAGAAAGGTGTCGAAAACACTCATGTCATAGAGCACATGCTAACAATTTCTCCATTGTTGATCAGATGATAGAATTATCAGCAGAAGTTTAGATTACATTGCACACAAACACTTGATATGTTACAAGAAAACTGGGACAAGACAATGGCACTAATTCTAAAGGTATGTTCTGACTTCTTGTCACATTTTGGAATACCATGTAAAATTCACCTATGGCATTTACATTAGAAAGGGGGAAAAGATGTAAAGGTGAAAATATAAGAAGTTTCATATAATGTGTAAAGTATATTGAGTATATATGTATGGGGAAGCACCATCATATTATGTACATATACAGGTATTGAGATAAACATCTCTTACAAAAGCAATTTCAGAAGATCCCAAAAATAGAGTATGGCACCAAGTTGAAAACCTTCTTGCAAACTATAAGTGTAGATCATGTCAGGTAATGAACTAATTTACATGTGAACCCAATCCCTAACCATGTATAATAATCCTAATTCTAATAATAATCCATAATTCATTACCTTATGAAGCTTTGGCTATCCATTTTATTGCCAAAGTAATCCCTTGGCTATCCACGAAATGGTCCTAATAGATTTATATGGAAGACCAAATTGATTTAAATAAAATGAGCAGGAAGAAGACAAACTTACACCCAATATTTAGGGAGAGAATCTTTTAACATACTTGAATTCTACCAACCAAAGTGAGATAATTAGAGTTCTAGTTGTTGAGTTTTCCAAACATTTTCTTGTTGATATAAAGACACATTTCATTTATATGTTAGGGATTACTACAGATGGAATCCCTAGGTACCTAACCATTTAATTATGAAATCTCCATCCAATACCATATTTGCTACACAAGGTAGGGGACTCAATATTTAGCCCCAATAAGATAGATGTAGAGACATAAATCTTACTACCAGATACAAAGAAAAGAGGTCCAATTTGATCATTAAATGACTCGTGTTGCACTCTTCTAGCTTAAAAAGAATACAAATATAATATCAACAAACTATGTACATTAGATATTTATTAATTATTTGGAGAGTAGATCCTCTAACTTTTAGAGACAACAGGTTAGATCTCTAAGGAGATAATGTAATGAGTCAATGTTCAACAATAAAAAATAAAGAGGATACAAGCGGACACCCTTTCATAATTGATCTAGAGAGAGTCCTAAAAATTATGATCTAACCCCATTAATTTCTTTACTAAAACCTTGACACCAATCATAAGAGAGGAAACCATTTGACATGTAATATTGGATGGAAGGCTTGCAACATCATCATAGTGAAACTCCATTCCACCTTTTTGTAGACATTTTCATAATTAATTACTTGAGCATGCCTACACTCTATCCTAGAAATGTTTCTCAATACAAAGTCTTCCAATAGGTTATCAAGTTCTCCAATATGCATAAATATCCTTAACAAAACACTTTTGTGTAGGGTTAATGATCTTGGGTAGGATATCTTCTAGTCTAGAGGCTAAGAGCTTGGCAATAATTATTTTGTATGATACGCATTTAGGAGTGTCCTGTCTCTAATTTTTAATGAGATTCTTATCTCCCCTTGGGGATCAATTGATTACTTGACCTAGGGATTTTATGAGCCCTCTGTTGATCACTTGATCAATTTTATGAGCCCTCCATTGATTACTTGATGTAGGGATTTCTCATTACTAATTTTTTGGATGGAGGAGTTGATTTATGATAGAAATGGGTTTATCACTTGGAATAATGTATCTTCATTCTAGGAATGATGGTTCTCATTTTATCCCTATCTTCTAAATCATTTTGAACTATCACCGTCTTCTAACCAAAAAGATTGATAGTAAAATTAGGAAAAAGATCTTACTATATATATCACTAGGGGGTGGGTATTTCTTTTTATAGAATAAGGCAATATTTTGTTATGTGGCCTTCCA
Organism: Cupressus sempervirens; assembly: GCA_028749045.1. Lineage (NCBI taxonomy): Eukaryota > Viridiplantae > Streptophyta > Pinopsida > Cupressales > Cupressaceae > Cupressus > Cupressus sempervirens. Next base: position 361,919,830 of record CM053789.1, read on the forward strand.
TTCTGCAAAGGTAATAAACATTTAGGCTACCCATCTAAGGGTCTAGTCCAGGCTTGTACTCGCACTGATGTGGACACCTCCACCTCTTGATGGTCAGGGAGGGTTACTTAATTAGATGCCTGATTCGTTCAAGTCTCTTCTAATTTTTTTATGATGTATCATTTTGAGAACTTGATATCAATGTTTAATTAGTTTTAGGACTAGGGTTCAATTTGGTTTGTACTATTTGATTAGGTTTACATGCTCAAGTTTCAATTAGGACAAGAGTTAATAAATTGAATTAAGTTGGTTCAATCTTCTAGGGTAATGGTTCAATTTGGTTCATGGTTGGGGAAAGAATTTTTAAGGTTAAATTCAAGGTTTCTACTCTTAAGTTGGTATATATAATTAGGTTTATGATCATGGTTTAATTCAATTTTATTTATAAGTATAATATTAATTAGTTAAGGGCCAGGGTTACCTTTCAATCTTAGGGTTTGACATTTATAAAATTAGTACTCAAGGTAAGATAGGAAAGTTATTTAATTATTTATATATTACCTGGTGTAGGTTTTAGCAAATTAAGATTACTTAGGTTAAGATGATAGTAAGGGTTATGATTAGAGTTAAATTCAATACAAATTGACATTATAGAACTTTAATCCTAAATGACGCCCAGCCAAGGGATCCAAAGAACTAATCAAAAGTTTTACCAAGCAAGAAATAACATGTACACACAATAATTTACATTTATAAAAAACATAAGAGATTGCATTCCTTAATGAGCACATTTACATTTCATTTTAAACTAATTATAAACTACTAAAAGTAAAATAAATAACGTGTCCACATGAAAGTTCATATTAACTACTTCTGTTCAATCCATTTAAATAATTTATATACATTTGTTCCGAATGCCACTTGGCAAATTAATTCAGAATGCACAATCATCCACTATACATGTCACAGGGTATGAAAGGCTGAAAGAATATACATTTATAAAATAGTTTACATCATCCATTTTTGATCCATGGAACAAAGTACAATACAATTTAAGTAAAATCATTTTAAATACTATAAGTTTTTTTTTTGGATCCCTTGGCTGGCTGTTATGTGATTAAGTATTTTATAATATGTTTAGGGTTTTATTTATATGGTTAGGTCGAGATTATAGTTTAAACAATAAATTTAAGTCGAAGTTATAGTTAAAACAAGGTCGAGGTTATATGGTTTTAGGTTGAGGTTATATTTATTTGTAAAATTACATGTTTAAACAATAAATTTACATCTAATCTAATCATTCAACATTGTAATAAATACATAAATTAAATACATTTCAAAACATCTAAAATAATAATTTTTTAAATAAACATTTACAAAACTATATTTTAATTAACAAATACAAAAATTTAAACATTTAAGTTCATTAACAATGTAAACTTATAATTTTACGTACATATGAAAAGTGAAAAAATAATAAATTAACATACATATTAAATTGAAAATTGAAAAAAATAAAGTAAAATTGTATAAAACATATTAAAATACCTGTGTATCAAAAACTAGCAGGAAGGGGGTAGTCGGTAGGGCTGAGAAACGGGCTCCCGTATGCGTCTCTAAGCGGGCTCCCATTTTTGAGGTCATGAAAATGACCTCTAAAACACCAAAAAAGGGGCTTATAATAGTTTTACAAATCGGGTACCTGATTTTTAAGCAATCAGGTACCCGATTCTTAAAAAGGCGAGTGCTCGATAGTAAGCGGCTCAGGCACCCAATCCTTTTTAAATATTGGGTGCCCGAAGCCTAATTTTAGAAACGTGTACCTAATTTTTAAAAAATCGAGTACCCGTTTCTGAGAAGTACAATTCTGCGGATCTAACTTCCGCGAAATTGCGACCCAACTTCTTGCGGTCACCCACACCAATTAACTTAGTATTGTATGTATACCTATTTCTTCAAGAACTTATTGTATAGTTTCATGTTAGGGTAGTGGGCTCTTCTTGCACACATTTGTATATGATTCACCAACTCCTAACAGGGTTGAAGCAACTCGTAATAGGATTGAGTCTTTTAACAAGGCCTACTCTCCTAACAGGGACTCGAGACACTATACATGCTTCATAGACTCCTAACAAGGTCAATATCCTTAACCAGATTCTTTATATAGTGAATCATCTAGTGGGTTCCATCTCCACCGAGTTTTTCCCTTGGCCAGGGCTTCCCTAGTTAACAAAATACAGTGTTATGATCTCTCTTTTTGTATGGTTGTTTACAGTGTTAAACATTATTAATTTAGTTGCTTATGTACATAATAAAGTAATTAATAATATTCAATTGTGGGTAAAAAGATTGAGAATATTGATTCACCCCCCTCTCAGTATTATCTATTTCTAACAAGTAGCAATAGACTTACATTCTCATAGAAAAAATTCTTTTGAGATAGAGATGGCTCTAATACCATATTAAAAAAAAGGATACTATAAAACTAATAGCCTATTAGAATAAAGAGAAAAAACAAATGCATAGCTTGATTTTGTTGAATAATAGACATATATTTATACAATAGATTGATCCACCAATATTTCTAAATAACTATTGTACACAATGGGATTACATATTCATGAGACCTTGATGTAGACTACAATAAAATAATAATGAACTAAGATAGACCTAAGAAAAATTTGTCAAATAATGACCCTACGAACATCTCATGTTTCCCTAACTACAATTGCTAAAATTTCTCTCAGACCGGCATATTAGTGACAGTTCTACAATGGGAAAATGTTATTAATGCAAATCTGTGAATGTCTATATGAGATCTATATGAAAATGTAAGACAAAAATATGAAAATGATAAATTAAGTGTATGCATGGGACTAAACAATGATAAGTAATGCTAAATAAATCCTAAAGTGATGCTAGAATGATACTAAAATGACATTAAATCTCTACAATAATGACTTCAAATGGAAGATCAAAATGATAGGTCTAATATGCCTATAGTATAGATGCATAAAACTTGGGTCTCTTTGCTCTTGATTTTGCCTTCTATTTATAGGATTTTAGAAAGGGGTTGGGGTAAAGATTTAGCTTTTACCTTTCACTAGGGGTAAGAGTAAAACTGGAAATATCTCACAAAACACCAAGAGGTATAGTCCAACAGACTTGGTTTGTGAGGATAAATAGGAATTTTCAATTCTTTTTAATTCCAAAGAAGGTGGATTTCACTTTTGAGAGGGTAAATGATTTAGTTGATTTATTAAATGTTGCATTTATTTTCAACTTTTGTCTTTACCTTTTATCCTTTTTATTTATTTTTTGGTTTTATGAATTGGATTTCCTCTTTTTAAAAGTGATTTTGGTCATTTTGAAATTGATCAAGGGTTTAGGTGATTAGTTAAATAACTATTAGCCATTTTTTCCCTCCTACCAAGTTTTGAATTCAAAGTTAAAACATGGCTAAATGGTCAAATTTTCAAAGTCATATAGATATGTTTAAAAATCTTGGATTGCCCCCTTTTTATCCTAAGTCTTCTGCCCTTCATGTTTAAAATTTCATGCCCTTGAAATTTCAAGTCATGACCATGCGACCACCCTTTGGATTGCACAGCTGCAATAGATTAAGATTTGATTGGAGTTAATGGCATGACACAACTAATGCCTTTGTTCACTAGGTCACTAGGTTATAATAGTTAAACAGTGTTTGGGTGGCGATACGTGAATATCTTTGTTTGTGTGATTGCAGAGGGTTAAGCACAAATTGGAGTTAATGGTGCAACTAGGTGATAAAGGTTAAATGTTCAAATAGATGTAGTGTCGCAACTTGATTCCAATAGTTAGTGAAAGCATGCACGAGGTTGCAAAATTGTTAATTTTTTGTTAGTCATGCATTAACAGTGTAGAATGATGTTGCGGGCTTAACTACTGTGAAGGATTGAAATGGTTAGGTTGTGAAATCATAACAATGCAAAGTGAAGATGATGGGCTTTTCCACAGTTTAATCTCATCCATCTATTTCCAAAAGATTGAAAATCCTCACTTTTTTGCATTTTGAAGATGCATGAAGTTTAGACAAAGTGGGAAACTGAAGTCTTGACACATGGATTTCGTGATGTCATTTCCCTTATGGACTACAAAGTGGAGTAGTGTTAGAATAGTTAGACTAGTGTCAAAACACTTGATAATTTAGTTTCTTTTCATTGGTCAAAATGTTGATATGGGCATTAAATGAGCCAACTTCTTTCCACCATCAGATAAAAGTAGATCGATAGTGGGCACTTTCTCACAATATGAAAATGAACAAAATTTAAAACAATGCGAGGAAGTGCCTTAAGGACACGTGTCCTTGTGGGCCTAGTTAGAAAGGTCAAAGAGTTAGACACAGTGATTAAGTCCTCACCGATAATGGGGTTGTATATGTTTCATGCTTAAAAGGATTTCAAGTTGTGACTAGGCGATCAAGAGTTTGAAAGCATGTTCATGGTTTCATAGAATATTTTATGTTATATCCCTTTTAGGTTGTGAAGCTATGACCCAAAGTTTTCTAGTTATCACCAAGTTGTCATGGTTTGAAGAAGATGTCAGAATTAAGTTGCAAAGCAGTGACTAGTGGTTAAGAGTTGATGTTCATGGTTTTGCATGGATAAAAAGTTTATGAAATAAAAAGCTAGCAAAGTTGTGATAGAATAAAGTGCTCAACACTCGAAGACTTTATGAGGTGGAAAAATGATATAAAGCTATTGGACCATGTGGTGAATTCTTTTAGTATCTTCATTGACTTGATGATTTTTTAGGGTTTGGATGTGTCAAAAAGGTTTGAAAAAAGGATGTAATGGAAAAATCCAATTTTGGATCAATAACAACCAATATGCAGTTCTCTCAATGCACAATTTTGGCTAAAGCCTTTTTATCTAATCATCTAGTTGCTGATTTTTCTCCATTCTGCATTGATGACCACCATTTCTATCCTTTCCAAGGTTCAATGTGCATATGGGAATCAATTTTCTTGCATATGGACGTGCACCTGAGCAAATACTTCTGTATTAGCATTGATGTCTCTCTACAACTTGATGATTTTTGTGGATTTTCTAGTTTCTAGTTGAAAATATCTCAGTTATGCTTGAGCTATAATAGCACATTTTGTAATCTTTTTTAAGGGTTGATCTTTCTTTGATTCTTTAGTATTGTCTCTCATGCATACTATTGTAATTTATCATGCCTTTGAGCCATTATAATTCTCAGTTGTGTCTCCTTTTGGCCATTAACACACTATGCAGGACTTATTTGTCTCTGGTTAATGTTCTTGTGTATTTACTTGAATTATAAGATTGTACCTATTTTGGAATTGGAATGATATTGAGTGAAGTTTTTTCCTATACCATTCTTGTGTTGTCTGATCTACATGTGGTTGTTAGATTAAGCTAGGTCTGAATCTATATTCTTTAAGATTATAACTCGTTAACTATGCATTTATGGGCAGAGATAAGGTCAAACAGTCTATTTTGGTGCATCACCCCCTTAGGTTAGAATATATAAATTTTCTTTCATGCATTCCTTCTCCCTTTTCCTCTCCAAGTGTAGTTAGGTGCATCTTGATAGCAAAGCAAGTCAGCCTTCTCTAGAGACTCAACCTCACAGTTCAAGTCCCACAACTTGGTGGTTGTTTCCATGTTTCATAAGGTTGTCCTTAGGTAAAAGCTTTGGACAAGGGTACATACTTTTGTGACAACAATTTTTGGCACACCTAATGGGACTAATATTCCAAAGATTTCAAGTTCATTAGTGCGAAAGAAAGAAGAATTTCAAGATTGATGCTTAGGTTCTTTTAGTGTTACAAGCCTTCATGAGGCTCATATCCAAGCACTTGGTGACTCTACATCATTCACATATGGTTTCAGACCATATTTATGATTCATGCCCACAACTAAAACAAGGACATCTTCTAGAGGTAGGTTTCAATACCAAAAGCATTCATTTTCAAATTTTAGAAGAAGAAAGACTAGAGTATCTTTATCACTAGTTAGGAGTACAACACTAACACACACACACACACACACCTGCAAGGTCCATTTCTGCTCCTCTTGTTGTTAGATCTCAACCTGAAATATCATCTTCTCATATTAATAGGCCACTTGCTTACATGGATAGAGATCATGCTTTTTCCACCTTTAATGGTGGAGTTCCTCTCCTATTAGCCCAATATCCCAATATCAGACCTCAAAAGTATGCCTAAATTTATTGGTGAAACTTCCATTTCTCCCTTAGAACATATCCAAGAAGTTTCAAATGTCTACAATATACATGGTATTGTAGAAGATGACATTGTTGTTAGGCTTCTAGCTTCAACTTGAAAGGGTAAGGCCTTAAAGTGATATAGGGGTTTGGTTCCTAATTCTATTGTTGATTGGGATGGGTTAGGAGCTGGACTATGTAAACATTTTGAAAATAAGAGTGATAGCCTATCACTCTTGGAGCAGCTGACAACAATCAAGAGAGCCCCCCCATGAATATATGATTGATTTCAATTATAGATTTTAGAGGACATAGGATTGAATACCCACTATAGTTAAGCCTTCTCTTGGTAATGTCTTTTTGTATTACCTCAAAGCCTTTAATATAGATATTGCCACAACTCTGCAATCCATGGGAGGAGACACCTTACTTGATGCCTATGAAATTGCCATCAAGGTAGAGAACATATTGATACAAGGAGGAAAATTGTCTTGAAGGCCTCTTATGCCCTTCTTCTCGGATATGCCTAATTGTAGACCTCCAAAAGCCCCTATTCCTACTACTTCCACAAGCCAACCTCTTACTATAACCCCAATAGCCTCCACATCTTCAATTGAGTTTGGAGAGTTGAAGGACATGATGCAGGCCCTCATGCTGAGTAATCAAAAATTGTAAGACTAGGGTTCTAAAATTGGCAACAAGTTGCAAGACCAAGAAAAGAAGTTGGAGGAAAATTTCTTAGTGGTGGTCCAAAAGATGTGTAACAAGGTGGTGACTATGGAAAGGCAACAAGCTCACAATTTTATGCCTCCTAAGCCTTATTTTCAAAACCCTAATTATAATAGGCCTATTGACAATAATTCTATAGAAAATGTAGGCCTAAATTTAGAGAGGGCATTAGTCCCTCAAAATAATCTTTCTCACGATCAGAAATTTTGTCCCTCCTATAATTATGCATATAGTCATTATATGTGCCAAAGGGCATCTAAGCATACCTAGCAATGACCATACAAGATTCATACACTCGATAGTAATATAATGCCCCTCAATCTACTAATATTGCCCATTTGTAGCAACAAGGTGATTGTTCTTTCATGAATCACCAAGTGGAGGAACATATTAATGTAAACTAAGATTCCATTGCTCACAATACTAGGAGCAAAAGAAGAGTTGTAGAAGATGCTACTCCTCCTCCTCCTCCTAATCAAGATTCAAAATCAAATGCAATACCTTATGTATGAGTAGCAAATAATCAATCTAATGCTCCTCAGTAGCAAAGACAGAATAGTATAGCGAAGGAGATGTGAATGACCCTCAAGTTATTCCATCTCCACCTCCTACACATGCAACTCCTAACGTTTCTAGGAAAGCACCTAATACCTCATTTAGTGTGGTAGAATAGATGAAGAAGAAAAATATTTCCATGTGGGATGTCACTGCTACTATACCTATTCAAAAGAGGTTGTTGCCGCAAGAATTGGAGAGCATTGAACCAAAGGATCGACCACCTAGCGTGAAGAGTGCCATAGGTCTTGTACAACCATCAAAGGAAGGAGCAGTGAGTAAAAAGGTTAGATCCCCTCCATTTTATGTTTCTCTAATTATAGGGGATAAGCTAGTCCACAATTGCATGATTGATTTAGGGGATAGTAGTTTAGGGATGCCTAAGTGTGTTGTTGGTGCTTTAGAAATCAAATATGAGCCCTTTGTTAGGGATGTATTATAGTTGGATGGTAGTACTATCAATAATGTAGGAATCCTTAGGAGTGTGGAAATGTTCCTATATGCATGCCCTAGTTATACTATAGTTTAGGATATATCAGTTGCTGAGGTTAAACCACACTTTTCCATTTTCCTCTTGAGAGATTTCAATGCCCAAATAGGTGGCTACATATCTTTTGATTGGTCATACATTTTTTTTAGAACAAGATATGGAACTAAGGTTTCAATTAGAGTAGAGCCCTTAGCCCTCCATCATATTGATCCCTACACACCAAATCTCATTAATATCAATTACACTATTATAGAGATAGATGAAAATGATATAGTAAATGAGCTTGCTACTTCCCTAACAAAGACACCTGATTTTTTCTTAGATGAATAGGCCAATGCATACTAGTTTTATCATATATCAAAAAACCTAGAGATAGGCCTTGGAATGTATTGTATATCAAAAAAGGATACCCTTGTCCCCAACCTTGTGAAGCCCAAAGAGGACACCAATGGTCCATGGATCATGCAATTTGATGGATCAATGAACAAAAATGGATCAGGGGCTGGTGTTATGTTGATTTCTCCTACACTAGAAAGGTACTACTCATTTACGCTCCAATTTAGTTGTACTAATAATCTGGTTAAGTATGAATCCTTGATTCAGGGCCTCCTACTCAAAAAGAGGAATTCAAGCCTTAAGTGTATATGCAAATAGTGAGTTGGTGGTTAATCAAGTGAGAAATCAAAATGTCACTAAGAAGGGTCTACTCAAGTCTTATAAACATAGATTATGGGATTTTCTTGAAGGTTTCAATGCATTTAATATTCAAAGCATCCCTAGGAAATAAATTAGACATGTTGATAGACTTGCACTAGTGGGTGCATCTTATGATGTGCCAAGGAGACTTGAAGATGAAAAGAAGTATCAAATTAGAGTGGTGGTTGGTCCTACTATTCCTAATAACAATGTCAATTTCCAAGTGTTTGAATTTGATGAACAAATTGTAAGTTTTCTACAAAATGAAGAAATTTTTTTAGACAGAAATTAGTCAAGATTGCATGACCAGTATAGGGATCACATCATCAATCTCAATTCCAAAAAATTGCCTAAGGGTCTTATTACCTTAGAGTGTGTCTTCAATTTTGATGACCAAGCAAGAGATAGAGGATTGAATCTTGTTACAAGAGAGGGTGATCACAAACCAGTCATGGTTGCTAATGAAAAGACTTTGAACATGGGGAAGGTATGTACTGAAATTGAACAAGAAAATTTTGTATATCCATGCCAAGAATTTAATGATGTATTTTCTTGGACATATGATAATTTAAAGGGTTTTGACCCAAGTTTTTTTTAACTTACCATAGATTTAGTTGAAAATGTCAAGCCAAAAAGACAAAAGAAGATGTCAGTGAATCCCAAGATTGAGCCATTAATGATAAAGGAGCTATCCAAATTAATTGAGGCCAAAGTCATTTTCCCTATCAAGCATTCCTCTTGGGTAGCAAACCTTGTCTATGTTAGCAAGAAGAGTGTAGAAATTAGATTATGTATAGACTTTAGGGATCTTAACCAAGCCTCCCTTGAGGATCATCATCCCCTCCCTTGCATGGAACAAATATTATCCGAAGTTAGTGGTTTCGAGAAGTTTTCATTCCTAGATGGATTATGTGGTTACAATTAGGTGTTAGTCAAATAGGCTGATAGATACAAGACTACATTCACCACAAAGTGGGGCACCTATGCTCATAGTAAGATTCCATTTGGGCTAACAAATGCAAGTGCCACATTTCAAAAGGAAATGGAGATGGCCTTCATGAACATGATTGAAAGGTTTGTGTTGGCATACCTTGATGTTATCTCAATGTATTCAAAGAATGTAGCAGATCATTTTGGCCATCTCAGACAAGTATTCATAAAATGTAGAGAGTATGGAGTATCTCTAAATCCAAGAAAGTGTGTCTTTGCTACTTATAGACACCCAAAAATTGGCAAAAGTTTTAAATCATGCAATCACAATCAATTAGGACAAAATTAAAGAGAAAATTAGAAGAAACAAAATAGACTTTTAAATCAAAAATCACATTAGGTCATTAATCACCTATCAAATCAACAAGACCTAAATCAACTTTAAAAGAGGAAGAAAACAATTCAAATTCACAAAATAAAATTCAAAAAGGGAGGAAGGAAAAAGACAAAGTGTTGAAAATAAATCATTTAGTAAATCAATAAAATCACTTTATCCTCACAAGATGGAAATCTCCCTTTTACCATTTAAAAGAATTTGAAAAATCCTCATATTATCCTCAAAACCAAGTCTATTGGACTCTTCCTCTTGGCCTCTTATGAGATATTTTGAGTTTCACTTTCACCTCCAATCAAAAGTGAAAATCCTGGTTCTTATCCCAACCCCTTGAGAAATCCTATAAATATGAGGGAAATCTAAGAGACAAGGAACCCAAGTTTTTACGCATCTACACTATAGGCATATTTAGACTCATTGTTTTAGCATTTTCATTTTAGAAATTTCATAGCATTGTTAGTATCATCTTGTGTCATTTAGCATAATTTTGTATCATTTAGCTTCATTTATTGCATATTTAGTTCATATCATGATCATTTCAAGAGCATTTCTAGGAGTTGTATTTCAAATATAATCTGCATTTTAGTCATAGATCTTGCATGTTTCATTATAGATCTGCATTTTTAGAAATATCCCATTCTAGAACTATCACTAAGATGTTGTTCTGAGAGCTATTTTAGCAGTTGCAGTTAGCGAGACATGAAACACTTGTAGAGATTACATTCTGCTTATGAGATCTTGGGTCTAGTATAGTTTTTCATTAGTCCATTTGCATTCTATGTTAAAGTTTCATGAATAAATGTTCTTACCATGTACAGAATGGCACCCACCGTGGGGCCAGAATAAATAATCCACTAGACATTGTTAGGCTGTAACATAGTTAATGTTGTTTTAGGTGAATAAAAAGTTGGTGTTTGCTATTGCAACAAATGATGTTGATTGTAATGCATTTTCATGTATATTTGTGGTATTTTTGAAATATATTTGGACGTTTTTGTGATTTTTTTGAAAATTTAAATGTTTTTGGGATGTTTGGCAAATATTTGGATGTTTTTGTGTTTTTGGCACCCACTATGGGGCTGAACTAAAAGCCTCTCTATTTTCAAGTTTTTCAATCTAATCATTCATTTCTAGTATAGATCTATGTTTTTTTGGCTATTCTCTTGTTCAGATCTGATCAAAGGCAGGTTCTACTGCATCTGGGAGACCTCATATCAGCAAGAAAAGCATTCCAAAGTCTTTCTAGACCATAGAAGGGCCAGATCTAAGTCTTTTGATGCTTCTGCACTCTGCTTTAGCACTTCCAAGAGATATCTTAATGCTTATGAACTCTGTTTCAATGCATTTAATTTTATTGTAGCACTTATACAATATTTTGTACACATTTGCTTTATTCTATAACACATCTACATATTGTTATAGTAGTCTTAAGGGTTCTATGATGCATTTAATCATTTCTACAGAGAATCTAAAGCATCTCATAGCGCATTTAACTTTCTTATAGCACATATGCATAATAGAATAGCACATTTGAGATTTTTTGGGACTTATTTAATCATTTCTGTAGAGTAGCTGAAGCATCTCATAGTGCATTTAACTTTCTTATAGCACATCTGCATAATAGAAGAATGCATTTGATGTTTTCTGTAACGCATATGGGCATTTATGTAGCACATTTGATAAAAGTTGCAGTTTTCTAAATCTAACTTCCAGATCCGAATATCTTTTGCTTATAGGTCCCTTTTGCATCAAAAAACAAGCTTTCAAATTGTAGACAATGCACAATGGAAACAAAAACCTCATAAATGTGCCTAGCCTTTGCTAGCTTTGAATTAGGTAGGTGGAACTTGGCTCTTATCAATTAAAAGTGTGGCATTTCTCAGTTTTTCAAACCTAGCTTAATAAGAACATTCAACCTCGCTAATCTAATAAAGAAGTAGGCCTATGCTCTCAACTCCTTCGAGTTGTTCAGAATGCCTGACCTTCTATAAAGATCAATTGTAGTTGAACGAGGAAAAGAACCCACACATAGTCTAATTAGGAACCCCTCTGTCTTAAGTAGTATAAGGGCTGGAAATCAAATCTTTGTGTCTATCATGTTTGGGGAGCCAATATAGCAAGGATATGCTCTCACTTTCTCAAGTGATTAGATTTCTAGACTTGTTTTTGACTTCCATTTCTTGTTTTCACTAGGTAGGATAATCTGGCCATAGAAGGGCTACCTCCCGAATTTCTTTAGTAGGGCTAGTGAGAGGGATTGCCCCCAATCTTGTATTCCTAATCGAATGTAAGCCACCCATGTTTGGCACATAGCTTTCCTCTAGCAGTCCCACAAGGGATTGCACCAAACCTCCCTAGCATTGTTGGGAGGCTCTTTGTTATAGGAGAGGTAAATCAAAACACAGTTGGGACACTAAGACCCACTAGTCACCAACCTTAGATAACCTTGCTAGGAAGCTATCTTTTTTTTGTTTTCTAGGTGCATGTGATTTTTCACTTTGTTTTGATCTCACTGCCATTGTGCTTGAGTGCTTTCAAACTTAATAATGAACACCAGTGTAGATTATAAACCTTCCAGAAAGACAAACCTCAAACTGGTATTGAGAAACCAAGTTTAAAATGAAGACATTGCTGAATAATCTTTGAAATAGCACATAAGCTACATAAAACAGTGCTTTTGAACATTTTTGTCACACTTTTGACTACTGTTATGATGCATATATCTATGAAACAATGCATCTAATTTAGGAAATAATGCATATAATAGTTAAACTAGTACATCTAAGCATTGAAATAGCACATATGAGCAACAAAACAATGCATTTGATTACTAAAATAGTGCATCTAAACATTCTTGTGATGCATCTGAGAAAAAACATGAAACAAAGCCTATCTAAAAACATGATACTTGCAAAAAAATTGTAAATATGGATACCCTTTTTCGTGCTAGAATTTTACAAAGTGTGAAAGTTTTCATGTCTGACCAAAAACATCTTTTGAAACAAGAAAAGCTACATCATCATCAACCCAACAGTTACCATTACCTCACTTTGCACATCAAGCCAGGAATGTTTAGAAACACACATCCATACCTAACTTCACAAAAATGAACCTTATCATATCAACATTGGAAAACACCTTGTCCAAATTAGCTTGTTGCTATGAACAAATCATGGTCAACAAAAACTTTCACTTCTTGAAAAATGCCTGAAAACTAAAAGAATCCAACTCACCTTTCATGCCACCATGCAAAACAAGTGTACCAACAAAAAAAAAATGGTCACCCATACAAGTAAGTGCAAAGATAGCAAGTAGAACCGTTAAACACAAAGAACCTCCAAACCTCCCAAAATCTACTACAGCAACGGATTACACACAAAATGAAGTTACTCCTGAGTCATCCTTATTTGATTGAAATTCAAAATCCCTAGCCGCAATGGGCTCATTTCACATGTGGGATGACAGAAGCATGGAATCTAAGATCGAAGATTTTTAGCAAAATCGCGAACTTGTCAGCATCATGGACAAGATTCTGGAAAAATAGAAAGAATGATACATACTTGCATTAGCACAACAAGGTGCAAAATTGCCATCTAATTTGATGTGACCAATTTGAAACAAGATGAAGAAGAATCACCTTTAGATGTAGTCACACAAAAATTGCAAGACTTACAACTAGAAATGGAAAAGATGAAAAGAGGAAAAACACAACCTGTGGAGTTTAGCCTTGAAAAGGCGTGTCCCCAACCATTCGATAAAAACATTACCTTCACACCTTTTCCTCAAAAAGTGTAGATAACAAAGTATGATACATATTTTGTCATGTCAAATCCACAAGATCACTTAAGGCAATTCTATACTTTCAGCGTGGAGTTTTTCCATGACACAACATACCTAGTGTGTCTATTTCCTAGGAGCCATGAGGGTCAAGCCATGGAGTGGTTCTCCAAGCTACCCTCCAATATTATAACCTTCAATTAGTTGGCCTCCATTTTTATCACCCAATATTCTAATAAAACTGAAAGAGAGGTTATAATGATTGATCTATGCAACACAAAACAACTCTTAGGTGAATCATTCAAGACCTTCCTACAATGGTGGAGGCACATGTTTGCTAAATATCATAGAGACATACCAGATAAGGAGAAGACAGATATCTTCATCAACAATCTCTTGAAACTAATGAATTATTGGCTCCAACTCCAAGGGCCTAAAGATTTTAAAACCACTTTAGGAAATGTGACTAAGGTGGAAGAAACCTTGGTAAACAATAACATAATTAAATCATGTAAAGATAGTAAAAGTTTCTCCAACAATTCCACACAAATGTACAATTCTTCTGATCGGTCCACTGACAAGAAAAAATCATGGTGGAGAAATAATAATAAAAATCATTATTATTTTTCTCCTGCTCTTCATCCTGATGATGGATCACTGTGTGTGATCCGAAACGTTGATGCAAAAAACTTACAACACAATCAAATTCCAGAAGTACGAACCAGTTTTTAATAAAAACATCACAAATGATGGGGTAGTTGAAGCCAATCATGTCAAGACTCAAACTCAACCCCCTTTAAATCAACTAGGTCCTAGTGTCACACCTCAACAAAATAATGCCTACCCATTTTACCGATGTAACACAAGGACTCCCTCTATGTCTAACCAACAAGTTTCTTACAATCAAGCTCCTCCACCATGAAGATATCAGTCATTTGATATACCTAAGGAGTATACACCCATAGGGGTGTCCTATGAGAGTTTTTTACAAATGCTCTTGGCTGATGACCTCATCATGTTACCCGAGACTAAACCATATGAACCTCAAGTCAAGCCAAAATGGTGGAACAAGAAACACACTTGTTCCTATCATCACAACTGGGGGCACCTAAAAAAAAATTGCCTCACCCTTAAGGGGGTCATCCCAAAATTAATAAACGATGGAATCATTGAAGTAAACAATCTTAGTAATAATGAAGATCATACAGCTTTTAAGAACCCCTTCATGAGTCATGAAAAAGGGGAGTCTTCAAGGGCTAATCAAAATGCACCTCCACAAACCAAGGTTAATTATGTGCACCAATATGATAATACCATTGGCATAATTTTTGGATTTGATGACACTGTAAATGTCATCATAATTAAAGATAAAAATAAAAAATAGTCCTCACATGTCATCACCCGAGATCAAGCCTCCAAAATTATCCTACCAGGACCAGTGACAAATCCTGACTGAGCAGGTCCAAGTTCCTCCATGCCCAAGTATAACCCGGTTAACCAATTACTCAAGACTTCACTACAAATCTCCCCAAAGCATAAAGAGATAATCACCAAAGCCTTAGTGCCAAATGACCTAGATATGAGTAGATTCCAAAACATGGTCAATAATTTAGTTTCTCCTCATTCTGTGTCTTTTTCAGCTCAAGATGACATGTCTATCATATAGCCACAAAATTCTCCTTTGCACATAGAAATATTCATCCATAGTAATCGAGTTAAAAGGGAATTGGTCGATGGTGGGGCTAGTCTGAATATCTGCACAGTCAGTTTAGTGAAAGCCCTCAAGTATGTAGAGGATGTTGTTGAACCAAGAAAAAATATTACCATCAAGGCCTATGGTGATGAAGAAATGTCTTCCAAAGGCATGGTCATATTACCAATCAGAGTAGGGCCAGTTGTGAAAGAAACTATCTATCAAGTCTTAGACCTACAATTAACCTATAACGTCCTACTAGGAAGACCATGGATATATAACATGCAAGCCATTCCCTCCACCTAACACTAGTGCCTTAAATTTCCATACATGGGTCAAGAGATAACCATACCCATAGATCAACACTTTGCCCAATATTGTAACTCACTTGTACCTCATAATAGAGAAGAAGTTGATACACCAATAGATACTAGCAGTCAGCCAATAGTTATGGGCACTTCACACTCAACTCACCAAATGAGCAACCACTTATCAACATCAAATAAGGGTAAAGTAAAAATGGCTTGTTCAGGTCCTTTTGCTCCTTCATTGCCATTATCATGAAAAGATCCCAAACAACTACACTATGAAGAAATGGATAAATTGATGAAGGAATTTGATAGAAAATGTAAGTTGCACTGTAAAGGGGTAGGTGAGTACTCAATCTCCCTATTTGATCCCCCACTTTCTCTGAGGTCTCATGGAAAACCAACTTCTACCAAACCATATCATGCACATTTTGTCAAAGCTAGTGGCACACCTCCAAACCTAGTGGAAGACATCAGTCAACAAAACATTGACATCTCCTCCCACCTACATAAGAAAGGATTTGATCTAATGAAAAAGATGGGATACATGGGATATGGTCCCTTAGGGAAAGGGAAAGGAGTCATCAAACCTTTGATGGCACAGTTCAGATCCAATAAATCTAAAATAGGGGTAGGGTATAATGGACAAGACAAGGTGCAAACCTCTTCTACCTTGGTGTGGGTACCCAAACAAAAGGACAGTTATACCTCGATAACAACTGATGACATAAATAATAATTTAGCCCTCTCAAGTTCACATTCCACAAAAGAACCACCCATAAATACAAGTGGGAATTTCAGTCACTATCTAAGGAATCTCTCCATGACAAAGAATGTGATGTTGTCCACATACCCACCCCTGATAGTTTGGCTACACAAAGAACAACATATAGTCTAAGAACCATTTCACCAAGAGATAGAGTACATCAAGATGGATTAGAAGATGATGAACACATTGAAGGGTTTCACTTTCAAACTTTATTTCTTGATTTCTTTCTAGTGGAAGTTGAAGATGATTACTATGAGCCCCTCACAAGCTCTACTTTCCTCGACACTCTAGAAGAAGTCCATGTCATAGATCTGACGGATATAGTGTATGAGCCATCTAATGAAGTTATGTCTTTAAACCCCATCAAACCCTCCCCATACTACAAATCACTTTCCCTACTCCATCCTGAGCTCATTAGCTGGGATACAACTGAACCTCATCACCTCCCTCATTTTGACACTGATCGTGAAGTTTTGATCTACCTTAACATGGTTGAACCATCTCATCAATGAAGAATGGAGGAAGAGCATATAGTCGGATCGGGTATCAATCACCTCAATCACACTAGAGTAGGGCAAGCATCCCACAACCATATTGACTACCACCAAGTTGTGGCTAATCTTGTTTAAAAAAATGGAAACAAACAAAAGTAATGTATCCCAAGGTGAAAACCCAATTGTGGCACCCATGGATGGGGTAATTGATACCTTACATGAACATTCTAAGGAGCAATCTTCTATTTTGATTCAGCATATAGAACCGATCAACATCGGTACAGAACAAGAATCAAAAGTCATTTATTGGGTACAATCCTTGGGTCTAGAAGAAAGGAAGGCATTCATTGAATCCTTAAAAGAAAGATAGATAAAATTTGCATGATCTTATGTGGACATGCCTAGCTTAGACCAAACCTTAATCCTCGACCATCTTAACATCTCTTTGGAGGTTAAGCCAGTAAAATAGAAACTCAGAAAGATGCATCCTCATATAGCCCTATTAGTGAAAGCATAATTGGAAAAATTAATTAGTACCAATGTCATCTAGCCCCTAGCATATGCATCATGGATCTCCAACATTGTCCCAATATCAAAGAAGAATGGCAGCATACACATATGTATCAACTTCTAGGATTTAAACAAAGCATGCCCTAAAGATGACTTTCCTCTCCCTAATATTGACACTAAAGTTGATCTCACAATAGGCCATTCCATGTTTTCACTTATGGATGGGTTTTTAGGATACAATCAAATCAGAATAGCACCAGAAGATCAAGAGAAAACAACTTTTACTTGTGCATGGCGCATATTTTGTTTGAATTTAATGCCTTTTGGGTTAAAGAACACTATGGCCACCTATCAACAAGCCATGACTACTATCTTTCATGATATGATGCATATATTCATGGAAGATTATGTGGATGACATTCTTACCAAATCTCATTGTCAAAGAGAACATCTTCCCATACTAGCAAAAATATTCACCTACTTAGAAGCATTTAAGGTCAGGCTCAATCCCAAGAAATGTGCTTTTGGCATCAAATCAGGCAAGCTCCTAGGATATATTATCTCCACTAAAGGGATAGAAGTCAACCTTGAGAAGGTACAAGCCATAATTAGTATGCAACCTCCAAAGAATCTAAATCAGTTATGCTCTCTTCAAGGTAGGCTTCAATCAGTGTTTTGGTTTATTTCTCAGTTGACAGAAAAGTGTATACCTTTAACACAATTTTTGCATAAAGACATAAATTTTAAGTGGGATGATCAATGTCAGAAGGCTTTTGAAACACTTAAAACCTATTTGATGAATCTGCCTATGTTGGTACCTCTGGTATCACAAAAACCATTACTATTGTATATCTCTGTAATAGATAAGTCAATTGGGGGCCTCCTAGCACAAGAAAATGACCAAGGAAAAGAATGAGCCATTTACTACATCAGTCGTACCTTGGTCAACTATGAGCTTAATTATTCTTTCATTAAAAAGGCTTGCCTAGCCATAGTTTTTGCTTCTGAAAAACTACATCATTATCTCTTGATGCACAAATTCAAGCTCATCTCCAAGATCGATCCTCTCAAATACCTTCTCAGCAAGATAGCATTAACAGGTAGACTGGCTAAATGGGTAATGATCCTAAGTGAGTTAGACATTGAGTATGTGGATAGGAAGGCAATAAAAGGATAGGCCATTGTCGATCAATTGGCAGATGTGCTTATAGAAAGTTCTAATCCTATCTTAGCTTACTTCCCTAATATGCACATCCTTCAAACTAAGCCAGTGACATGGAAATTTTATTTTGATGGTTCCTACACACACCATAGGTTAGGTGCCAAAATTTTGTTGATCACGCCACTTGGTGTTACCATCCCCAAATCTTACAAACTGCTCTTCCCTTGCACCAACAACATGGCTGGATACGAATCTTTGGTCTTAGGTCTCAAGCTGGCTTAGGAATGGAAATTAATGGCCCTAGAAGTTTATGGAGACTCTCAGTTAGTCATCAATCAAGTTATAAATACTTATCAGACAAAAGATGAAAAATTGTTGCCTTATAAACATATAGTTGATGCACTTAAGGCATGTTTTCTTGACATTACTTTCAAACAAATTCCTAGAGAAAGAAACAAAGTAGTAGATGCTATGGCCACCTTGGCCTCCTTACTTCAGCTCTCAGAACAACATGACTGGTATGAGTTCCTCGTGGAAGAGGTGGTTTGACTCGTGTTTACTCAACTCAATTCCCTGATCGTTGACCATCTAAATGCCCCTAATTCCCTTTGGTATGGTCCCATTATCACTTACCTCCATGACCTCTCACATAACCAAAAATGAATTTTTTTTTGCCAAGCCTTCTATTCCACCTTGGTGGTTGATACACTATATAGGAAAGGTCTTGAAGATACTTTATTTACGTGTCTCAAAAAGGATGAGTCTAGAGTCACTCTACAAGAAGTCCATGCAGGGATTTTTGGGTCACACTCTAGTGGGTTCACATTAGCCAAGAAGATTCTTAGAATGGGCTATTTATGGCCAACCATAGAAAAGGATTCTATTGATTTTGTCAAAACTTGTAAAAAATGCCAAATCCCTGGTAACCTTGTTCGTGCACCAACCTAAGAGTTGAACCCTTTGGCCATGCCATGGCCTTTTTATTAGTCAAGTTTTGATTTGATTGGAGTCATCCATCCACCCTCCTCTAGCGGGCATAAATGGATTATCACCACCATCGAATACTTCATCAAGTGGTTCGAAGCGGTGCCACTTGCTGACTCTTACAGGAAAATAGATCTCCTCTTTCATTCTCAACCATATCATTTGTTAGTTTGGCATACCTCATGCAATTCTAATAGATAATGCCTTGTACTTTGAAAACCAAATAATTGATGAATTGTGTGAAAATTTTCATATTATACACCATTCTTCATCAATTTACTATCCCCAAGGCAATGGCCAGTTAGAAGCTACCAAAAAAATTATCATCAACATCCTCAAGAAAACAGTCAATGATATTGGTAGGGATTGACATCTACAATTAAACCCAACCCTTTGGGCCTATAGGATGAGTATTTGGACACCCATAGTTGTGATACCCTTCCCATTGGTTTATGGTTGTGAAGCCATTCCCCCATTAGAGGTTGAGATCCCCTCCTTGAGGGTTACTCTTCAAGATGTCCTATCAAATTAGGATTATAGAGTGGCCCATCTAGAACAGCTAGAGTTGTTAGAGGAACATCAGCGTACAACCCATCAACATCTCAAAGTGTATCAAAATAGATTATCAAGGCATTATAACAAAAAGGTCAAACCTCATGTCTTTCAGTTTGATGACCTAGTGCTTAGAGAAAACCCCAAGAACCAAGCAGCAAGAGAAAAGAAAGGGAAATGGGAGGCCAACAAGATTGATCCCTACCTTATCACAAAATCCTTTGGGATTGGTACCTACTGACTTTTAGATTGTGATGGTACAGAATTAGCAGAACCTATCAATAACATCCATCTCAAATAGTTTTATGTCTAAAATCTTTGAGAAGAAACATCAAAAATACCAAAAAAAATCAAAAAACATCAAAAATGTCAAAGAATAAAATAAAATTGGTTCAATAGAAGTGAGAATGCAACATTTGGTTTGAAAAGGGGTGAGAGATAACACTTTTAGACTTCCCTGAACAACACAAGGCCTTCAATGTTGAAAAAGGGCTCCAGTTGAATGGTTGATTTACTATCTCTGAGACAAATTGTGGTTCTTTGCAGCTTCCCATTGCAACTAATAAAAGATGGAAATAAGAGAAAGGGGTGGCATTTACAGTTGAATTATTTAGAGGTTTTTGGCAGAAAATTATTTGTTTATCTGGGGTTGAGAAGCTAGCATAGTCTATCAAGCTGGTATTTGATCAAAAATTAATTTCACACATACCCCCTTGAGAAACATTTGTGGGTTACAGTTCTGAGGTCTTTTGGAATCAAGAATGAATTCATAGCAGCAAAAATAATTAGTATGGCAACAATAGTAAGGCAAAGGAAATAGAGCTCATAAAGGCAATAATAATAACAATAACAAGAGAAAATTAAACCCCTTTTCCTTGAGTGAATGTACACAATAGTGGAAATAGCTAGTATGACAACAACAACAGGGAGCACCACAAATTCAACAACATAGAGAGTCTGATTATGTATTGAGATACCATAGACATGAATTGCAGGAAAATCAATGCACATCTCCACCATCCACCTCGCCCAATGATCTCCCATATTTGTTATAGCCCTCAATCAACCCATTCAATGTCATAAACTCCTTCATTGTCTCTTTAGGTACCCCACATGGTCTTGGTCACCCCCATATTCCACCAAATCTCATTCACATCCTCCATTTCACCCCCACAATCCCAAAAATCATCCAAAATTACCAAACAAATTCAAAAAGTTCCCAAGAATGCCAAAAAAATCCAAAAATAGCTTAAAACTACCAAAAAAATTCAAAAATTGTTCAAAAATATCAAAAAAATTGAAAAATAGCCTAAAAATACCAAAAAAATCCAAATATCACCCAAAATTGTCAAAAAAATTCAAAAAATTGTCCAAAATGTCAAAAAAATTGATTTTTTTTCCAAAATGTCCAAAAAAGTTCAAAAATCATCTAAAAATTCACAACTAGCCCAAAGCATTCAAAATGAGGGCAATTACTATCAACAACACCCCAAAATTCCTATCAATTTCTCAATTTGGCTATCCAACAAAACATCAGCTCCCAACACACCCCATTAATATTAAGAAGAAGCATGGTAATGTCTTGAAACATTTCATAGGACTTTGGAAAATTTGGCACAACACGGATAGCTCAAGAGATGCCCTTGTTTCCCTCCTCTTATTAAGAGCAACAATTTTCCACAAATCATTAGTCTTATTTAAGCTACAGTGGCCACGATTAGTCTACTCTCCTTCAACAAATATGTCAATGCTATCTTGAAAGCCTAAATATCCATCAGACTCTTTTATCCTCACTCAACCAGAGGCACAGAATAAGTAGACGTAAGCATGTGAGCTTGGCTTACCCCTCTAGCACCTTTTTCAAGGCCCATGCATTCCTTTTGGACCCCTTCAACGCCTTTTTAGGCCCCTCTAGTGCCTCTTTCAAGGCCCATGTGTCCTTTTTGGACCCCTTCAACACCTTTTTAGGTCCAAAGCACCTTTTTAGCCCCTCTAGCACCTTTTTCAAGGCCCATGCATCCTTTTTGGACCCCTTCAACACCTTTTTAGGCCCAAAGTACCTTTTAAGGCTCCTCTAGCACCTTTTTCAAGGCCCATGTGTCTCTTTTGGACCCCTTCAATGCCTTTTAGGCCCAAAGCACCTTTTTAGGCCCCTCTAGTGCCTTTTTCAAGGCCCATGTGTCCTTTTTGGACCCCTCTAGGGCCTTTTTAGGCCCAAAGTGCCTTTTTGGGCCCCTCAAATGCCTTTTGAGCCACTAACATGCCTTTCTCAAGTTAAAAACATCTTTTCAAGGCCCTATTTTGCATACTTGAGACCGATGTGTCCTCTTTTGGGCCTCAAGAATGCTCATCTCATCACACACCTAGAATGTAGGCATTATTATTGTTTACACTAGTTCTTCATATACACATAGACATTCTTGCTAGCCCGTTATGGTTATCCTCACTCTACGGATGGTATTGTTCCCATTTTTATGAGAGTTAAACCATTCTAACATTTATCACAAAAACACAAAAACATCCAAATATTTTCCAAACATCCCAAAAACATTTAAATATTTGAAAAAATACAAAAACATCCAAATATATTTCAAAAATACCAAAAACATACATGACAATGTATTACAATCAACATCAGTTGTTGCAACAACAAACACCAACTTTTTATTCACCTACGACAACATTAACTACATTACATCCCAACAATGTCGAGTGGATTATTTATTATGCCCCCCCGGGGGAGGTGGCATAATATGGTTTCCACTTAATGGTGTCTCTTCTAGCCTAGCTCCAGATGAAGAAGCTCTTAATGTCAATCCCCTACATGTCCATACCACTTCCATAGGAATTGGAAACCTTCCATCATGTAGTTGTGCATTCAACATATTTTTAAATTCTTTACCTATAAACTACATCTCTTGATGGTCCTCATTTTGGAAGGCCTAATAATAACATCCCATTCAATACGTGGCTTCTCTGTGTACCTTGGTCATCTAGTGCATTACTATGAACACATTCTCCACCAACTTGCTTACCCTCTATGTAGTGATCGCTCATTGGGCCGCATCCCACTTCTGTTGCATTTGATCGGTCATCATTCGCCAATGCTCCATGTCTACTTTTGCCTCACCCAAATGCTATTGTAGTTACCTCACCTTCATGTCACTTAACACTAATTTCTCTTGCAACTTCAATGCTAAGGAGTTTGCCTTTGCAATCACCTCCCTAAACAACTTAGATTGTGACTGCAATAACACTAGCTCATTTTGCACACTCTCCAAACCTACCTACCCCATCTTCATTAATTCTTGCAACCGTTGGGGCTTTGATTGTTCAACCCGCATTCTTGCATCACTTCCCTCTTCTCGTGCATGTTCCTCATGCAATTCCATCTCTAGAAATTGCACCCATGCCTGATTTGCATCTATCATTGCCTGTAGTCACTTTGCATCTATTTGTGCTCCATCCTCCTGAGCTTTCTCCATCCATCCTAGCTAAAATGCAAAACCTGTTCTGCATTCTTTGCTTCCACTCTCTCTATTGCCAACAGCTTCTGTAATCCTTCCATGTCTTGTGATGCTTGATCACTATCTCCTACCTCTAGCTGTGGCTCCCCCATGTTTACAACACTCGCTCCCCCTTCTATTGAACCTCATCTTGATGTCCCAAGGCTAATCCACTATAACGTTCCACTTAGTACTTCACCACCACTAACACCCCCCACATCCTTCAGAGTTTCTCCCATAGACTTTTCAAGAGAATTTATTTCCCCCACTTCCTCTTCGCTCCTGACATACTCTTCATCATTTTAGATAGACTATCCTCCACCTACGTTATTGGCCCATCATGTATTGCCTCCTCTAGTGCCTATTGCATTGTAGTCCCGAATAACATCATTAAAGATGACAAGGGCATTTCTTCCACCTCCATTCCCACCCCTTCAGGTTGTGTTGGTTGGCTTGTCTCACTCAGACCCGAAAGTAACACTTGGAGTTTTGGTTGATCCACCCACTCCTCAGAAGCTCACCTAATGCATTTTTCTCTCCACCCTTGCCTCGTCCACCTTCCCTAGTTAGCATTGCCCTCTCATTGTGACTAATCTGGTGAGCCCAATGTACTTTCACTTGCACGATTCCCACAACTTCTCACTATCTCCAATAATTGTGTTTTACTCTGCACTTCACTCATTATAATACTATTCACCTCCTTATAGCCATCATTCACTCGAGCCTCTTTTGGCACCAATCTTCCCCGTATCCACTCTTTGCACCCTACCAAACTGGTACCTAGTACATTTGACCTTTAGCTCTAACATTTTGCGACCCAAATTTTTGTCGGTGCACACTAACCACTAGATTTTGCTACTAAATCATCGCTGACACATCCCACACCTTCTCATCCACTTGATACAACAAGTTACTCCTTGGTAGACCTAAATGAAACAAACAAAACAATGTGATACTATTGCACATAATTGGAAGCATGCCTAGTTCACACATAATAGTTTTCTATGTTATAATGCACTTTTAGAATCTCAATGATGTGTTCAACTAGAGGTACCAGGATAAAGTCATGATATTTTGTCAGTTTTTCACTATTTAATTCCTATGATCCTTTGGTTTCACACATTACTAGTGTCCACTTATAAGAGCCTCCTCTCAGATGGAATGCCACGTGTACCTCGACTAATTTTGTGTGTTACCCTAGGTGAGGTTTTTTATCTAACATGTGACTAGTTGGCATGCCTATTTTTATTGTTCTATAGCTATAGCTTCTATTTCTTAGTGGTTGTCATGTTTTCTTGTACATTATTCCTTTTGCTGGTACTTCTTTGCGTGACAGAGTATTCATATCACTATAGCTGAGCTAGTGGTGGTTGTACTTAGTCACTTTTATCATATGCTCTATGATGACAATTAGTTTGCATCTCTTTGAAAAAGTGACAGTTAGTTACATTCATCTAGTTTGCATTTTTTATCTTGGGTTCCTTACAAAACATATGGTTGGCACATAAATTAGGATAAAATTCACCGATATTAATCAACAATTTCACTAGTTATAAACAACATGTACAACACCATCAACATCACCCTCAAAGCGAGCTTATAAGCACTCATGGACTTTGTTTCTTCATTTCATCCATGATAGCATTACATGTCATCAATTCACCATCATATTGCACCACCTCATTTTCTACCTTACGTGGCTTTTGAGTCTCAAACAATCTCATTTAACCACCTTCCATTTTCATCTAATTCATTGCATTTCTTTTTCTCATTCTCCATCTCTTTCATCTCACCATTTTATCCATTCATTTAGTGGCTTTTGAATTGCAAATATTGACATACCAACTCAAAGCCTTTGAATATCAAACAATTTCATTTCATATTTCATTTCATGTCATATCGTTTCTTCTTATCACCTATTCCATATCATTTCATTTTCATTTCATATTCCATCTCATTTTCATTTTATATCCCATGTCATTTCATTTCATTCCATCTTCCATCTTGTTTCATTTCATTACTTATCTCCTTTTCATCTTATTTCATTTTCATTTCACTATTATATCATTTCACTACATTTCATATCATTACATTTTCACTCCATTTCACTATATTTCATATCATTCCATTTCATCACATTTCCACTTATCATTCCATTACATTTTCATTTCATTTCATTTTGTCACGTACATCTTATCATTACATTTCATATCATATTGTTCCATTTCCTTACATTTCACATTGTTTCATTCCATTACATTTTCATTTTCATTTCATTTCATTGCATAATCCATTTCATTTCCCATTCCATTTTCATTTCACATTCCATATCATTTCATTTTATTCCATCTTCCATCTCGTTACTTGTCTTATTTCATGTCATTTCATATACCATTGCATTTTAATTTCATTACTCATTGCATTTCATTACATAATCCATTTCATTTCATTTTATTTTCTATTTCATATCACATCATTTTCATTTCATATATCATATCGTTTCATCTTCATCTCATTTCATTTCATCACGTAGTACATTTCTCATTGCAGTTTATTTTCATAGTACATTGTGATTTGCCTTGTTTCATTTCATTCCATTATATATTCATTTCATTGCATCTTCGTTACATCATGATCCACACTTTTTTATCGCATTTCATTTTCTTACCATGACATTCACAGCATTACAATTCATCTTTCATTTCATTCCATTATATTGCATTACATATCATTTTCATTACCTCATATTTCATTTCATTATATCACATTCTCTTATTTCATTTCATTGCATTTCATTCCTCATTTCATTGCATTACATTACATATCATGTTATCACATCTCATTTCATTTCATGTCATTTCATATTTCATTTCATTGCATGTCCTTTCATTTCATGTCATTTCATTTCATATTTCATCTCATTTCATTACATTCATGTTACCACATAACATTTTCATTACATCATCAATAACCTACCATCTACTCTAAATTATGATTCATCTACATTAATCATTCACATATATATATACACATCCACATCCACTTTCAACATAATCATCACATCAAACAATCACATGACAACATAAGTCCATGACATAATAAGTGCACACATCTAAACCATCAATGAAGCTTGGATATCTCATAAAGCACCATGACAATCAGAAAGTCCTGCAAAAGGCTAAAATCACATGAACAATAGATAAAATGCATCAACATCACATGATCATATAACATGAAATTACATAAATCAAAGATCAACCAAGGCTCTACTAGGGTTTCTTGCTTCGTGTGAACTTTCAATTTTCTATGTATGGCTTTTCGTCTGAACTTTCCTTTTGTAAGCTCCACTTGTCACACCGCATTTACTGTGGGAGTTTTTAGGCTAGGATATAATAGCTCCGACCAGCATTGAACCAGTTGTTTCTGGTGTTCACATTACTGCTTTGGTCTACCATGGTGCCTCCATAGAACAAATATTTGCGCAAGTTTGTCCCAAAAAAATTTCATGAGGTAATCTTGACATTATTCTTCCTTTACAAGAATTTGATGTTGCATGTGATTGGTTAAAATAGCACACCTTGATAGGTTATTTTGTGGGTAAGACTCCCCCTAAAGCTATGCTCTAAGAATGGGTTAAGAAGAGCTAGACTCCTCATGGAGTCTGCCTTGACACTGTGCAAAACCTTATCAAAGGTTTTTTTTTTTTTTTTCACTCCGCTAACCCATTGCAAGAAGGTGCGGTCTTTAACAACAAACCTTGGTCTATGCATTCTTCTTTGCTTGTTTTTCAAAAATGGTCATGAGACTTCATAGTCTCAGATGATAAAAAGCTTAGGGTTCCTATATGGGTTGAGTTCCCAAGTTTACCCCTGCCATGCTGGCCTTTCATTGAGTCCATTACCAAAGCCCTTGGAAAAGTTGTCACCAAGGAGCTTGAGAAATGTTTTAATTCCCACCCATAATGACACGTTTGCATAGAGATGGATCTCTCTAAGGATCTTAAGGATTCTATGGAAATTAAGATTGGACCTAAAACCTTCTCTCAGAAGGTGCTTTATTTGAACCTTCCCAATACCTATTATAGGTGCTAGTTCGCAGAACACAAGATCAAGGACTTCCCTCCGGCTATGCCTAGGGTCAAGGCCACACCTAAAGAGGTACCTATCAAATAGGCCGAAGGGAAAAATGAAGAATGGGTTACTGTTGGGCATAAGGGAAAGTCTCCCTCAAATCCCTAGCCCCCTAGGTAGTCTTATGTTGCAGTCACTATGGTCCCTCCTATCCCTACAAAAGAGTCAATTATAGCTAGCATAGGGATGCAAGTGACAGACAAAGGAACTACTCCCAAAGTTTTGTAGGTTTCAAACCCTGCTGGCACACAAGAGATTAAGGCAACTACTTGGGCTTCTACCTTGTCTGGCATGCAAACTCCTCTTTCTGCTTCTTCCATAGTACCACTAACGATGCAACATTCTCATAGTCCTCCTGGATGTGCGGAGATACTAGAGGAGAAATGTCAGCCTGTAACTCTAGAGGGTTTTCCATCTAACTTCAACCATATTTCTACCTTCTTGCAGAATAGCTACTCATCTCTTGAGGACAAAGATTATATTGAAGAGTTATCATGAACTTCCTATCATGGAATGTTTGAGGTCTCACAAACCTCCCTAGAAAGTACTATGTTTGGGATGTCCTTCATAGACATGGTAATTTATATTTTCTCTGTCTGCAAGAAGTTAAAATTTTTGGTTTCATGCTTTCTTCAGCATGCCACATAATTTGGCAAGATGGCATGATGTTTTCTTCCCAGCATGAAGCTGGCTGAGGTGGTGTATTAGTTGGCCGAGGTGGTGTAGTTACTTTCCTATCACCTCGCCTTCATTCTACTATTATCTCACATGGTTCTGACCCCATGCATAGAATTATTTGGCTTTTGCTTTCCATTAACAATCATTCTTATGGAGTCATTAATATTTATGCTTCCAATGATGCTATGGAAAGATCCTAGATGTGGGCCTAGCTAGCTGACAACTTTCCTCCAACTACTCGGGTCATGTGTGGGGATTTTAATATGGTTGAAGTGGCCTCTAACAAAGATAGCTTTTTACCTTTTCATTGGCTTGTTGGGGAAAGACAAGCCTAGTATTACATGCATAATAAATTCGGCCTTTTTGCTCCCAATACCAAACACTGCCAAGATATCGGGGTTTGGTACACTTGGTCCAACTTTCGATTTGGCTTTGACTACATATTAAAATGCCTTGATTGTGCTATGATCAGTGCATAATCTTTTTTCTCTTTTTCTGATGATCAAGATCTACCTGTCATTCCCCTACTAGATGTGATTTTTTTTTACCACTATCCCATTTATTTCTTCATTTCTTGGCAAACAGATGTCTCAAAGGTGGTCAAGTCTCAGTTCTTCCTCAACACGTCAATGTTGATGCATGCTTCCACCATCTCTCACATCATTTTTGTCCAAAATTTGGAGCCATGTTTGAATTCTCAAAAGGGATTGATTCAATGGTGGAATGATTCCATTACCAAAAATGTATAGTTCCTATGCATTTATTGGTGTCAATTGGTTATGTTCAAAAAATAGTCATACGAAGCCAACACGCTTGCCCTCAAAAAAGGCTCTGAAGCACTCACCCTCAATCCCTTTGATGTGGACTTACAGATTCAGCTTGCCAAGCTTCGCCATGACAAACAAATTGTTGATAATTTTGCTGCTCAGGGAGCCCAAATCAAAGCTCATCTCCACTGGTTGGAGGTTGGTGATAAAGCCTTGAAGAAGTTTTTTCAGGCTCTTCATGCCTATCATACCAATGTTGGGGTTAAAAAGATTAAACAAGGAAATATTGTTCTGTCTAGTCTCCCTGCCATCGTGCAAGCATTTTTTCATCACTATGAGAACATGTTTGCTTCACAGGAAAATTTGGTTTCTCAGGAGGAAGCTCTTAGAAAGTGTATTTCTATTACTCTAAACTGCCTAGCTATTGAGCAACATGCTTTCTGTGAGAAACTTCTTTCCCTTCGAGACCTTAAAGAGGTGGTCTACTCCATGGTAGATGAGAAGTCCCTTGGGTTTCATGGGTTTCTTTGTGAATTCTAAAAACACCTCTGGGAGCATATAGGTCCTAATCTGAACAAAGTTTATCTTGAAGCCTATCATTCTAAAAGCTTAGGAGCCATTATAAATAAAGGAAATATCAAATTCATACCTAAAGCTGGTGATCTAGAGGACATATGCAATTGGAGACCCATTACCCTTCTGAATGTGTCTTATAATATTATTGGCAAGGCACTCTCTCTCAAAATCAGGCACATGTTTCCCTTAATTGTGTGGCGAGAGAAAATTTGATTCATCAAGTCTAGATACATTCTTGACAACATCATTGTTGTTTGGGAGGGAATGGAATGGGCTTGCAATTCCAATCAGAAGGCTATCTTTTTAAACATAGAATTTTCTAAAGCCTATGATTGCATTGAATGGCCCTGCATCTTGGCTATGCTCTAGGCTTTGGGTTTTGGCCCCAATTTCCTTCAATCCATGAAGATGCTCTTTGGTGATGCTAATGCTTGCATTACCATCAAAAATTCATAATCTAAGGCTTTTGGGCTTTTTCATTCCATCAGCCAAGGTTGTCTGCTAGCTCCTATGCTTTATGTCCTTGCTATAGAACATTTTGGCTATTTACTTGCACATTCTATGTCCTTAGGAGTGGTTCATGGTATTTCCCTGCCTAAATCATCCTCCCAATTAGTCAATGGACATTTTGTTGATGATTATTTTCTTACTCTTTTAGAGGATGAAGAAAACATCAATAATGCTTTAAGTTGCTTGGACACATTTTGTCAAGCCTTTGGTTGTACCATTCAATGACATAAAATGCTCTACTTTCATCAGTCATTTTTGCCAACTCCACCTTTTCTTAGCCAGTTTGAGTGGAAATGGGTTGCTCATGGGGAAATCTTCCACTTTCTCAGCATTCCTTTTGCATTCCAGGTGTCGCCTATGGAACTTTGGAATGTTGTGCTAGCCAAGATTAGCAAAAAGCTCGACCACTGGATCACAAAGTCACTCTCCCTCACTAGTAAATTCCATATTTTCTCAAAGATTTTGGTGGCCACTCATGTGTATTACTCCTCCTGCTAGTCTCCATCCAAAGCTTCTTACATGAATTTGGAAAGATTGCTCAGGGATTTTCTCTGGGCCTCTGGTTCTGATCACAATGGCTTCCATAGAGTGGCTTGGGACTTTTGTTGTCTCCCAAAAGAGTCTGGTGATCTTGGCCTACTTTCCACTTAGAAACAAGGCCTTTCTCTTTGTGCAAAATGGATTATTAGGGTTATTTTAGGAGATGAAGCTTGGAAGATTCTGGTTCGGCACTGCATTTCTTCTAGGAAGGGGATTGGTTTCCAAACCCTTCTCATAATGCATGAGCCTATGGTCATTTAGGGTTCATTCATCATCAAGAGCATGTGGAAAGCTTGGGAGGCTATTAAACCCTGGCTTCAATGAGCTAGAGATAAATTCCACAATGGTCTCTCCTTGAATCAGTAGAACATTTGGTGGTCTCCCCTATTTTCCATTTAGGGTACTCCCCTCACCAAGACTCAAGGGGTCAATGCTCTACATTTTTTTAAATGTGTCATCAGAACTCCTAAGGACCTCTTTTCAAGGGTCACCATGAGTTTCAAGACCTGGGAAAATATGCAAGTATAGTACTACCTTATCATTTAGATAGGTAGACTTTTGACCTTCTTCTTTCCTCCATCCCTATTCACTTAGTTCATAAAGTGGGGATTCAGTCTATTTGCCCTTGGTGGCTTGATTGGAAGTGGTATCCTACCACTCCTTTTTCTAATTGCAAGCCAAGTTTGGGCTACAGATGGCTTTCACCTCATCTTTCGATGGTGGATACACTAAACCATAGATGGCATTTGCAATCTTCTCTTTCTCAATGGAGAAAATGCGTTGATACCATATGGAATGCTATAATTGAACCCAAGATTGCACATTTTGCTTGGTGTCTAGCCTTCCAAGGTCTTCCCTTGGGGCCTCGGCTCCAACGCATTGGGGTTCTTGATCTTAAATGCCCCTTCTGTGGACAACCAGAGTCTTTCTTGCATATTTTTTAGTTTTGTAAACGTGTTCAAAATTATTGGCACTAGATTCATGATTTTTTTAAGCCATTTAGACCTAAGTCTTTTTCTTGGCACATGAT
Source organism: Cupressus sempervirens (assembly GCA_028749045.1). Lineage (NCBI taxonomy): Eukaryota > Viridiplantae > Streptophyta > Pinopsida > Cupressales > Cupressaceae > Cupressus > Cupressus sempervirens. Next base: position 361,951,820 of record CM053789.1, read on the forward strand.
TTTACTAGGCTACTCTCCCAGATTTCCTTGGAAGTTTGCCCAAATTTGGCATACCTTCAGGCTAGACATTCTATTTTATCTATGGAAAGATAGGAATGTTGTTCTATTCACACACAATTTTTTTGGATTTTAACATTGCTATGTACACTAAGGCATGCATTTATAATAATGTAATTATGTAGATTTAGGTGCAATCTAACAAAGTTATACTCGAGGTAGCTCACCTACAAGAGTTGCTGAATGACTGGGCCAATGCTCCATCCACTATTTCCAGAGTTCCTCTTGATGCCTCAGTAGAGACCTTGACAGCTCGTGGCTATCATCCTTGGCACCACTCCTCTGGCTGCCATTTGCACACCCCACACTCCCAAGCTTCCTACCATCGATCTCCCAATAGTGGTGATGGTAGATGGAGGTGCCACTCAGTTTCCCCATCTTGTGGTGGTTCTAGTTGGTCCCTAGCTCCTTATTGTGTGCATTCTGGGAAGTGACCTCGCCTAGACCTAGTGATCTCTCCTCCATGGCCAGAGATTAAAGATGTGGAGGCTACCACTATCACTACTACTACTAATGATGGCTGGATTGTTCCCTGCTTGCCCCCCAATCCTAAAGATGATTAGGGTTTTCAAGACAAAGATGATCCACCACCCTCACCTAGCACTACTTTGGCAGCCTGAGGTTGTCTTATATTTTTTTTTTTGATGAATAGTTTATGTTTTTGGCTATGGCCATATTTTTAGTTTGGCTTCGGCCATGTGAACTCACTCACAGGGTGATCTTGTATCCCCTGGCCCTTTTTTTGTGAATTGTAATATGAGTATATTTTATTAATAGAAAAGCATACTATTCATCAAAAAAAAAAGATCAACCAACTACATCAACATAAATGTCTAGTAAACATCACAATGAAGAATGAGGGTATATTATAATGATAAACACTCATCCCTTTAAGGGTGCCTAATCTGATAGTCCCTGCTCACTGGGGGCACCCGTATCCTCTTTTCATGGTTTCTCTATCACATATTTCAATGGTGCAACCTGTCCAATCACAGTCATCTAACTTGAAGATGCCCCATCTATCCTCGATAGTGGTGGTGGTGGTGGTGGCGATGGTGTTGGTGTCATTACTGCTATAAGTGTCTACAAAGTACTTAGCACCTCAGCCATCTGAGCCTCTATGGAACTCACCCAAGTCTCCAAGTTAGCCAATCCTCTAGACCTCTCTAGCAGTTGTGCCTTTGGCAGTACCTATGGTTGTGCACCTGGTGGATCTCTACTAGGCCCGTGCACACATGGCCTTTGTCGGTAGATAAACTAAACATCTTCTCACAATCTTGCCCTCATCTGCTCTGCTCCATCACTCCACCCAACTATCCCTCCTCTCATGTGTGCACCACCTTGGCTGTAGACATCCTTGGCTCTCCCTACACCCACAGGTCCCTACACTAGGCCTCATGCCACTCCCCTCTATGGTAACACCATGGCTACTCAACCTCATCTCCCCTGTACTCTTCCCCTCTGACCTTAGCTCATTGCCTCCCTCTGCCTCTCCCTAGACCACCATCATCATCATCATCCTCTCCCCCACTCGATGGCTCATCAATACATGGCATCGACTCAGTTGGATCTATGTATCTTGGCAAGAAATGTTCTCGAAACCACCGTGCATAATCCCCCTCCATCCCAGCATCTGCCACCCCATCTCGTAAAGCCCAAGTCTATGGTGTATCTATCATCTATAAAAAGGCCTCCAGACAAGCCTCATACTCTAGCGTCTACCCCCACACTACTCACTCTGAATGAACTCGAGCATAATGTGCAGTCCCCTATGGCATGCCCTACTGGCACCCAAACTACCTCACCACTCGTCTGAAGCAAAATTGCTCTAGTACAGAAGGAATCTGACAAAGCAAAAACCTCAGACTAAAGAAATACACCATCTCATCATCATCCACTACCCATGGCTCTATAAACTTGTAAGGTCTCCATACAACCTCATCAATATCATCCAGAATCTATAGCCAGTACTCTATCTTGCCCAAATGGGGCTACATGATAGGACCCAAATAAGTGTACATATAGGGCATGCCCTACAATTGCTATCATACACACACTAGACAAGTAATGGGTAAATGCTCCCATGTCCATACCTATAGAAAAATAACCCCTGCTAATAATGATGAGGCCCCTGAATATACAACCTGGTGTAAATCATGATACAAATCAAATAAAATATAGCTACCCCATGCAAATCTCCATGGCTCATAAATCATCTTCTGAATCTACTGGCCCCCTCAGTGATCTAGCAACAGAAATCCACCTATCAGTCCTGCCAATACTACTGGTAATGCATCATATGGAAACATTTGTAACTAGGACACACTGTCATCACCAATACTATCATCTCTGAACAAGTCTCAGAATGCAGCCACACTAGCACTCTAATTATAATACACTAAATCCCCTACAGTCAGGTTCTAGAAAATCTTGTACACATCCTCGAGAGTCACTGTCATCTCCCCCATTGGAAAATGGAATGTGTTGTGTTCCAAGTGCCAACACTCAGCCACAACTATCAATAATCCCTTGTTCACTCAGAACTAGGGCATCTATAACAGATACGTGAAGCCACACCTATCAATCACCTGCCTATTTGCATTGGACAATTGGCCCACTAACTCTAAGGGCCATGGATAGAACCCTCGTACCACGAGTTTATACCCATGCACCTGTTATTCATCAAGAAAACACAACACGTCAGTCTTCGTCACAAAGTGATCATCAAAATTCAATCTCATAATTAAATCTAGCCATCTAGCTATCGGTTCTATCTTGGACCTATTGCTTGTGTTTCTCTATCTTGGGTTGGACTTGTTCGGTATCCCTACTCTATATTTTGAGTTGGGACATCACCTCTCTATCATCAGATCGATCCTATGCACATCACTACATGACTACCTTATTTCTAATTTTTTCTTGTTATGCCCATCCTTGGTTGACCAACCAAGACTCTAATCTTTGGCGTTATCTTACGCTCGACAATCAATATACACCCCATTAAATGAGTCACAAAATTCAACTTCCCTAATCCACCATTCAAAAGTGCCATTACATGGATTATATGCACTATTCTATGTAAATGCGCTACAAAATTCTCTAAATGCACTAAAATATTTCTCGAATGCGCTATTTCTTTGAATGTGCTACAACAATGCTCAAAAGTGCTATTTTATGGTAGAGATGCACTATTATTTTAAATGCACTAGAACATTTTGCATATGTGTTATTACATTATTTGAATGTGTTTTTTTGATCAAATGTGCTATTATTTACCATATGCACTAAAATACCTAACATCTAGGATTTTCAAATGCGCTAAAAGGCCCTATGCATGCACTAATTTCCTACCTATATGTGCTAAAACAATGCAAATGCACTGAAGTACTAAACTAAACACATCTACCCTAAAAATTTGTGCAAGAACTCACAAAATATAGGTAAAAAAAGATAAATCTCAAACAAAGAGGATCTTGACAACTTATCAGGACACCGTAGTCTACTAGACACTCATACTAATGACCCCTCTTGAATCTATGCTCGCGTAATGGCACCACCATCTTTGCTGGATCAGAGCTCCAAATCACCAAATGCAAAAGCCAAAAGTGAAAATGACAAGGGTAAAAGGTCTTTTTGACCTATTTAACCCCCCAAGTGGCATTTACATCATCTTTTCAAATTATTTACCTCATCTTCACACCTTTTTGATCACCATAGCTGACTTAGGTATTGTATCAAACCATTCTAACTATCTTTCCTGCCAATCTCCCACCATGTCAGAAATAAAATTAGAACCTACTCAACTTTCACATTTTCATACTCTCTTCCAATTTTATTTCTGAGGGGGTAGTATATCTGCATCAAATCAGGACATCCAAGTTGGGGCATTAAAATTTTCTAAAACATCAAAACGTCCTACCCCAGCCAAAAAATTTCAAACATCAAAAACCAAGATATCCAAGCAAAACCATTGCAATGCCAAATCAACATCATAATCCAATCATCAAATCAATGAAAATAAAAACATCAAATCATCAATGACGAAACCAAGAAATCAATAGACAAAGACCACGACAACGACAAAATGACAAAATATCTCTGAACAGACAATCAAGATAGTCTTTGAACTAATATACTTCGCATATTAGCTCAAAGAGGGGCATTTGTAGATATTCAAAAATTGGAAAAAGTCTTAAATCATGCAATCTTGATCAATCAAGACCAAATTAAAGAGAAAATCAAAAGAAACACAATAGACTTTTAAATTAAAAATCACATCAAGTCATTAATCACCTATCAAATCAACAAGACGTAAATCAACTTTAAAAGAGGAAGAAAAAAATTCAAATTCAAAAAATAAAATTCAAAAAGGGAGGAAGTAAAAAAACAAAGTGTTGAAAACAAATCATTTACTAAATCAATAAACTCACTTTATCCTCACAAGATGGAAATCTCCCTTTTACCATTTAAAAGAATTTGAAAAATCCTTGATGAGTCTAAAAAAATGCCTTTATTTTGTTATGTTTAAGATACTTTGTGATACTCCGTTTATCCTTGTTTTAACACTTATAAGCCTATGTTTGATAAACTTTTGATGATTTATGGGGTAGAAAAGCTATGTCATCTTTTGCCTAAATTATATCTAATATGCAATATTTCATATAAATATCCAAATGCATCTTCTTATGCTTGAATTTAGTTTGATGGATGTTTATTTGCAAATATGTTTTATATCATAACTAACCTGATGATAAGGATTGAAGGATGAGTGGAAGAATCCAAAAGTTGGTTGCCGACAGCATTCAAGGAGAAACGAGCATCAAGGAACAACCACGAAAAGGAAGTTATAACCACTCCAAGAAACATGGCAGTGAATAAGGAGGAGCTTTTACGAGCCATTACCTTCTTTGCATTTATGTTGTAACAAGGGGATGCTGAGACTTCATTGCTCCCTCCTCAATTCCGTTATCCTTCCTTTCCGTTTTCAGTTGTTCTCCTATATTCTCTCCTGCAGACTTAACTTAGGATGCTTACTTTTCTATTATGTAATAAAGAGTAGATTCCCTATATATGTCAGGATCGAATCCTATGTGTGAAGTTTTAGTTTTTAGTTTTTAATAAGTTTTATCGAGTAAGAGAGAACACTGATTCATAGTTTGTTGCAGTTGTGTTTTACAATTTTGAATCATGTAATGACTGATTAATGAAATGAATTAGTTCTTTTTAGCTTCTATCCTGCGTTGGTAGATTAGAGAAGCCAACCAAGGGGGCCCACTTGAAAGGTGGATTAGATTAGGATAGAATAGATTCATTTTACTAGCATTAGCAGTATTTTAAGTAAGACGTAGCTAGTTAATTCCTTCATGTAGCATCACACTTCATGAATGTTCTTGTAGCATCTGCAAGAATAGTCTAGTGGATGAGTCAAGATGGAATCTCTATTATGTTTTCATTTTATTTTCAATGTTCGTAGATTCAGTAGTTTCCTTTCCACAAAAGTAGTGTAGTTTCCTTTGCATTTTTACTTTCCTGCAGCATAAGCATAATGACTCATCAAGGTACCTAGTGCACATACTATGCCGACCATTTCAAGTATACGTCCTTGGGTTGACAATCTAAATACACCTCATGGTAGGGGAAAAGTAGTCCTTAGCTTGAATAGATTATTCCTAAGCCAGGCCTAGTGCATGACTATGGAACACCTATTGTGAGGCAGTTCATTTTTGGCGCCGTTGCTGGGGATGGTGTCAAGCTAGGAGCATTTTTGAGTCATAGTTTTTAGATTAAGTTCTTTTTACCAGTGTGAAAATTTTAGTTGCATGTATCGAAGAGGAAGAGGATGAGATGAATATGGCAATTTTTCTTCCACAAGGATCTGTTAATTTGAATGAAGAATTTGAAGAAGAAGTTGAGTTACCCTTTGAAGATGCAAGTCCTATTTTCCCCACAGTATCATCATCAAGAGCTGAATCCCTAGATATATTTGGTCTCCAACCTTTCACTGAAATAGTGACCAGTCTTCTTGATAAAACTACCTTGAATCCACCAGTTGTTAATCATCTAGTGCCTGTTAGCTTAAAGAATAAATTTGACAACTGAGTGTCAATACACTTAACCAAGATCAAGAGTAAGTGCCGAGTAAGATGAAGTTCCGAGCTATATCAAGTGTCGAGTGTTAACAAGTGTCGAGTGTAACAAGTGCTGAGTGTAACAAGTGCCGAGTGTAACAAGTGTCGAGTGTTAACAAGTGCCGAGTATTAACAAGTACTGAGTGTCAACAAGTGCTGAGAGTAACAAGTGTCGAGTGTTAATAGGTGTCGAGTGATACAATTTTTTTTAGGTGTCGAACTATCCAGGAAACAGCATGTGTCGAGCATCAGCAATGCTTCAGGAGCCAAGTAACACAGAATATCAGCATAATAGTTTGAAATTGCACAAACTATGATGGAAATAGTTTTTGCAGCTGACATAAGGTAAACTTCGAAGAATTTAATGATGAGATTGAATCTGTTATTTTTCCCATGCAATTTACATGCACCCAATAAGAAAAATGATAAAGGCATGCAACCAATCTATAAAAGACAAGTATTGAGCGAGAAATTGAGATTTAATATGGATCGTAGATCCAAATCTAACCCTAAGTTTTTGAAGTCTTTATAAGGAAGACGAAATTTCATTGTAAAGATACATGAATGGACATACAAGGGTGCACAAGGGAAAACTATTTTCAGAAGCGAGCGTTATCAGATCACAAAAGGATCAAGATCAGAGAAGGCAGAAAAGGAGCCTACATTCAGCAATCAAGGATTATAATCTATCAGGTTCATTATACCTAATACTTTCTAGTAATTATATTAGAATGAAAATCCTATGGTGATAGGTTAGCTTAACAGCTATTTCATCAGATCCTTTGATTAGGTGTTTAAAATCCTTTCACAGGGTGACACTTCATGTTAAGTGTTTGAAATCCTCTAACCAAGTCACTATTGACATAGTGTAAAGCCTTTAATAGGGCATACCATCAGAAGTGGTTGAACAATATTGTTACAGTAATTTTTGTGGGTATCATCCCCACCCCAGTTTTACCTTCTTATTCCTGGAGGGTTTTTGGGTTACCAAATTCCAGTGTTATGAGTAGTTGATGCATCTGTTAAATTTCATGTTTACTTGATGTATTTACATGCATGCAGTTTACTTTCAGTTAAAAGTTTTATTAGCTAAAGTGTGATACTTATGATTCACCCCCCCCCCCCCCCCTCATAAGTACTCTTTCCATATTTGAATATTCCAATAGTGCCTAACATTCCTTTTTAGCAGCAACCTCATAATCCAATCCCACTAGTCATGGCACAACCCACTTTTCCATTTCCACTTCCAAGTCTCATAACCAATGCCAATCTCAAGAATATACCTCCCACTGCTCTTCCAAAGTTCTATGGCCTTGCAACTGAAGACCTTGATACCTTCTTGTTTGACTTTGACATCCTTTGTCATAGTTTTGACTACAACACTAATGCCCATAAGCTTAAATTATTTCCAGCCACATTGAAAGAATCAACTTTACGATGGTTCATGGGCTTAGGAGCCAATGCAGCTGTAAATTGAGATGAAATGCAAGCCTTATTTTTGGAAAAATATAAAGAATATTGCAAAGCATCTGGCACAAGAGGAGATGATATCTTTAGGATATCACAGAAGGAGGAAGAGACATTAGAAGACTATGTTTCTCGATTTTTATATACACTACAAAAGAATCCTCAGCACACATTGTCTGAAGATTCCCAAAAACTAGTCTTTCTAAGAGGAGTGAATGAAGACTATTTGGAAGCATTGGACCTAATGGCCGGTGGAGATGTATATCAAGATCAATGGGATGACCTCAAAAAGATATGTCAGAACTACTCAAGGTCAACCATGAAGAAAGGTCGAGGACCCCGTTCTACGGTTATAAAAGGAATTAGTCAAGGCATTTCAAAACTTGAAATATCAAATTTGTTGTTAGATTTCAAACAAGACATCATTAATGATGTCGCTACATAGTTGGATACAATGACTGCAAAGAAGAAGCAAGTAGAGGCTGAGTTACAACTAGCTGAGTACTGTCCTTATTGCCGGAAGGAAAAGAAGGATTGCCACTGTAAATTGGTTGCAAGCATGGAGAACCAACATCTTCCAACTGAATATGTAAAGATAGATGGGGATGATGAGCAAGTATTCTTTGTTGCTTAACACCGACCATGGGCTCAACATCAAGGTATGCCTCAAGACCCCTTGAAAAATTCAAATTCATATGGTAATCAATGGAAAAATTGCAATACCCAAGGTCCTCCACAAAACCAACCCAATTGGAATAATGCTGGGAAAAATAACCCACAACAATCTCAATGGTCTCAAAATTTCCAACAACCTTGGCCTAACCAGTAGAATAACCAATGGCCCCAGAACCAGCAGAACCAATGGCAACCACCCCAATGGAATTGGCAAGCTCCAAACCAATGGAAGGGATCTCAACAATGGCCTAACCAAAATACTGGTGCTCCACAATTACCCCCTCCAGCTCAACAACCTGCTTTAATGCCACAACCTACAAATAGTGGACCTCAAAAAAAAACACAGCTACCTGCACAGCCTCAGCCAAATCCAAATAGCCAACCACAGCAGCGCATGTATAGTGTTGATACCTAGAAGTACCCTGCTTATGCCCTAGATGTCGCAAATATATATTTGAGATCTGGAACAACCTTACCAACACCAAAGCCACCTCTTATAACTGAAGTATCAGACTCTCCTGCAACATCAGAACCTTTGGTTGATGAACCTATTGACCCAACTAATGTTACCATACCAATACCAGTTCAACCAGCAGTAGAGCCTCCTTTTTCAAACCAACTAATACAAAAGGAACCTGAACAAAGCAAGGAACAATCCTTTGACATTGTTAATCAGTTGAAGAATATGCATGTCCAAATACCTTTGTTTCAAGCTATTAAAGACATTCTTTCTTATGGAAAATCTATAAGGGAAGCTTGTCTAAAGAAACCTAGAAGGAAGAAGAAGGATCCTACCACAGTTCATGTTGTTGGACACTTAGCTGATATCATGTTAGGAAGAGTGATTTCACCAAAATATTTTGACCCAGGGAGTCCAGTAGTAAGTGTCAGCATAAATGGTCAATTTGTTAAAAATACCTTAATAGATTTGGGAGCTGCTATAAATGTGATGACTAAAGAAACCATGAAGAAGTTACAAATAGAAGGATTAAGGCCCACACCAACTATTCTGCAGCTTGCAGATAGTTCTACTGTCATTCCTGATGGAATGATAGAAAATATTGTTGCGACCTTAGATTCCCTAGAATATCCTGCAGACTCCATGATTTTGTCCCCTAAAGTAAACCTATCTGGCTATCATGTCATTCTAGGTAGACCATGGTTGGCCACAACTAATGCAAACATAAATTGCAGATCAGGGAATATGACCATATCAAATGGCCAAGCAACCAAGCAATTTGATCTATATCATCCTACACAACCATTCCCAGATTTGAGTACATCTTTTCGGCCAGATTTTGAAGATGAAGAAGAAGATATAAATTCCATAGTACAACTTATGATGTTACATAGGCAATCTTTTCTAAAGTTGCAAGAAGAAGATTTGGTAATTCAAAGCATCCTTACAAACACTTGTGTGGTAGGAAAAGATGTGTCTGAAAGCTCTGTATTAGAATTGATTACATATGAGGAGTGTGATACAAGTTGTACTTTACTTAAGGAACTTGAAAATATTTGTTCACTACTTCCCCGTGAATTAGAAGGAAGCCCAAGCTCTGAAATTGCTATGGTAGAATACACTATTCCTATTGAACTGAGTAAAGGCCATAAACTGCATGTTAACCCCAAATTGACATCTGTACAGATGGAACAATTAAAAGAATTTCTTCAGAAGCATGAGAAGACTTTTTCTTGGGATTATGGTGATATGAAAGGATTAAGCCCTACACTGTGTACCCATAGGATATACATTAATGAAGGTTGTCTACCACTTCGTCAACCTCAGAGGAGGATAAATCCAAGCCTCAGAGAAATAGTCAAAATAGAATTGTAGAAACTGCTTGATATTGGCTTTATCTATCCTATATCTAATAGTAAATGGGTATCACCGCTGGTTATAGTACCTAAGAAAGGAGGAAAATGGAGAATTTGTGTAGATTATAGGGAGTTGAATAAGGCTACTAAAAAGGATCATTTTCCTTTACCCTTCATAGATCAAGTTTTGGATAAACTAGCTGGAAAGAAGTACTTCTCCTTTTTAGATGGATACATTGTCTATAATCAAATCAGTATTGCTCCTGAAGACCAAGACAAAACTACATTTACCTGTCCATGGGGTACTTTTGCATACTCTGTTTTACCATTTGGTCTTTGTAACGCTCCTGCAATGTTTCAACGGGCTGTAATTAGTATTTGTGCTGATATATCACATGATTGTATGGAAATCTATATGGATGACTTTACAACATTTGGAGTTACTTTTGAAGAAGCAATGATAAATCTTGAAAAAGTTTTGGTAAGATCTCAAGAACATAATTTGGCACTAAATAGTGAAAAGTGTTTCATGCTCATGCAAGAGGGTGTGGTACTTGGTCATTTCATATCTACTGCAGGTATACAAGTAGACCTAGCTAAAATTGAGGTAATTCAAACATTACCCATACCCACTAAATTAAAAGATATCAGATCTTTTCTCGGACATGCTAGATATTACAGGCATTTTATAAAAGACTTCAGTAAAAAAGCTAGTCCCTTGTACAAGTTGCTCACCAAAGAAGCTGAATTTGATTGGACACCTGAGTGTGATAAAGCGTTCCTACAGCTTAAGCAAATTTTGACCACAGCCCCAATTTTACAAGGCCCTGATTGGAACCTACTTTTTCACATATATACAGATGCTTCTGATTATGCCATACGTGCAGTTTTAGCACAGAAACACTTAAATCTTGAAAATGCCATTTATTATATAAGTAAGAGTCTTCATGGCCCAGAATTGAATTACACAGTGATTGAAAAAGAATTGTTAGCAGTAGTCTATGCTCTAAATAAATTTTGGCATTACATCACAGGTTATCCTATCTATGTTCATACTGATCATGCAGCAATCAAATATCTCATGAAAAAACCTGCTATAACTGGTAGGTTAGCAAGATGGTTACTATTGCTACAAGAATTTGACATAACCATAGTGGATAAGCCTAGAAAAACAAATGTTGTAGCTGATTATTGGTCAAGAATCAATCATCATGATACTGATACTACTCTGGTAGATGATGTATTTCTAGATGAACATTTGTTTCATATTGCTGTTAAAGTTCCATGGTATGTAGATATTGCTAACTACATTCCAACTAATAAGACACCATTACATTTTTCTTATGAGGAGAGAAAGCTGCTCATATAGAAAAGCTTCCATTTCTCATGGATAGACAATTTTCTATTCTATACTAGACCTGATCAACTTATGCACAGATGTGTAAGAGAAGATGAGACATATGATATTTTGCATGCATGTCATAATGAGCCCTACGGAGGACATTTTGCAGCCAAAAGAACAGCTTTCAAAATCTTAGCCATTGGTTACTATTAGCCTACCCTTCATAAAGATGCAATCAATTATACAAGGAAGTGTGACCAATGCCAAAGAATGGGTCACCCAACCAAAACAAATGAAATGCCTCTGAATCCTCAAGTGATGTTAACACCATTTGACAAATGAGGAATGGACTTCATCGGTCCTATTGATCTTCCATCCAATGGGAAGTCTTATATTCTGGTTTGTACTGACTACCTAACCAAATGGGTTGAGGTTAAGGCTATGAAGCATGCCCGTGATGAAAACATTGCCGAATTCCTGTATGAAGAGATTTTTACACGCTATGGAGTTCCTAAAGAATTGGTTACTGATCAAGGCACACAGTTTACTTCCAACCTAATTTCAGAGTTGATGAAATAGTATAACATCAGGCATCGCAAATCCAGTCCTTATCATCCACAAGCCAATGGACAAGAAGAAGTTACCAACCGTGAGCTGAAAAATATTCTAACTAAAATAGTCCATTTGCATCGTCGGGATTGGACCAGCTGGTTACAAGAAGTTGTTTGGGCTTAGAGAACAACTTGGAAAACCACTACTGGATTCACACCATTTGAGCTTTTGTATGGGAAAGCGACAATGGTTCCAATTGAATTTGAACACAAGACTTTAATAACAGCCTTGACCTTAGATATTGATCTTCCTGCAGCACAAAGAGAACGCCTCCTACATCTTAATTATTTGGATGAAATGCGCAAGACCACTTTAGAAAACACTGATCAGCTGACCTAGCATTTTACAAAGCTTCAGTTTACACAAGTTCCATGAATGGAGAACAAGGCAGCAGATGCCATGGACACTATTGGCTTGCTCTTTGAATTTTCCCAAGAAGCTACACAGTATGAGTTTTTAGTCGAGCAGCTCCTCACACCTGCCTATGCAAATGAGGATTCAAACCATGTTTGTATCTTGGTTGGTCCCCAATCCCCTTGGTACCATGAAATTCATGCTTACCTTAACAATGGTATCATATCCCCTCACCTCACACGCACCCAACGCCAGAACCTTATTCAAAAATCATCTCGCTATGTCATCATAGCCAATACCCTATATCGTCGGGGTTATCACGATACCCTCTCTCGATGTTTAGATGAAAATGAGGCCACGATGGCATTAAAAGAAGTACATTCCAGACTTTGCGATGCCCACATGAGTGGTATTGTCATAGCATGAAAAATCCTTAGAGCAGGTTACTATTGGCCTACCATTGAAGAAGACTCTTGTGACTTTGTCAGAAAGTGTCTCCCATGTCAGCAGCATGCAAATCTTTTGCATGCTCCAGCATAGGATCTGCAGCCTATTGCACCACCTTGGCCTTTCTCTTGTTATTGCCTTGATCTAGTTGGAACTATCACACCTCTCTCATCTAATGGACATAAATGGATAATAACAGCTACAGACTATTTCACTAAGTGGGTGGAAGCAGTCCCCCTAGTCTCAGCTATAGGAGTTTAGGTCTCCAAGTTCATCTTGTACCACATTGTTTGCCGCTTCGGCATCCCATCCACCATCTTCACTGACCACGACGATAAATTTGAAAATCTCAACATGGAAGAATTATGCACTTCCCTCCACATCCATCACCACTTTTCTAGCCCATATTTCCCACAAGGTAATGGCCAAGCAGAGACAACTAATAAAACCCTCCTCAAAATCCTAAAGAAACTTGTCAATGATTTTGGCCATGATTGGCACCTTCAAATAAATCTGGCTCTATGGGCCTATCGAACTTCCTTCCGTAGATCCACAGGCACAACTCCATATTCCCTAGTCTATGGTGCCGAAGCGGTACTGCCCATAGAGGTTGGGCTTCCCTCACTATGCATATCTTTGCGAGGGAAAATATCAGATGAAGAATATAGAGTAGTTTGGCTCACCCAGCTAGATCTCTTAGATGAGAAGAGACAACAAGCCTATGACCATCTCACAGTCTACCAAACTCGTCTCAAAAGAAATTTCAACAAAAAGGTGCTCCCACGACACTTTCATCCAGGTGACATGGTCCTCAAAGTAAACATGAAAGTCCAAGCAGATCGAGAAAAGAAAGGCAAGTTTGAACCCACATGGCTCAGTCCTTATGTTGTCACTGCATCCTTTGGCTCTGGAGCCTATCAGTTATCTACACCAGAAGGGGAACTCTTGAATGATCCTAATAACATCATTCATCTCAAGAAGTTCTATGCTTGAAGATCCTTGGTATACCTAGCTTTTGAAAAATAAAAAAAAATAGTAAAGAGAAATAAGCATCCAATGGTGAAAACTTGGCAATTCAAGCGCCTTAGATAGGTACCTTGGTAAAAACCTAGTAATTCAGGTGCCTTGTGTACTAAAGACTAATCCATTATCTATCACTATCTTATCCCTCATCCATCCACCCACCATCCCATAAACACACACCTGCTTGTTCCCTTGGTGTTCCAACCAAATATCCAAAATCTGATGGAGCTTTTAAATACCTCCTCTATAGCTTGTAAATATTGTACCTCAGCTTGTAAATCCTGTACCTCAGCTTGTAAAATCTTGTACCAAAGCTTGTATTATACATTGTAAATCCCTTGTATCATAGCTTGTATATCCAAATCTTGTCCAAAGATTGTACCATATTCCAGCTTGTAAATAATCTTGTATCCTAGCTTGTATCCTATCACATGCACACAAAAAACCCCATTTTCACTTAAGCTTTTCGCAAACCATCTAACTATCCACCTATCAACTATTATAGATATCCCACCCTTCACAAAAATTTCCATCTCACAAACCCCAAACATGAACAAACTTGTACATTTGTAACATATCTTGGTCTGTCAGCTTGTACATCCTCTTTAGCTTAGTACCATTGTATCTATCTAGCGTTCGTGTTAGTTCCCCCTTGGTCAACATCTTCCACACATCGCACATCTTAGTTAGCTATTCCAATGCATTCTATAGTTAGATCTCTTGTCACCAAAGTGTTATCCTTCTTAGTTCAGCTTGCTAGACGCATCACTCATCCAAATCCACCAGCTTAGGTGCTCTCCGATAGGTCCTTGCAGGATATAGCTTTTCTCAGGTCTGATCTTGGTCCGTTAGTACCTCGTCCTACCCATCTCATTGGCAAACAGTTCTCTTTTGGATTTTCACTTTCTTTTGATTTGGGATCTTCCCTTTTGGGTCTTGAAATATCTTTTCCAAGCAATCTCCTTGTTCCCTCCTCAAGGTTGCCACGATCTTCCATATCATGGTATGTTGCGAATGGGGCAATCAAAGTGTAAGGTCTTGATCAGGTCTTTTGCTTGTTTTCTTTTTCTGCTTGTGGGTTACCTAGTGTCATTTCCACGCTACTTCCTCTGGGATTTAAGTGTGATACTAGGGCAATCATTGTGTGTTTGTTTCGAGTCAATTTGTCAGTCCTCTGGACAGTTGGTGAAAAGGCCTTGATGTTCTTGGTAACCTTGGCAATTAACCAACAGTCCTATAGCAAATCTAGTGCTCAACTACATGGTGGTACTTCTCTTTGAAGTATCCCCCCGCTCAAAAAACTTCAATGGAATCCCTTCATCTCCATTATCCCCCATCCATATCCTGCATCTGTTGCTCCTACCCCAGCTTATGCATCAGTATCTCTTTGAATCACTCCTCACGCTTAGCTTTAGGGATCCATAATCCTAGTCTTGGGGATCCACCAATCAAATCAATCCACCAAGCCTCATCTTTTGAGATCCACAATCCTAGTCCTAGGGATCTTCAAAACCCATCTTCCACCAATCTAGCTCTTTGAAATCCTGTTGCACCAACTTTTATCATCCCATCATCCATCTCCCTACCATGGATTCCTTTTATGGCGCTCCACTCCTCCATCCCCCCCCAATCCTGGAAAGTCTTAAGCTTGCTTTACTCTTGTGCATCTGATTCTCCTTTATCATTCTCCTGTAGTGAGAGTTTGAGCTAATTCAGCCCATTCTCTTTGCCAACCTATGTCTCATCTCATCTCAATTTCTTGTTCTTTTCAAGAAGTCATCGAGCCTCATTTCTCCCCACACTGCCTTCTTGAGGGGGCATCATCTAAGTCTAGTCTCTCCTCTTCTTATCCGAGACTAGGGCAACCTTGTTGCTAAAACATCTTCCTCGTGTCATCTTCATTCAAACTTCTTTGAAATAGTGTTGACTCAACACTATGTCAAAGAGGGGCAAAATGTAGACACCTAAATTTGATTACATCGCTTTGGTAATCCTATTTAGTCATCTCTAAAGGCATCATTAATTAAATTTCTATTTAATTAATCCTTTGCCATCCCCTAGCTGATTAATTTAATTAATCATCTATAGTCCTAATTGATAAATCAATAACCTATTATTTATCAATTAAATCCTATTCTTCTATCTAATTCCAAAAATCTCCATTTATTAAATAAATCTATTTGATAAATAAAATCCTCAAATCTAAAAGCCTCTAACTTATCCCTAATCCTCCATTTAGCCTAATCCACCCCATCCACCCATACTAACCTAGCTTAGGCACTAACTCACCCAACCTCATTAATGCCATCCACTTGTACATCTCTAACATCCCTAATCTGATCCTAAACCCAAGCCTAATCCACCCCCTAATGTTCTCACATTCCCTAAAAAGGTTTAAGACTTTTCTAAACCAAATCGAAGTCTACCCTCAAAAAAAACAGAACCACCAGGTCATGAGTGCTCTTAAAAAACATAAAAGACTCTTACAAGCCCACTCATGACTCTTACATCCATCTTCCACACTCTTCCCTCTTCCACACTCATTCCTCTTACATCTCTCTTACATACTCAACCCCACTCATCATGCCTTTAACCAACCCCTTACCCTACCCTCTCACACTCATCCTCCTTGTGATAAGTGTCACCTTCCCATTGGTGCTAAACAAGCACAATCCATGTGCTCTCCTTTGAGTGCATCCTAGCCCTCCTTAAGCCTTCATCTCTCCTTGAATCTTAGCCCTCCATCCCTCAAGCCCTTAGCCTATAAATTGAATCCCATCCCAAGAAATTCAACAACAATCTTTGAGCTAAAGTTACCATGCTATTTTGAGAACCAAAGTCATCAATCTTACCCTTATAATGCCAAATTGAGAGCTCACAAAGCTACCAATTTTCCATTACCCATCTCCACCATTGAAGCAACTTTGAGCATCTTGAGCATACATCCACATCAAAGGACGCATCTACAAAATCAAGAAAGCATGGAGTGTTTTCTCCTTTGAGGTTTTGCACTTCTTATTTGCTTTTCTTTTTCTAAACATATATGTGAATTTAGTTTTAGTTTGTGAATGTTTACTTTATTGTTAATGTTCTTTGCATACTAAATTTCATTTCTAAAGAAATTGATCCTTCAAATTAATCCATTTGGCACTTCGAATTGATTGAAGCTAAAATTTGATCACTGACTGATCATTAAAAATCCAATTTATCACCCTTTTCCAATTGTCAAATTCGTGCTAGGAGCTCCTTTGACTAGCTTTTAAAACTAACCCGAACTGATAATCGAGCTTTGAAATCTGGCACACTAATTCTTTCTTTTGCATACTTTCACCTTGTTAGATCTCATCTTATGATGAATTCAAGGTCAAAAGATATCGACATCCAAAGTTGCCAACTCAAATTCACCTGCAAATAAACATGTCAAAAAGTTAGAAATTGCATTTGGAAACGGCTTGGAAAATTGAGCAAATGGGCACATGGGGAAATGAAAACTTGGGTGTTGAATCTCTGTCATGAGGACAATATGGATTTGTGATTTGGGCTCATGACGAATCACAGGGTGCGAATGGCGATCAGTCAAAGTAGGTTACTCAAAATTAGCAGACTGGAAATACTGGCATAAAATCATTTTTTGCGAATGGAAAGGGCCTGGAAAAGTGTGTAGACGGATTCGTGATAATTTGCAAACTGACACACTTAAAGTATTTTTAGAGTACAACATAGGGGTATATTCAATTTTATCTCACCAATCACAGATTAGGAGTTATAACATCACGAACAAGGGTTCTGAAAAATCTGCAAATACTGACCCCAGTAAAAAGTTGGAAATTGTGTTTGGAATCGCATTCAAAAACATATCAAACAGATTTGTCAAGACTTAAGAATTGAAGCATAGGAAGTCTCTGATGTCTACAATACAATGCAAAAGGAAATTTAGCATTACGGTCAACTGGGTCAAAGTTATTACAGGTCAGACAGGGCTTCCTAGAATTCAAAATTAATTGCAAAAGTATGAAAACACTAACTGACCAACTTTGAGGGATTCAAAACCTAGTCAAACAGACTTGAAACGACTCAAAATCTGAAACATAGGATCTTGGGTATGGACACTAGACACTCTCAAAGCAAAAAATCAAAAAATCTTTTTGGGTGTGAGATATTCAATGGAAAACACAACCTCCTGTCGCTGTTTGACACGGGGTAAAATGCTGATTTGACAATTTCTTGAAACAAGACTTCATAGAATGGTTCGAAATGACAATTTAACTTCATGGAACATGTAGACGGGCTGAATGGAAGGTGTTAGAAACATTAACCACCTTTTAGGCCTCAAACTGACAGCTGGGTACGATCTCATTTAAAAGCATTTATAGGGCTCAAATTTCTCAACAGGGCTCAAAAATTGACCATGCAATTTTTAGTGCCAACAAGAGGAACGGAGTAGCAAAAAAAGTATCAAGAAATGGGAGGAGTTTATAGAGAAGAGAGCCAGTTGAGCACATTTTGTTTCTCTCTAACGTAGAAGCAGTAAGAAGATTCAATGCATGTGGGTGGTTAGGTTATTGTTTGAATTTAACAACATATGATGAAGAAGCAGCTGTAGAATTCACCAGGTCATTTGATGAAGGTGAAGCTTCTGTGTGGGGTTCGATAGTAATTGCAACAGAAGAACGAATTGTAGAAGTAACAGGGTTACCTTCTGTTGGAGAGCATTATTCGAGCTCGCATGACGCTAGGTCAGCAAGGGCCCAGTTCACTACCCCACATGACCCTCAATTGGATATTACAAAGCAAGGGTGCAAGAGATTGTCTTTGCCGCCTCCATACCCTAAGCTAGCAATACATGTCATCAGGTATTTTACTTGTGAAGGTAGATTTTCTCACTTACATGCACACCATTTTAAGTTGCTTAGTTGTATAAGCCACAATATTTCCATGAATCTTCCAAATTTTCTGTATAATATGCTCTGTATTAGTCCGTAAGAGACTCAAAAAGGGAAAGATAATTCTATCACTCACCATGCCTTGATTAAGTTGTTAATAGAAAGGTCTCTTAGGGATGTATCCCCTTTGACATGGGATGACTTTGTGAAATTTAAAACCCTACAACCCCAAGTTGACCCTAGTGAACGACAGGGTGAGGAAAACGTAGTTCCTAGTAGTGAGCTTGCAGAACAAAATATTGAGGGAGCTGAAATAGAAAACGCACAAGGGATTGAACCAAAATTTTCTTCCATTCAAAAGAATGTGCCTCCACCTGAATAGGACATCCCTAAACCCACTACTAGTAAAGCTAAAAGGAAACGGAAGTCACCAGAAGAAACCGCTGCTCAACAAAAACCTAGTCCTACAATTAAGCAATAGAAGAAAACAAAGAAGGTTCTTGCAACAACTAATCCTGCAGCAGTGACACTGAAACAAAAAAGTAGGCAAAAGACAGTAGTACAAGAAGAGACTCCTTTGCGGAGAAGCCCTAGAATGAGAAGGAAGATTTTTAAAGATCCTATATTGTCTATAGCACCTCCTCCAAAGTCTCCTGTGTAGATAATTTTTGACCATTCTCCCCTTTACACTGAGATGATAGAAGCTTCTGGTAATCCTCCTGCAGCATGTGAGCAAGAAATTAACGAAACCTTAATGGATTTACCTAGTTTTTCAAGCCATGAGAATGAAGTAGTTCCTGAATGTCATCATTCGAATATTGTCTTAGTCCCATATAAGTCAACATGGATCAATAGTTTGGCAGAACATCTATGGCGGGAATAGAAAAAGAAAAAGGATTATGAAGAGGATAACAGTGTTGTCACCTTGCAAAAACTCCTTTTCCAATTATATGGACAGCATTTATTTTCTGAAGCACTATGGAAAGAGGAGAAGAAAAGAATGAGCAAGATGATAACATCACAAAATGAGGAGATTGAAGAATTGAAAGAATAGCTAGAAAGACAGAAAAAACGCATGGAACAGGCACTTAAATTAGTTGATCAAGCTCTTGCTTGCAGACCACCTCCTCGAGTATATGCTTTTTGTTTGGAAGAACAATATCTTTTGTTTCAGTTGATGTTAACCCTCAGAAATGTAAATGCAGAATTCAAAACCACACAAGAGTTTTATGGGTTGTATCAAACCTTACCACCATGGCAACAAAATCTATTGTGTGAGTTGTATATTCATAATTTTGGCATTCCTGCATAAACTGAGTGGAATCCTTTGCTCTATATAGGATATGTGCATTTGAAAGCTTTAATGTCATGAATGTCTAATGAGGCAAATTATGACAGACAACTGGTTAATTACAGAGATGAGGAGAGAACAAAAACTTTACCCTTGAGGGCAGAAAGTAAACAACCAGAAGAAATGCTTTGAGACTGGTTTACATTAACCTATGGGAAGAGTAATCCAGAAGTTAGAAAGAAGGTATTTGCTGCTAGAGCCAAAGTGTATGCCGAATGTGAAAACTTTCCCTACTTTGCATTCCAGAGAGCTATGATTGGAGTAAGAGGTAGATGGGCACGGTTACCTCATTCTCTCAAGAAATTAGAGCCGCACAGTCCTATTAATTTGGAAGCAGCACTATATAGAGTTCCAAAATATTTAGAACTGGGAAAGCAACTAAGGCCAGAGCTATGGTGTCCTTTAACCATGAAACCTCCAATGCTTTTATGGCCCCTATATGATATTGATGTTGACAAACTTCATAAGTTGCAAGAAGACCACAGGCGAGAAGTATGGGAAAGGACCAAAGGATTCTATTACACCTTCAAGAGTAACAAAAAGGGAAAGACAGAAGTTGGGGAGCTTAGATCTTTGACAAAGAAGTGTAATGCTTGAGGACAAGCATTAGTTTAGCAGGGGGCAGATGATGAGTCTAAAAAATGCCTTTATTTTGTTATGTTTAAGATACTTTGTGATACTCTATTTATCCTTGTTTTAACACTTATAAGCCTTTGTTTGATAAACCTTTGATGATTTATGGGGTAGAAAAACTATGTCATCTTTTGCCTAAATTATATCTAATATGCAGTGTTTCATATAAATATCCAAATGTGTGTTTTTATGCTTGAATTTAGTTTGATGGATGTTTATTTGCAAATATGTCTTATATCATAACTAACCTGATGATAAGGATTGAAGGATGAGCAGAAGAATCCATAAGTTGGTTGTCGACAACATTCAAGGAGAAACAAGCATCAAGGAACAACCATGAAAAGGAAGTTATAACCACTCTAGGAAACATGACAGCGAATAAGGAGGATCTTTTATGAGCCATTACCTTCTCTGCATTTATGTTGTAACAAGCAGATGCTGAGACTTCATTGCTCCCTCCTCAATTCCGTAATCCTTCCTTTCTGCTTTCAGTTGTTCTCCTATATTCTCTCTTGTGGACTTAACTTAGGATAGTTACTTTTCTGTTATGTAATAAAGAGTAGATTCTCTATTTATTTTAGGATTGACTCCTGTGTGTGAAGATTTAGTTTTTAGTTTTTGATAAGTTTTATCAAGTAAGAGAGAACACTGATTCACATTTTGTTGTAGTTGTCTTTTACAATTCTGAATCATGTAATGACTGATTAATGAAATGACTTAGTTCTCTTTAGCTTCTATCTTGTGTTGGTATATTAGAGAAGCCAACCAAGGGGGCCCACTTGGAAGGTGGATTAGATTAGGATAGAATAGATTCATTTTACTAGCATTAGCAGTATTTTAAGTAAGATGTAGCTAGTTAATTCCTTCCTATAGCATCACACTCCATGAACATTCTTGCAGCATCTACGAGAATAGTCTAGTGGATGAGTCAAGATGGAATCTCTATTATCTTGTCATTGTGTTTTCAACATTCGTACATTCAGTAGTTTCCTTTCCATAGCAGTAGTGTAGTTTCCTTCCTTTGCATTTTTACTTTCCTGCAGCATAAGCATAATGACTCATCAAGGTACCTAGTGAACATACTGTGTCGACCATTTCAAGTATACATTCTTGGGTTGACAATCTAAATGCACCTCATGGTAGGGGAAAAGTAGTCCTTAGCTTGAATAGATTATTCCTAAGCCAGGCCTAGCGCATGACTATGGAACACCTATTGTGACACAGATCAATCCTCATGTTATCCTCAAAACCAAGTCTGTTGGACTCTTCTTCCTAGCCTCTTATGAGATATTTTGAATTTTACTTTCACCCCCAATCAAAATTGAGAATCCTAGTTCTTACCCCAACCCCTTCTGAAATCCTATAAATAGGAGGGAAATCTAAGAGACAAGGGACCCAAGTTTTTATGCATCTACACTATAGGCATATTTAGACTCATTGTTTTAGCATTTTCATTGTAGTAATTTCATATCATTCTTAGCATCATCTTGTGTCTTTTAGCATCATTTTGTATCATTTAGCTTCATTTATTACATATTTAGTTCATAGCATGATCATTTTAAGAGCATTTCTAGGAGTTGTATTTCACATATAATCCACATTTTAGTCATAGATCTTGCATATTTAATTGTACATCTACATTTTTAGCAATATACCATTCTAGAACTGTCACTAAGATGTTGGTCTGAGAGCTATTTTAGTGGTTGTAGTTAGGGAGACATGAGACACTTGTAAAGATTACATTCTGGTAATGATATCTTGGGTCTAGTATAGTTTTTCATCAGTCCATTTGCATTCTACATTAAAGTTTTCATGAATACACATTCTTACCATGTAAACTACTAATCAAGAGAAATTGTTAGGAAACATTATATCTAAGGATGGTCTGACCATTGATCTAGAGGGATCAAAGGCAATACTTTCTCTCTCTCTTGTTGGACTAACTGCCAACATTCCCCTTTAGGATTCGTGACATGGCTTAACTGCCTCCTATATTCTGTAAGTCTAATGGTTGTATTGGGCATTAACAAGTTGATCTTTTGGTGCAACTGAAACTCTAGCTTGTAACAAGTGGTATCAGAGCTTGGTCATAGGTTCAAATCTCCTTGGGTAATGTTGAGGGGGGAATTGTTGGACTAACCACCACTGTTCCCCTTCAGGATTCGTGACATGGCTTAATTGCCTCCTATGTTTGATAAGTCTAGTGATTATATAAGGCATTAATAGGTCAATCTTCTGGTGCAATGCAAACTCTACCTTGTAACATCTCTTCCAAGTCATAAGAAAGGGCTGCAAAGTTTTCTTGTTAGAATAAATTGTGTAAGAAGATGTATTCCTAATTTAGCTACCATGGTAAAACCTATTACAACTATGCTTAAGAAGAATATGGTCTTTTCATGGACCAAGGAAGGGAAAGAAATTTTTGAAGAGATCAAAGAAGCCATAGTCTCATCCCTTACTATCATCAATCCAAATTTTGAGAATGGTTTCATTCTTTACACCTTAGGTGGTGAGTCAAGCATTTCTGTTATCTTGACTCAATCAAATGAGAAGAATGAAGAGAAACCTATTTTATTCTTTAGTGAAGGGCTTAAGGAATGTGAGGATAAATATAGCTATGTGGAGAAGGAAGCCCTTGTAGTTATAAGATCCTTGAAGAAGTTTAGATACCTTCTATCACACAACAATACTTATTTGCTAGTGCCTCATGCCAGTATAAAGGATTTCCTTTTGAGCAAGAATATTAATGAGAAAGGAGTAGGTTGGATCACTAAGGTAATGGAATATGATGTGGATGTTTAGATTACCAAGTTGGTAAGAGGGAAGGGATTATGCAAGAAGATGGTCTCATGTCATGAATCAAATGGACAAGTTGCTATGGTATTGACAGAGCAACAAGAAGATAGAAATGAAAATCCAAGGAATTGGATAGATGACATGATGACCTTCTTGTTAGAAAATGGATATCCTCAAGGATTCGATAGGGAAAAAGAAGACAATTCAGATTGTAGTCTATTCCTTATGCCATAGTTGATGGTATCCTATTTAGGAAAAACTTCAATGGAGCTTTGTTAAGGTGCATTGATATAGATCAAGCTGATAGAATGATTAAGGAGCTTCATGATGGTCCTGATGGTGGCTACTTTTTAGAAAGAACAACTATCATGAAAATAATGAGGGTGGGATATTACTGGTCATCCTTGTTCAATTATTTCCATAGGTATGTTAGAAAATGTGGAAAATGTGCCTTCTTTTTAGGTAAGAAAAGGCTTGCAGCTCTCCCACTTCACCCTATCCAAGTTGATCAACCATTTTCTCAATGGGGGTTATATTTCATAGACCCCATCAATCCTCTTTCTAGCTCTGGTCTTAAATGGATCCTAGCTACTAAAAATTACTTTACTAGGTATACAAAAACAATTGCATTAAAGGATTCCAATGAGAATTTAGTTGTTGAGTTCTTAGATAGAATCATAACCAGGTTTGGTACTCCTTCCACCATTATTGTAGATAATTCCAAATCATTTGTAGGAGGCTAGATTTGTGCATGGGCAGTTGACCATAGTATATACTTGAGCAATTCTTCTAATTACTATCCCCAAGGTAATGACTTGGTTGAGTCCTCCAACAAAAAATTGATTAGAATAATAAGGAGGCCTATTGAAGATAATCAAGGGTGTTGGCACTAGAAGTTGAGAACTACCCTCTGGGATGAGAGAATAACACCTAAAAGGGCTATTGGGAACTCACCTTTCATTTTGGTATATGATAGGGAAGCAAGGCTTCCTATCTCATTGGATTTTCCATACTTAGAATGATGCAGGAGCATCTAGAGGTATAAGGGCAATCCTGTGTCACCCAGAAAAATGTACTTAGACTTAGTTTCTGTTTCATGTCTTTACATTTTTGGATACCCATTTGGCTCAAATAAAGGTTCCAACTCTCATAGTTCAACTATTAGTGCGTTTGGAAATCTTGAAAAAATAGGAGCATGTATTTGGGCCATCATTTTGGTAAACTAGAAGGTGTGAATTGGCCAGATGAATGTAATCATGATTTAGAGCATTCCAGAAAAAGAATCAGGTCAATAGGCCCCACGGTTTGAAAGCTATTGCAGTTTTTCAGGTTTTGGAGACCTCCTAAGAATGCTTCAAAGTAAGGTTTGGAGCATTAAATTACCTCGAAAAGGGTCAAAAAATGGGGGACGAGCAAATCTGGTCCATAGGGCTATAGAGCGCTTCAAGAGCTTTTTGAAAATGTAAACGGTTCGTCAATCGGAGCTACGGTTCAAAAGTTATGCCTCCCGAAAGTTCGGTTACCGTTTCTGGATTCTTCTAGAATTGCACCGACTTTTAACGCAGCTTTCGGAACCTTCTATTTGGTCGGTGGATGCCTACTAGCACTTTCTAGAATGTACTCTTAGTCCTTAACCCTCTGGGGTCTATTTAAGGAGATTTCTGGCATTGTAAAAGGCAGTTCGGAGTGGAGTTTGAGAGGAGGTGCTAAAAGGATAAATATTCTCCAGATTTATGCTATTGTAAGCCCTTAGGGCATGTTCTGAAGTTTATTTTCTCTATACTATTTGTACTAGCTTATTTTCTCAGTTAATATAATTTCCCTTTTCTGTTGTGTCCATTTTGTTCTTGGGTTGTGTCCCCATCATAGAATTAGCCCATTAATTAGAACTAATTGAAAATGATGCTATGTCTATAAGAATAGAAGATTTGATGGAGTTGGAAGAAAAAGACACTAGGCCATGCAGACCTTGGAAGAACATCAACAACGAATGAAGAAGTCCTTCAATAGGAAGGCTAAGTTCAAGATTTTCAAAGAAGGTGACCTTGTGCTAAAATGGGATGTAGACAGAGAAAAAACTAGGGAGGCACTCAAAATTTGATGCACTATGGATTGGTCCCTATGTGATTATCAGTTGCAAGCAAGCAAATGCTTTCTAGTTAAGTAGGCCTAATGGTGAAATTTTGCCTATTCTAGTCAATGGAATATATCTTAAACCATATTTCTGATGAGGTATAAACTTTTCATGTAAATAGTTAGAGTAGTGTGTTTTCTATTTTTTCTTTCTTTCCAAGAAGTGCAAGTGCACATGGTGTTGTTCCTTCGAAATGATAGTTTTGAAGAGTTGTGTAGAGGCAATTTTCCTAAATTTTTGCAGTTATAGAGAGTTAGAGTTTTTTAGTGTTCTAGTTTCTGGTAGGGCAGATTTTCATGTTTTTTGACTCTATAGCCCAATGGATGCTGAAGGTCACTAGTCATATGCATAGTATGCTTGCATCCCCCCTGAGTCATGAGAAATGTTAGCCATTTTTGCCCTCTTGCCAAGTTTTGAATTCAAAATTAAAACATGGCTAAACGGTCAAATTTTCAAATTTTCAAATGTCATATGGATATGTTTAAAAATCTAAGTCTTATGCCCTTCGTGTCTAAAATTTCATGCCCTTGAAATTTCAAGTCACGACCATGTAGCCACCCTTTGGATTGCACAATCACAATGGATTAAGATTTGACTATAATTAATGGTGCAACACAGTGAATGCCTTTGTTTTCTAGGTTGTGGGGTTATAATGGGGAACTAGTGTTCAAGTAATGACATGACAAATACCTTTGTTCACATGATCGTAGAGGTTTAAGCAAAAATTAGAGTTAATCATGTGACTAGTTGATAAAGTTTAAATGTTCAAATTGGCCTAGTGTCACAACTTGATTCCAACAGTTAGTGAAAACATGTGCGGGGTCACAAAATAGTTAATCTTCTATCAGTCACACATTTGTAGTCTAAAATGATGTTGGAGGCTTAGCTCTTGTGAAGGAGAGAAATAGTTAGTTCATGATATCATAACATCACAAAGGGCAGATGATGGGCATTTCCACAATTTGATCTCAACCATCCATTTCCAAAAGATTGACGATCCTCAATTTTTCACATTTTGAAGATGTAGGAAGTTTAGACAATGTGGGAAAGTTAGGTCTCAACAAATGGATTTTGTGACATCATTTCCCTAGTGGGCTACAAGATGGAGTAGTGTTAGAATAGTCAGACTAGTGTTAGAATATTTGGTTGTTTAGTGTCTTTTCATTGGTCAAAATGTTCACAGGGGTAGTAAGTGGGCTAGCTTCTTTCCACCATTAGATCAAAGTAGATCAACGATAGGAACTTTACTACAATATGAAAATGAATGAACTTTAAACAATATGGTGATGCACCTTAAGGACTTATGTCCTTACATGCTAGTTTATAAAGTTCAAATAATTAGTAGAGGTGGTTAAGTCCTCACTAATTGCAGGGTTGCAAACATTTCATGCTTAAAGGGATTTCAAGTTGTGACTAGGAAATTAGCAATTTGAAAGGATGTTCATGGTTTTGTAGAATATTTTATGTTATGTCCCTTTCAGTTTGGGAAGTTGTGACCCATGGTTTTCTAATTATTGTAAGGTTGCCACAATTAGAAGATGTCAGAGTTAAGTTGTGAAGTAGCGATTGGTAGTTAAGTGTTGATGTTTGCAGTTTTACATGGATAAATAGTTTATGATGTACAAATTTGGTGAATTTGTGATAGAATAAGGTGGTCAACACTCAAAACTTTATGAGGTGGCAAAAATATATAAAGCTATTGGGCCGCGTGGAAGATTCTTTGAGTTTCTTCATTGACTTATTGATTTTTCAAGGTTTTGACATGTTGAAAGGGTTTGAAAAGGGGAAGTAATAGAGAAATATGATCTTGGATCAATAGAAACTACCATGCGGTTCTCCCAATGCACATTTATGGCTAAAGGCTTTCTATCTAATGATCTAGTTGCTAACTTTTTTCCATTTTTCATTGATGACTATCATTTATGTCCCTTCCAAGGTTGAATATGCATATGGAAATCAAATTTTTGCATATGGGCATGCACTTGAGAAAATCCTTCTCTATCAGCATTGATGTCCCTCTACAACTTGATGATTGTGGTGGATTTCCTAGTTTCTAGTTGATAATGTCTCAATTATGCTTAAGCTATAAAAGCACATTTTGTAATCTTTTGTAAGGGTTGATCTTTCTTTGATTCTTTAGTATTGTCTCTCATGAATACTATTGTAATTTCTCATGCCCCTAAGCCATTGCAATTCTTTTTTGTGTCTCTTTTGGCCATTAACACATTATACAAGACTCCTTTGTCTTTGATTAATGCTCTTGTCTATTTTTTGCAACTATATGGTTGTATCTATTTTGGCATTTGAATGATATTGAGTGAAGTTTCCTCCTATACCATTCTTGTGTTCTCTGATCTACATGTGGTTATCTGTATTCTTTGAGAGTTTAACTAGTTAACTATACTTTTATGGGAAGAGATAAGGTCAAATGCTCTATTTTGGTGCATCAGCCCCTTAGGTTAGAATATGTAGATTTTATTTTATGCATTCATTCTCCCATTTCCTCTCCAACTGTAGTTAGGTGCATCATGGTAGCAAAGGAAGCTGACCTTCTCTGGAGACTCAACCTCATAGTTCAAGTCCCATAGCTTGCAAGTTGTCTCCATGTTTCAAAAGGTTGTTCTTAGGTAAAAACTTTAGAAAAGGGTGAAAACTTTTATGAAAACAATAACCACTCAAAGGATATGATGTTGTGATGGATTTGAAAGTCTATTATTTTCCACATTTATCTAATTTTGTCTTTAATTTTTATTTTTTGATCAAAATTCTCATTATCTTATGTCTTTGCCAATTTTAGGGTGTCTATAAATCCCACTCTTTGAGCTAATATGTAAAGCATATTAGTTCAAATAATGTCTTGATTTCCTAACTTTTAAACAAATTTTTATGATTGAGTGTTTTATCACTGATGTTCTACTAATTCAAAGTTGGTACGATGTGTAATTATTTATGATTTTATGTCTGATTGCTCATGTTTTACTAATTTGAGGTTGATACAATGTCTAATTTTGATATTGCAATGTTTAAAATCCTTTGTTTAGAATAGTTTTCTTGGATGCTCAAGTTTATTTGATTGATGTTGAAATTTGTCTTGGGTAGGATGTTTTTGATGTTTGAAACAAAAGCCTTTGATGACCTAGTTTGATATAGGTATATTACCCCCTCAGAAATTAAATTGGGAAAATTAATTTACAAGATATGGAGAATCCAATTTTATTTCTGAAAAAATTTGATGACAAATTTTGGAGATAAATGGGGTTGTAGGTAATTTTGTTGAGTTTGATGGAATAATTCCCAAGTTGAGAAAATCGGGATAAAAGCATTGAATAGGGCATAGAAAGTTCAAAATGTCATAAAATGCCCCTAGTGAGAAGTAAATAGGTCAAAAGACATTTTACCCTTTTCATTTGTACATGCCCTTTTGACCTTCATCCCTTTTGAGCTCTAATCGACGAAGATGATGGTCCCTTTATGAGAGAATAGGTTTAAGAGAGGTCGTAGGTACAAGAATCCAACTGACTATGGAGCCCCAGTGAGTCATCGAGAACCTCTATGATTCCAAGTTATTGAATTATAGTAGGAATTTATGAGATTTTGCGTGATTTGAATCAGTAAATCTAGGTATTTAGAGTTTTAGCTCATTTGAATTTCTTTCCAGTTATTTTACATTATTATAGCACATATGTGGTCTTGAATAGTGCATCTGTTGTGCAAAATAGTGCATTTAGAAAACCCTAGGTTTGCAAAATAGTTCATAGCAAATGAATATAGTACAGATGTGGATATTGATAGTGCATTTGGGTATTGAAGTGCATATGAATTATCTACTAGTGCATATAAGCTATAGAATAGCGCATTTGCAATTTTAGAATGTTGGGGTTTAGGATGATGATGATAAGTATGTGTAATAGGTGTCTTGTGGTGCATAGATAAGCTGGCATAGTGCTTTCACTTGTTATAGCACATCTATTTAATCTCATAGCACATGTTGTTAACCTCATAGTGCATTCAATTTGTGTAGCACATATGTGTGATGAAATAGCGCTTATGATTAACATTATAGAACTTTTAGTTTCTATGCAATGTGATAACACTTTTGATATTTTTAGCATTTTTCTATTCTATTTTTGCACTTTTGGAGTAGTGGATGAGGCTAGGAGGATCGAATTGATGTAACAAGGGCTAATGTGGTGTTTTTCAAATACCAAGTGTCTAGATAGGTAAATGTTGTCATGTGAGGAGTGATTAGAGTCTAAGACAAAAATGTGATGTCCAATCGAAAATAATAAGGTTGATGTCGACCTATAAACTTGTTCATGGCAATTAACTGAAATAACAGGGTTGTGTAGTCACAAAGTGATATGTAGGATCAATCAAGTATGTTGGATAGATAGAAAAAGTGACCCCTTAGGATACATAGTAGGGAAAACTAACATGTTCATCTCAAGATATAGAGTGGGACAAATAACAAGCTCAGGATCAAACTGTTGGTTGGATAGCTAAACATTGACTTAGACTGATATAGGATAATCACTTATGATGAAAAAATGATGTCATTATTTGATTATTTGGTGAAAAAAGTACATGAATGGAAGCTCATGGTGTGAGGATTATATCCATGGCCATTTAAGTCCATACGTAGATTCTTAGTAGTTGAGTGATAGGTTATTGATAGATATGGATTCACATATCTTCTTCAAATGGCTTAGTTTTGGGTGAATCAAGGATTATTAATAGTTGTGGCCGAGTGGTGGCACTCGGACCATAACACCTTTCATGTGCCATGTGGGGAGATAACAATCACCCCTAAGGATGTATACAAGATTCATAGGATCCCTATAGTGGGGGATCTAGTTTATTATGATTAGGCAGATGATGGAACAAATTTTAGATATCTATTTGCAAATGATGATATAGGAGATGATAGTGTGCCATGGTTCTAGATTTTGCAGTATGATTTGTTGACTACTAAGTTAGCCAAATTGATAGGATGATTTCCTCTATTAGATACACAAGGGCAGTGATGTCCAGTTGGATGGGGCTACACTATTTAGAATATGATTTCCATTTAGTAGCTGCATTTAACCCCTATTGTATCATGATTTACATTAGGTGCTATATTTATGGGATGCATCACTTTTGGTGGGTGTGGTGTTATTACAGATATCGATATGGGAGAATCTTCCCATTATGCAGTCTATATATGTGCATCAATGACCATAGGATATGCCTTAGATATATTTTTATTCATATGTTATTGTCCAGCCCCATCTGTGCAAGACTAAGTATTGGAGACACATGTTGAATGATATTGATGAGGTTAATGAAGAATTGCAAGAGGGTTTAATCTAGCTGATAGGGATGTCTTAGAGATGGTCATTGAGGGATGGTAAGGTATATGTGGGGATGGAGGAAGATTATGCTTAGCTATTCAAAGAGCATCCCTTTCCAAGGTACTCAGATCCAGCGGAGCTGATACCTGACATTGAGAAGTAGTCAAGTGGAGGGGAGGATGATAATGATGAAGGTGGGTAGGGGAGAGCTAGGGCTAGAGGAAGAGGCAAAGCTAGAGCTAGAGCTAGAGGCAGAGTGTAAGGGAGTTGTGGAGGTAGAGGTAGGGCCATGGTCTTTCTGCAGCAAAGATTTTGACCATGAGTTCCAGTATAGAGGCAGATACCGGCACGGAGACCAAGAGATGTGGGTGCTAGTGGTCTTAGTGAGGTCTATGGGTTAGGTGGGGTTATGATGGAAGTAGGCACAACTAGTTTTTTTAGGGTCGAGTGATGATATGGATCAGGTAGGACAGTTCTGTACAAGGCCTTGCTACCAGATGATGTTCAGTTTCTGAGGAGACAGAGGCCTCAAGTCTAGGGTCCCTTTATAGAGGTACATAGCTCACAAATACAAGTATAGCCATAGGTGTCCATGCTATTGACAATTATATTAAGTGTTTCATATGATATGGAGGCTCAAATGAGTGTTGTGGAGGTAAAATTCAGATTGATTAGCATGTAGATTAGTCAATTGTTGAGCATGGTGTAGGAATTCATAGTATCTATGACACCGAGGCCTCCACATGCACCTCTTCCATTGAGAACAGATGAGATAACTACTAGTCAGGTTGTCCTAACCATTCCTAGGACATATGGTATAGGTTCCTCACATTAGGCACCTCTCGATTAGATACAAGCAGATGGCATTGGTGGCCTAGTATTTGAGACTCGGGAGTGATCGTATGTATCATTTCTTTGTGCATTTATTGGCTTATCAGATGTATCTGTTTTGATGATGACTTTGATATATGATTATTCACATCAATCATTTTACATGTGTTTTTATATTGGATTAAATTGTGTCTTTGTATCATGAACATTATATGTTTTGTAGTGGCATGCAATGATGTTATGGATGATATTATGCATAGTTGGTTATATTGTGATGATGTTCTCATATGTGGATGTGATGTGGATTTTTAAGTTGTAGCTGAATAAATGTTTAGTGTATTGAAATAAATAAATGAAATTGATGAATGATATGAAATGTAAATGAATAATATGATAATTAAAATAGGATAATGGAATGGATGGTAATGTAGAGATATAAAAATGGTTTAATGTAATGATGAAATGAGAATGAGACAATGAATGTAATGTTGTAATATGATGACGTGAAATGATAAAAATAAAGGAACAATAATTAAAAAAATATGAGTGTGATAAGATGAAATGAACATCATGTGAAATGAACACATAAAGATGATATGATTAATTTTTTTTAAATAAATAAATAAAATAAAATGGAAATGAGATGAAAATGGATTGGAAGAAAATGATTAAGGAAAATGGAATGTAATAAAATGGGTTAATGATAGGAAAATGAAATGATTAAAATAATGAAATGGAGCTCATAGAAAATGATTGAGAATGGTTATAATGTAGTGAGGTAAAAAATGGAAGGCTATGATAAAGATAAAGAGGGGAGGGTAAGTGCACCAAGTTGCGGTGCCCAAAGGGGTGTATAAGTGGTCACTTTTTTTATGAAATCAAGAATTTGAAGATAGTTATGCTCAAAGTTTTAAGATATGACAAAAGAAAAAGTAGTAGTCCTTTTGTAGCTAGTTTCTAAACTACTATTTTTTTTTCAAAATGGGTTAGTTTTAGGTCTTTAAAAAGGAAGCCATAGAAAGTTGTACTATTTTTTCATAAAAAATCATAACATTGTGCAAAGTGTGGCCCCATAAAATTAACTTTTCTTTTTAAATTATAAAGAAGCACAATAGTCAAAATTTACCTAGCAACATGTAGTTTATCCCAGATTTTCTAGGTAAGTTTATAATGTATATTTTTAATGATTTTTTTAATTGGACACATCTAAAAAATGTGAAATATCTGTGTTCTCCCCCTAGAAATGATTCAAAACTAATGTAAAACCAAAACTTTTTTTTTTCAAAGTGTGTAGAATGGAGTCTAGTTTCTAAAAAACTAAGTTGTTACAAAATTTGATGAATTGGATAAAATCTACATCCCAATTAGAGCATGTTTATTTTTGAGTGAAAATGGACATACATTCAAAAGAAATTATAATTGAAAGGTTGAAATAGTCCGAATTTGAAATAAATCATGGTCAACCATAAGGTAACTTGAAAGAGAGCACAAAATAAAAATCAATCATTTTTTGTATGCTTACCACAAAACACGTCTTACCCCAGTTGAGAAATTCTAGACCTTTGGGTTGGATCCCCAAGGCCATTCCAAGCCCTAGGCTTGGTAGAATCAAAATATTTATATAGTGCTATTTAAAGCATTTTTAAATTCAAGCTTGCATAGCGCACACGTACTATAGCACATACGCACTGCAGTGCAAACACACTTTGTAAGTCTTGTATTTCAATAGAGAGGGAAGGAGAGATGGAAGGAGAGAGGGAGGGAGTGTAGAGAGTGAGAGAGATGTGGAGAGAGAGAGGCAGAGAGAGAGAGAGAGAGAGAGAGAGAGAGAGAGAGAGAGAGAGAGAGAGAGAGAGAGAGAGAGAGAGTAGGGTGTGGGAGAGGGTGGGATAAAGAGAGAGAGGAGGAGAGGAGAGAGAGAGATGGAGGAAGGGAGGGGGAGAGAGAGAGAGGGGGGAAGGAGAGAGAGAGAGAGAGAGAGAGAGAGAGAGAGAGAGAGAGAGAGAGAGAGAGAGAGAGAGAGAGAGAGAGAGAGATGGGAGAGGGAGGGAGGGAAGGAGGGGGAGAGAGAGAGAAGGGGATGGGAGAGAGATGGTGGGAGAGAGAGAATTTTCACATAGTGTGTATGCATTATAGTGAGTGTATGCTTTATAGTGCTTATGCACCATATGAAAACACAAAAAAATGGTTACAAGTAAATTTTGGGTCCCTACTAACACATATTCTCTTTTTTAGACCCTCAACCCAATCCAAGCACTCAAATTCCTCAAAATTGCCTAGTATGCCTAACTACCCCCAACTAGGTCTCCAATGAGAAAGATGTTAAGTTTTCTCACAAAATCTCCAAAGGACTTCTCAAATAAAATAGGTTTTTAGATACCCATTTCAGCCTTCTTTACATATCTCAACCTCAGTACAGGTTATTTTGGACCAACAAACATATCCGCCAACTAGGCACCCTTTTAAAGCATAAAATAGGGTGGTTTTACAAAGAAACTACCTACTGCCCTTGCTTCCAATGCTGCAATCTAACAACAATCTCCTCAAATGGACCCAATCAAAGGAATATCAGATCAATTTGATGCTCCAACCTCTGCAAGTAAGAAACCCTCAAAGTAGTCTCTTACAAACCCTTAAACCTAGGGCTTTCTCAATGTATGACTTCCCAAGGAAACTTCAATCAACTAAAGGCATATGTAGACATAATATACCATAAAATACCCCTCTCCAATGGATAGGTATCTTACTGTTGCTCCTTAGGCATGCATTTCATGCACCTACAACTACCTAAACTCCATTAGAGGCCTCCAACCATGCAAACTACTATCCAAAAATTGTTAGAAGGATTATTTACTTAGTAATATAGTTTCATTCCATGGGAATTATATTCCTACATCCATGGAATTAGTAATTGCTCCCTAAGTGCCCAAAACTTACAAAAATTGATGAAAAGTTGCTTGCAACCAACTCTTTTGGAAAAATGGATTCTTACTTCTCTTAATGCACCAAAAATGGATTATAATCATGTCAATAGATTCAAAAAACCATTATAGCACTAAGAAACTAGTACAAATAGGAGAATACACATGAAATTGCTCAAAAATGGAATTTTATTGCATCTTCACCAACAGGTTGTAGAATAGCTAATTAAATCTGTACAATGCTCTACTTGTTGATCCTATGCCTTTACTAGGATATATAGGATGAATTAAAACTTCCCCAACCATATTCCATTATTCGGAATCCATTAACAAGGTTAAAACATTCAAATACTTGTGTTCACTAGGAAACACAAACCTAATTGATCAAGTTAGGCTTGATTTACAAAGCAACATAGAGGAAATGGGTTCATGGAAACACACCCAACACTCAAGAATGACTAAAAGCCTTATTTCAACTTGTTCCCAAATTCTCAACCCTCCAATAGGTCTCTAACTTCTATCATACTCCAAACAACATGTCCAAAAGGTCAAGTCCTCTTAGGTACTTGACCTAGGGCTAGTTAGGAAAAATAGAAAATCTTCTTCTCCAATATTGAAAACCTAAAATAATTAAAAGGAGCATACTAACTACCATTCCCTAGGAGGCCATGAAAGTCAAACCATAGATATTGTAGTTAGGGGCCCATTTATGGAATATGCACAAAATCATTGTCCTACAAACCTTGCTACACTAAATCTTGAATAAGTTGAGAAGAAAAACACTTAGAAGGATGAAACCAAAATAAAAAGAAAAGGAAGTCAAATCTCTTCCCAGAAAATCATTATATCAGACTTGCCAATCCACATAGTACAACCAACATATAGAAAATAATAAAATTAGCTTCAAAACTCAAAATCTTTTATTGCAATTTCTTGAAATACATACAATATGCCCACTCAAACCTTAAAAATGAGGTATTTATCTATCATAGGCCTATTCCAATGGCTAAAACTATTATTTTAATAGTTATAAATCTTTTCTAACCAAGTTGCATTTTTTAGCAACTTTTACAACTTTTCAATTTTACAATTTTGCACAAATCGTGCAACTTTTGCAAAGTTCACTAGAATTCACTTCTAGAACTTGGAAAAGGTTCCAAATTATTCAAAAAAAAATTTAAAACACCTAATCCTAGTCTATCTTGACAAAAAACTCAAAAAGACCCAATTTTGCCTAATTAGCAACTTTTGCTCATATCGTGCACAAAGTGGCCAAGGCATACATATCTTGCTCATATCTCTCTCACCATTCATCATGGGATCAAACTCTTTACTCTATTAGTTCAAAGTGTCTTTGTAAACCCTAGTCCCAATCTTGTTCTATCCCATTGACCTCTCAAACATTCTTGAGAATTTTGAATAGAATTGACCCGATGAGTCACTAAATTCCATAGGGCAGCAATCTTTGACGAGGAATATCTTGAACCTCGTGTGAGGTATGGATGCAAATCTAGGTTCTATAGGATTTTTTTTTCAACACCTACAATAACCTCTCTCTCTAATTGGATATTGGATTACATTTTAATTTTGCAGCTCCATCTTAGGTGATGTTTAAACTTGTTGTGTTGGCTAGTAAAAAGTCACCAACTATTGAATCTCTCTAACCGTTTGTCATGGGATCAATATGTCTACTTCATTAGCTCTAAGTGGCCAAGTAAACCCTAGTCCTAATCTCATCTCATCCCATTGACCACTAAAAAATTCTTGGGCATGCCAAATGAAATTGACCCTTTGAGTCACTAAATGCCTTAAGACAACAATCTTTGATGAGGCATATCTCAAAGCTGATAAGAGGTATGGATACAACTCTAGGTGATATAGGATCATGTTGCTAACACCTACAATAACCTCTCACTTTTTGGAAATTGGATTTCATTTTGATATGGCCCCATCTTGGGTGATGTTGAAACTTGTAGCGGTCTACTCAATTAGCTCTGAGTGACTAGGTAAACCCCAGTCCAAATCTCAACCCATATTTTTGACCACTTGAATGTTCTCAAGCACACCAATTGGAATTGACCTTGAGAATCACTAAATGCCATAGGGAAGTGATCTTTGATGGGGCATATCTCAAAGCTCATGCAAGGTATGGATGCAATTTTGGGTGTTACATGATCATGTTGTCAACACCTACAATAACCTCTCTCTCTTTTTGGAGATTGGATTTCATTTTGATTTTGTGGCCCCATCTTGGGTGATGCTGAAACTTTTAGTATTGGTGATTACAAAGTTGCCAACTAGTGAATCTCTCTAACCCTTCATTATGGGATCAAACTATCTACTCCATTATCTCTAAGTAGCTAAATAAATCCTAGTCCCAATCTCATCCCATCCTATTGACTGCTTGAATGTTCTCGAGCATGCCGAATAGAATTCACCCTGAGAGTCACTAAATGCCATAAAGAAGTGATCTCTAATAGGGCATATCTCAAATCTTATGCAAGGTATGGATGTAATTCTAGGTGTTAAAGGATAATGTTTTGGCATCTACAATAACCTCTCTCTCTTTTTGATGATTTGATTTCATTTTTATTTTACGGCCCCATCTTGGGTGATGCTGAAACTTGTAGTGTTGGCTAGTGAATCTCTCTAATCATTCATTGTGAGATTGACCTATCTACTCTATTAACTTTGAGAGGCTTGGTAAACCCTATTCCCAATTTTGTTCCATCCTATTAAGAACTCGATTGTTCTTGGGCACATCGAATGAAATTGACCCTTAGAGTCACTAAATGCCATAGGGAAAATATCTTTGATGGGGCATATATCTTAGAGCTTTTCCAAGATATGCATGCCATTCTAGGTGCTATAGGATCATGTTATCAAAACCTATAATAACCTCTCTCTCTCTTTTAGGAGATTGGATTCTTTTTTGATTTTGTAGTTCCATCTTGGGTGATCTTGAAACTTGTAGTGTTGGCTAATACAAAGTCTCCAACTAGTCAATGTCTCTCACCATTTGTTGTGTGATCAAATTGTCTACTCCATTAGCTCAAAGTAGCTAGGTAAACCCTATTCCCAAGCTTGGCATTTCAAATTGGCCCTAAGAGTCACTAAATTCCATAGGGCAGCGATCTTTGATGGGGAATATCTTCGAGCTCATACAAGGTATGGATGAAATTTTAGGTACTATAGGATCATTTTTTCAA
Source organism: Cupressus sempervirens (assembly GCA_028749045.1). NCBI lineage: Eukaryota > Viridiplantae > Streptophyta > Pinopsida > Cupressales > Cupressaceae > Cupressus > Cupressus sempervirens. The sequence goes on from CM053789.1 coordinate 361,989,831, forward strand.
CACCTACAATAATATTTCTTTCTTTATGGAGATTGGATTACATTTTTATTTTGCAACCCCATCTCGAGTGATGCTGAAACTTGTAGTGTTGGCCAGTGCAAAGTCGCCAACTAGTGAATCTCTCTAACCGTTCATTGTGTGATCAAAATGTCAACTCCATTAGCTTCAAGTGGTTAAGTAAATCCCAATCCCAATCTTGTCTCATCTCATTGACCATTTGAACATTCTTAGGTATGTCGAATAGAAGTAACCTTTGATGAGGCATATCTTGGAGCTTGTACAAGGTATGGATGAAATTTTGGGTGCTATAGGATCATTTTTTTTGATGCCTACAATAACCTATTTTTCTTTTTGGATATTAGATCTCATTTTGATTTTGTGACCCTATCTCAGGTGATGCTAAAACTTGTAGTGTTGGCTAGTACAATGTTTCCAACTAGTGAATCTCTCTAACGATTCATCATAGGACTAAATCGATTCCTCTGTTAGCTCCGAGTGGTTTGTTAAACCCTAGTCCCAAGCTCATCTTGTCCCATTGACAGTTTTAATGTTCTCAAGCATGCCGAATAGAATTGACCATAAGAGTTACTACATATTGTGTATAGATACTTGGAAGAATGAAAAAGATACAAGAAGTTGAAGATGACATCCTTAGGGTATAAAAATTTTTCTTAGGGAGGCCTCCTTTAGCACAAAGTATCATTTCTCATCCCTCTACCTTCTCCAAAAAAATTTTGAACTATCATCTACATTGAAACCACAAACTCCTCAAATTAGCACTGTAATTCCCTAGCCAAGTATCCAAAACTTGCTTAGGGATTCATTGGAAAATTAGCTAACTCCATTTGCAGGGCCCAAGATTTATGATACATTATGTAAAAAAATTCCTCTCTCATTTCCCTCAATTCATTGATGAT